>CM076582.1:934371032-934731536 GCA_034641835.2 Pinus albicaulis
TAGAAACACTCCACTAATTGTGGAGGACTCAAGTTAACTGGAGTTAAAAATGGTGATTCCGCCTAAATTTGGGAACTGCCAAAACCACCGCCGAAATAGCCGTTATAATAAATGTTATGGGTAGGAGTGGCCACATGCGCACCCCTAACCCCAGCATGACCGTAACAGTCGGCGGAACCACAACGGTAACCTTGGGATAAGGTTTCAACTGGAGTTTAAATCGCGGGTTGAACAAAACCGTCGGCGGATATGTTGGCATTAAAACCCATGCCATGTGACAACTTGCAGAACTGCTGGTGATGGCATTTAACGTGAATAAATTTTAATACAAATTATGTATTGCATGGATTCTCCAGATCTAACAATTATATGCCACTGTTAAATACAAAATCGCTTCTACAAAAATTCTTGTGGAATTTAAAACATGATCGCTAATTGGAATATCAAGAAGAAAGATCAATCACTCATAACACAGATTTTTTTACCGGGAAAGCACAAATTTAAAAAACCCACTATCATATATTATGTATATATCATGGATCATGAAACAATCTCATACAAAACTCTAATCCAAGAGCTCTTAGTACAATATACAATCATCTCACACCGTCATACAAAAATTGGCAAATACATGCTCCAATTTACTGCCTCCAGATAGCCTGCCTCCACTGCGCAATCCCAGCTGATAGCAATCCATGAATGAATGGAATCCTGCTTGCCTTGACTGTGCAATCCTCATGGGCACATCCAATGTGTGTGTGGTTGCATGAGTGCACCCACTAATGTCACAACTAATAGTCAAATTTTCCCTTTCACCCACATCTCAACTGTGTCTCCATTGGATCTGACATGCATGTATTAACAATAGTAAATCTTCGATTGCATGTGAGATCACTGATTGTGAATTAATTAATAATTAATTCACTGATCTCTCACTAGTGTGTCTTCAGTTACAACTGTCACAACTGAGTTTAACTAACTTAACTGAGTTAAACTACTTTACAACTCACATAACTACACATCCAACTATGTTACAACTTCGAATCATTCAGTTACAACTAAGTCCACTTGCATGTCCCACCAACCAACCTTTGAACTCGAATTTCCTATAGCTAACTGATTTGCCACTTCAGTTAACTATTTCCAAGTGCTCATTGAGAATAGATTAATGTTTATTGTCTAACTGTGATTAAGGGATAATAATAGTCGACATACATCTAGAAATAGATATGCGATCTATAAATCGAATCCCACATACTTCTAAAAAATAGAACATCATCTATAAATAGAATTTTCTCATGCATTCTAAAAATAAACTTCCACCTAAAAATAGCCTGAGGCTCCATCCTAGTGTAGGTGCATAATTTTCACTAGGATCTTCTTGTTGAATCTCAACACTCCCTCTCAACAAGAAAGGGATTATCCTTCACCTCGATCTTGTCTCTATGGTATTCGAATTTGCTCCTGGAGAGCGCCTTCATCAGAATATCTGCATCCTGATCTTCCGTAGGAATGTACTGAAGCAACATGATCTTCCGCTGCACATAATCTCTGATATGAAGATACCAGATATCTATATGCTTATATCTATCATGAAACACATGATTAACTGAGAGTTTAATGCAACTCTGATTATCAAAATGAATCACTGTCGGATCTAAATGAGAACCAAACAAACCAACCAAGATCATTCTCATCCAGATAGCCTCACATGCAACTTGAATCACTGCCATGTGTTCCGCTTCCGCTAAACTTAGTGCCACTGATGTTTGTTTCCTATTGTACGAAGAAAAAACTGTAGATCCGATACTAAATATCCCCCCTTATGTGCTCTTTTTTTCCATTGGGATGCCAACCCAATCTGCATCCATGAAGCCATGCAACTTCACCTCATCTGTGTGTCTGTACCATAAGCCATACTCAGATGTGCCCCTCAGGTATCTCAGGACATGCTTGCCCTCCTTCCAAAAGAGCTTGGTAGGCTTAACCATCACTTGACTTCGTTGGTCAACCGCATATCATATGTCTGGTCTTGTGTTCACTAAATACATTAGCGAATCCACTAACTATCGATAGACAATAGCATCCACTACCTCTCCAGATGTAGCATCCTCTTTCCTCCAGTTTCCTAGAAGAGGAGTATCCATGGGTTTGTAGCCCTTCATGTGAAACTTACTAGTATCTCCCTTTCATACTTGCCTTGAGACACAAAAAGTTCACCATCTCGCTGCCATATTTCCTATCTAAGGAAATAATGAAGGAGGCCCATATCCTTCATCTCGAACTCCTTTGCAAGGTCATCCTTGCATGAGTGTACCAGCTGCTCATCACCAGTCAGTACTAAATCATCAACATAAAAAACAATGATTAAAAGCTTACCCTCCACCACAATTTGGTATAGGTTTGCATCCCCCTCACTTTTGGTGAAGCCAAGTCTAGTGAAATAGCTATCTATCCGAGCGTACCAAGCAAGGGGTGCTTGCTTCATCCCATACAACGCACTTTTGAGTTAGCACACATGTGACTCACTGTTGAAGATCTCAAATCCTCCAGGCTACTCTATGTACACTTCTTCCTCAATGATCCCATTGAGAAACACAGTCTTCACATCCATCTGATGAATGTAACAACCCATCTGCGCTGAGAGAGCAAGGATGGTCCTTATGGAAGAATACCGTGCGACAGGGGCAAAGGTTTCTTCATAATCAATCCCCTCGATCTGTGAGAAGCCCCGCGCCACAAATATGGCTTATATTTCTCAACACTCCCATCAGTAGCTTGCTTTACCTTATAGATCCATCTTGAACCTACCACTGATTTATCAACCGGCCTTGGAACAATTTCCCAAGCACTGTTTCTAACAATGGGGTCATACTCCTCCACCATTGCATCTACCCATGTGGGCTCCTGCACTGCTTCCTGAAAGGAATATGGCTCAGTCACAATACATTTTCTCATGAGAGCCATGTATCTAGTAAATCGGTCAAGAGACTGTCTTTGCTTGTGTTGTGAAGTAGGGGCTCCTACATTCTCTGTAGCATCAAGTCTCAACCTATTAGCTTATGCGGTATGCCTTCTGCCTATTCTGATGTTTGGCTTTACATGATTGGACTCCTCCACTCCATGAACCTCCTTTTGTGGCTAATCCACATCTAGAGACTCATCTTTGGGAACCAACAATTCCACCTCTACATGCAAGTCCAGCTCCCTCTCAAGCAACAACCGCATGGCTTTCACCTCATCAAATTTTATATCCCGTCGCAGAACAATCATCTTATTGTTAGGAAAATACACACGATAATTATGGGGTGCTTCTGTGTACCCCAAAAATATCCCACTTTCAGTAGTTGACTCCAGCTTCTTCCTGGCATTCTTGGTCACATGCACATAAACAGATGAGCCAAAAATCTTAAAGTGAGAAACATTCGGTTTCTCACCAATGAAATCTTCTTCAGGTGTAGTCATGCCAAGTACTATACAAGGACAACGGTTTTGCACATAAACCGCAGTGTTGCATGCTTCCGCCCACAAATGCATTGGTAGGCCTTGATCATGCAACATTGCTCGTGCTGCACCCATGATCGTTCTGTTCTTCCTCTCCGCGACCCCATTTTTCTCTAGGTTATGAGGCGCTATGAGTTCTCTTCGAATTCCTTCTTTGCTGCAGAAGCCTTTTAATTCATTAGAGATGTATTATCCACCATTATCGCTCCTTAGAGCCTAATTCACGTGCTTCCCCAACTCTTTCTCCACTAATGCCTTAAACTCACAGAAGTTTGATTTTTCTTCTACATGAAGAAGATCCAACATTTACGAGAAAAGTCATCAACAAAATAACATAATACTTATGTTTTGTTGTTGAAGCAACCGAGAATGGTCCACACACATCTGTGTGAACTCTCTCCAGGATCACCGAAGCACGATTCTCCTTTTCATGAAAGGTGGACTTTACATACTTCCCCATGGTGCAACCCTTACACTGATTTAACTGAGCAAGTGTTCCCATTGGAAGTCTAGTAGATATTTTCTGCATCAATTTCAAGGCTCCATGATGAAGATGGCCCAATTGCCTGTGCCATAATTCGCCCTCATCCCGGCTCACCACTTTTTCGCTGCCTTGCCCATCATGGCAGCGCAGCCATCTACCTCCAGCTTGTAGATATTCTTAACTCGAATCCCTATCCTCTTGGCTTGACCCGTTGTTTTATGTCGCAGGAAAGCTTTTCCCACTGAAAACAACATCATAGCCTTTGTCCTCCAACATTGCGACTGAGACCAAGTTTTTCTTCAGACCTGGAACATGCATAACATCTTTTAATTGAAATGGTTTACCTGACTCCCTCTCAAAGGTAATGGTACCAATACCGGTCACACTGTTTCATCCATCATCACCCATCTCTATATGCATTTGGATATTTTTCTCCTCCAAGTCACTAAAAAGCTCCTTATCTCACGTCATGTGGAAGGAAGCGCCACTATCCAGATACCACACCGATCCAAATGCACTTGACACCATGCATGCGATCAAAGAGAAATCAAGTTCAAATTGTGAGGGAAGGGCCTATGCAACTGCAGCTCTAGCAACCTTCTTGTTCTTCTTCTTCTACAGACAGTGAATAATGAGATGCCCATGTTCGTGACAGTGAAAACACTTCACCTTGGAAAAATCGAGCTTCTTGCCTTTAGACTCGGATTTTGAATGGAATTTATTACCCTTCCCTTTCCTTGCTTTGGTAGCCAAAGCACAATCCTCTTCATCATCATGCTTTGATGAAGAGCCATCTTTGGTGTTCCGCCTGAACTCCTCCTGCACTAGGTCCAACCACAGTCGTTTCCAATCCGTGAGTTTTTCCCATCCATTGACAGAGTCTTCATAACTATGCCAACTCTTAGGAAGTCCCAAGAGAGGCAAGCTCACCAAATCACCATCAGCAACAGTGATTCCCACACTCCCCAGTTCATCCCGACATTGGACAAACTTTGTGAGATACTTTGGAATATTGTCGCCCTTTTCCATCTTGATCTTCCTGAGTTTATCTTTCAGCGCCAATTTCCTATGGTCTCTGTTACTTTGGAAAATATTTGTCAAAGCCTTCTACATAGCATATGGTGTGGCTTTCCCATGAAGGCTTGAGACAATGTGGTCTCGTACACCTTCCAACATAATGCTTCTCGCCTTTGCCACTTTCTTTTCCCATGCATCAAGTAATGCAGCATCCGTCGAAGTGGGATTAGGAACATCACTGTCGATGAATTCCTTCAAGCCATTATCTTCAAGCACTGCCTCCGTCCTGTCCTTCCAGGCAATGTAGTTCGAGCTGCCCTCGAGTGCATACTCTAGCCACAAGTCATTGAAAGCCATTTCGATGTTTACTCAACTGTAGCACCAAGAAAATCTTTTTGCAAATTCGAATTGTTTTGTTAGGTCCCTATATTACTAGTATAGTCCCTTATTATTGTTAGTGTAACCCCCTTATTGTTATTATTGTACCCCTGTAACCCCCATATTGTTATTATTGTGCCCTTAAATTATTATTGTTAGGTCGGCTAGGATTACATTGTGGCCCTATGGACTCCTATATATAGAAAGGAGGTTTTGTAATTTTTATCATCCAAGAATTTTCATTCATGTAATGTATTGGAGGTTGCCCCCTCGAAGTGGCTTATTTCTAAGGCGTTGATATCTCTTTTCTTCTATTTTTGGAGCTGGATTCACAACATTTGGTATCAGAGCTTTGGATTCTAGGGTTTCGTTGCTCCAAACAGGTCATCGTGGAATTTTCGCTATAAATTTTTTTCTATGAAGTTTTAGAAGCTAAAATTTTTAGGGTGCGAAGCCGAAATCCTGAGGAACATTGTCGCAAAATTTCAGAGCTTGGTTCGCAATATTTTCAGAGATATGATTTGTGGAAGTTAGGTCTTTTTGCAGGCTCCTCAATTTAATCTAAACAGGTCATCGTGGAATTTGTGCTATAAATTTTTTTCTACGAAGGTTTAGAATCTAAAATTTTTAGAGCGCGAAGCTAAAATCCTGAGGAAATTCATCGCAAAATTTCAAAGCTTGGTTCGCAATGTTTTCGGAGATATGATCTGTGGAAGGTAGTGCTTTTTACAGGCTCCTGAATTTCATCCCAAAGAGGTGATCATGGGAAAATCTTCATAAATCTCTCTCTGAGCATCGGATTGGAGTGTCGTAAAAAGTGGTCACAAGTACACGGACTATAGTTTCTTTGCTATCAATTTTAGAGCTAAAATATGAAACAGTGACACATGGAAAGTCGTACAAGTTTGCTCTACTGAACCAGTCCATAATTAAGTCATTGTGGGAGATTGAACATAACTTTTCCTTGGAGAATCCAAATCAAGTCAGACCTGTGACATTTGAAAGATAATTCAGAAGGCTACCTTAGTGCCAAATTTCAGATATTGAAGAGTCACAATCATAGAGATAATCCAATTTCAATATCTAGCTCCTCAAAAGCAAGAAAAAGGTGTGTGTGTGTGTGTTTTTTTTCTCCGAATTGCATAAGTCTTGTTTGAAGAATCAATTTGAACTGATTCCAAGGGAATATTGTAGAATAGATATCAGTATGGGGTTCTAAAAAATGCCCCGTAAAAATAATTCAACACCCATTAAGCCTTCAGAAGGCTCTACTATGACTCATGAAGATGAAGAATTGCAACATGATCTATCAAAATTACAAGAGCAAGTGCACCAAATTTCGCTCTCGTAAAGAGCAACAAAAAATGAAATGGAAGTTTTGAAGAAAGGCGTGGAAGCGAAGATGGATGGTTTGAAGAAAGGAGTGGAATCTAAGATAGATGGCATGGAAGCTGGCAAGGAAGATGGCATGGATGACATGGAAGCTAAGATCGATGAAAAAATGAAAGACAACATGGAAAAAATGAAGAATGATCTAAAAGTAGACATGGAAGGTTTGAAAATTTTAATACAATAAATGTTTCCTAATGTTGAAAATATAGGAGAGGAAACTCATGATGAGAACAAAATAAATGTTGATCGTGACTTCATAAACTCTAATGTTGGCGGGAAGAACCACCATATTCCAAAAATGGATATGAGGAAGTTTGATGAAAAGGATCCTGTAACATGGATACTACAGATGGAGCAATATTTTGATCTCCATAATGTGCAAAACAAACAAAAGGTACGCATTGAAACTTTACATTTAGAACAAAATACATTTGTATGGTAACGATGGCTTTGCTCCCGTAAAAAAATTGTCACTTGGTCAATTTTTACGAAGGAAATGATAGCACATTATGAGGATACAAAGAGCAACACCTTCTTTAGCCAATTGATAAATCTCAAACAAAAGGGTTGAGTGGGGGAGAACATTGAGGACTTCCAAAAATTGAATATAAGGGTACCTGATATTCTAGAGGAACACAAGATTGATCTCTTCATAGGTACTTTAAAGGATAACATCCAACATGAAGTTTGCGTTTTGGAACCTGATTAATTGGAGAAGGCATTCAGGTTGGAAAGAAAAATTGAATGTAAAATTATGGCGACAAAGAAGCCTACCGCTCACTTCTATAAAGAAGGAAGTGTTGCTACGCCTAGATTTCCACAACCTACAAGGTTGACACCACAACAATTGGAAGAAAAAAGAGAAAAAGGGCTTTGCTACAGTTGTGATAGAAAATGCACTAAAGGCCATAAGTGTGTTGAGAAGAAATTATTTTACATAGATTGTGAAGAGGAAGAAGAAAATGAACAAGAAGAGGATATACACTAGGAACCAGCCCTAGAAGAGGAATAAATGAGTCCGAACATATCGTGTAATGCATTGGCAGGAATTACCACTCCTCAAACTCTTAAGATAGAAGGACATATCAAGAAGAATAAGGTAATAGTGTTGATTGATTCAGGTAGCACCCATAATTTTATTCACTGTAAGGTAGCCAAGGAATTAAATTGTTTCCTATACCCAGCACCAGAATGTCAAGTGATGGTTGCAAATGGAGGAACTATAAATTGCTCGGGAAAATGCCATAATATCAAGCTAACCATGGAGGAATATGTATTGAATAGTCCAATGCTTTCCATTCCTATGGGAGGTGTTGATGTTGTACTAGGAGTACAATGGTTACAATCTTTGGGGATTGTAGCTTTTAATTTTCAAGAAATTTTCTTGAAATTTTTTTCAGAAGGAAAGGAAGTTGAATTACGTGGTATTACAGGGAAGCCAGGAAAGATAATAAGCTCTAATGTCATTACAAAGCTTCTAAAGAAAGAACAACGAGGCGTAATTGCACAATTATGCTCACTAGAAGTTCCGACATCAAAATCATCTATTTCTGCAGATCTCCAACAAGTCTTGGACAATCATTCCAAGGTGTTTGAAACTCCCAAAGGACTCCCACCTATTCGTGATCATGATCATGCTATTCATTTGACTCCAGGAAGTGTTCCTCCAAACATCAGGCCTTATAGATATCCTTACTTCCAAAAGAGCGAAATTGAACGTATGATTGCAGAAATGTTAGAGGCGGGTATAACTCAACCTAGTCAAAGTTCTTTCTCTGCTCCTGTAGTTTTGGTACACAAGAAGGATGGATCATGGCGAATGTGTCCGGATTATAGGGAGCTCAATAAGCTCACCATTAAAGACAAATTTCCCATTCCTGTGATTGATGAATTATTGGATGAATTACATGGAGCAATTTATTTTACCAAGTTTGATCTTCGTTCAGGATATCATCAAATTAGAATGAAGACTGAAGATATTCCAAAAACAACATTTCGAACTCATGAGGGTTATTATGAATTTTTGGTCATGCCTTTTGGCCTTACCAATGCACCTTCCACATTTCAAGGGTTGATGAATTCCATTTTCAAACCCTTCCTTAGAAAATTTGTGCTAGTATTTTTTGATGATATACTAATTTACAGCAGGTCTTGGAAGGATCATGTTCAACATGTTGACAGGGTGCTCAAACTATTGTAGGAGAAACAATTATATGCAAAAACATCCAAATGTTTATTTGGAATACAAGAGGTGGAATATCTGGGTCATATTGTATTTCACGAGGGTGTTAAGGTAGACCCTGACAAAATTAAAGCCATTAAGGAATGGAAAGTTCCCACAACCATAAAGCAGTTGCGAGGATTTCTCGGGTTAACAGGGTATTATCGCAAGTTTGTTAAGAATTATGGGAGAATAGCAGCACCTCTAACAACATTATTGAAGAAAGATGTATTTTCATGGACTCTTGAAGCAACTAAGGCCTTTGAACATCTTAAAGAGGCAATGTGCCTAGCACCGGTCTTAGCTACGCCAGACTTCACAAAAACCTTTATTGTGGAATGTGATGCCTCAGGAAATGGAATTGGTGCAGTTTTAATGCAGGAAGGAAGACCCATTGTTTTTGAAAGTCGTCCAATCAAAGGAAAGTATTTACAAAAACCTATTTATGAGAAGGAAATTTTAGCAATACTGCATGCACTAAAGAAATGGCGAACTTACCTAATGGGAAGACACTTCAAGGTAAAAACTGATCATGATAGTCTTAAACACTTTTTGGAACAAATACTATCTTCAAAAGAGCAACAAAAATGGGTCACAAAGATGTTGGGTTATGACTTTGAAATAATCTACAAAAAAGGGAAGCTTAATGTTGTTGCAGATGCACTCTCAAGAAAGAATGAAGAGGTGGAAGCATTACTTTGTGCCATTTCTATTATCCAACCAGATTGGATAACTGAAGCAAGAGATAAATGGAAGAACTTACCCACTGAAGATTCTACATGGGAGGATGTGAATTTTATATAGAAGCACCCAGAGCTACTCAAGCGTTGAGGACAACACTTTTTTGAAGGAGAGGGGCATGTTAGGTCCATATATTACTAGTATAGTCTTACCATATTGTTAAACTTCTATTATTATTATTAATTTTAACTCCATATTGTTATTATTGTGCCCTTAAATTATTGTTAGGCCTGACAGGGATTACATTGTGGCCCTGCTGGACTCTGAGATATATGAGGCTTGTAATTTGTATCATCCAAGAATTGTTCATTGATGTAATGTATTGGAGGTTGCCCCCTCAAAGTGGCTTATTTATAAGGCGTTGATATCTCTTTTCTTCTATTTTTGGAGCTGGCTTCACAACATGTTTCCACCAACAAACTCAGATCCTGCTTCAAAATTGCAATCTTATGTGCTTTGATACCGTGTAGAAATTTTAAGACAAATTATGTATTACCTGGATTCTCTTGATCTAACAATTATATGCCACTGTTAAATACAGAATTGTTTCTACAATTTGTTTGTGGAATTTAAAATATGATCGCCAATTGCAATATCAAGAAGAAAGATCAATCACACATAACACAAATGTTTTTACCGGGAAAGCATAAAGCTAAAAACCCCCACTATCATATATTATGTATATATCATGGATCATGAAACAATATCATACAAAAATCTAATCCAAGAGCTCTCAATACAATATACAACCGTCTCACACCGTCGTACAAAAATTGGCAAATACATGGGCCAATTTACTGCCTCCAGACAGCGTGCCTCCACTACACAATCCCAGCTGATAGAAATACCTGAATGAATGGAATCCTACTTGCCTTGATTGTGCAATCCTCATGGGCACATCCAATGTGTGTGTGGTTGCATGAGTGCACCCATTAATGTCACAACTGATAGTCAAACTATCCCTTTCACCTACATCTCAACTGGGTCTCCACTGGATCTGACATGCATGTAGTTAACAGTAGTAAATATTCAGTTGCATGTGAGATGAATGATTGTGAATTAATTAATAATTAATTCACTGATCTCTCACTAGCGTATCTTCAGTTACAACTAGCACAACTGAGTCTAACTCACTTAACTGAGTTAAACTACATTACAACTCACATAACTACACATTCAACTCTGTTACAACTTCGAATCACTCAGTTACAAGTAAGTCCATTTGCATGTCCCACCAACCAACCTTTGAACTCGAATTTCCTACACCTAACTGATTTGCCACTTCAATTAACTATTTCCAAGTGCTCATTGAGAATAGATTAATGTTTATAGTCCAACTATTATTAAGGAATAATAATAATTGACATGCATCTATAAATAGACATGTGATCTATAAATAGAACTCGCACATACATCGAAAAAATCATCATCAATAAATAGAATTTGCTCACCATCTATAAATAGACCTCATCTATAAATACAATTTTCTCATGCATTCTAAAAATAAACTTCCACTTAACAATAGCTTGAGGCTCCATCCTAGTGTAGGTGCATAATTTTCACTAGGATCTTCTTGTTGAATCTCAACATAACGCAATGGTTCCTTGACATAAACGGTTGGATGTGATACATCAGTTGATGGAACTGTTGTAACTCCTAGAGACAGCCCCGAGTTGTGAAGTACCAGTGCCTAGGACATCTTAAACCAAGAGGATTCAGGGAAACATTCTATGGTTGACAATACAAGACCTCTTGTTTAGAAATGGATTTAATATTTCATAAGTCGGGACCAAGACAATCAGAAACAGAGAGTGGACAATAATAATGTCTAGCAGTATAACAATAAGGGTATATAAGCACATATCAAAAGGCAAAGTTGGATTTAAATTGCTGTGAGGAGGGCTGAACATGAAATTCGTGCACAGTTATCAAAATAAAGAGTGTGGAAATGACGGTAGCAAATGAAGAGAATACTAATGACAGGTAGGCCTATTGTAACATAAGAATCTACCCAAGCTAATATTAGAAGAAAGGCCTTAAATGTAATGTAACATATGAACATGTTTTCAAGCTTCGAGCCATATTTAAAGCGCAATAGACCAATAGATATGAGTACCTTTTCATAGATAAATTCACATCTAGTTAATCAGCACTCTCATTCCGACAGCTTGTAATATAAAGAGAGTAATTGAAATGCCAATAACATTTGTATTAGAGTATAACAGAGGGAATACAAATCGTAACTTATCTCATAAGGAATCCATCTCACAATAGAAAAAATCAGTTTCAATTTCCCAGTGGGATCCTTCAACGTATACTATGAGAATGCCTTCAAACTTTAAAAGATGGAACATTCATGACTAACAGTCTCTGTTCTGGAAAATTTGGAACCCCTCTTTCAGATTCAGGTTCCCTCCTTTATATCCATCAGTTGAGTGTTGCAAAAGATATTTTAGACCAATATTCGTTCACAGAAATATGTTTTCTCATTTGAGTCTCTATCAAAATCAAAACTATTGATGAGGAAAAACGCCTCTCATCATTTGCATAGTGGCTTTAACGAAAGCGCCAACTGAAAACATAATAACTAAACAGAAAATAAAATGCATAGGGTAAAATGAAGATTTCACCCGATATTACAAAGTAAAAGGCCACTTGGGCCGGGTCATGAGTATCATTTTTTGGGATGACGAGGCGTGGCTACTGCTGGCTGATTTGGAAACGTTGATGATGCAGAAGATCCAACTTTGTGTCTTTGAGGAGGCGGGGACTGGTGGGATGTCGTGGTGACTAGTATGTTGAAATACTCGCTGCATTTATGCCATATGGTCACCCCTGGTGGAGGCATAGTGGAAAAAATATCTACTAAGGCTTGTATATCAGTCAATTCAGAGTAATCCACGTGGACGGCCAAGCTCTGCTTGATCTGACAGAGAAGAGAAATTTCCTTGCCCAGGGCAACAATTATTGTTTCAGCTTTCAGGCGAGTAGTTTTCTCATAAGGGAGATCAGTCTGATTCATAACGACTGTCAACTTCTCTTCATAATCCGTTAGACCTGAAAAACGCAGCAGGCTCCCCGTACCAGATCAATTCCTCTCGCGGAAGATTTTCCCAGATGATATCCACCTCATTAGTTCTATGTTTCTTAGAGGGATGGGATCCCTCCCCCGTATCTATACCTTCTTGCTCCCCTGAAACATCGGCCTCATTGGCCTGCCCTCTTCTCTCTGTACCTGCTGAAGCAGTGTCGCCACTTCCTTCTACAGCCGAAGATTCAACCTCCATCTGCGAAGCCAAAGGCCATGTATCAAGGTTAGCTCTCCATTCCATGAAGAGCCTAGTCTCATGTACATATGCAGTGTACTCAATGTTCCTTTTCCTATTGGAAAGGATTCCTTTCGGGTAATAGGACCAAGCTTTCCCCTGTACTAGATCCATCCCCCAAAGCAGTGTCTCCACTGTGGAGAGGGCGTGTCTTGAGTTTACGGTGAAGGGGTCGATAGTGGTTGGGAGCTTGAGAATGTAGCCTTTCTTCGCGGGGACAAAGTGGAACTGGTCCACTTTCAGGGTTTGACGGATGTATTCAAGGGCGAAAATCCGCATAGCAAGGAACAACGACAGGCGGTAGGGGGGTATGTCTGCACCATAGACTCTGATCTCGGTGCAGTCGTCAAACAGGTACCAATCCCCTGTGCTCTCCTCATCATCGAACTGCAGCCAATGCTTCTGCTCAGGAAAAATCCTGGGTGGAGGGCTATCATGATGTATGGTGTAAGCAATGGTCATTAACTCATTAGGAAACCTTGAATAACCCCTCCCGTTAGGCTGTTGACGCACTGAGACATTCCACTCAAAGACAGTTCTTGGTTGGCCATTCGTTCTCGAAAGCTTTTCGAGGCCTAAAGCTTCAAACTTGTCAGCGTGCTCAAACAGGAGAGGTAAAACACTAGTGAGCAGAACCGGAAAGCCCCCGAAGAGGGTAGTTCTTGGAACTGGGTTTGAATGGCCGAAGCCAGGAAAGTAGGGATGTCTAAAACAACACCCAGCTGAGACATGAGCCAAAGGAGAGCTATCCATTCATTTGACACCCTCTCGACCTCCCTGAGACCTAGAAATCCTGAGATGAAAGCGAGAATAGGCTGGAGGTTGTCTCTGAATGCGGGAAAGGGAACCATATCTGAAGACGGGATAACCATAAGAAGAGAATCTGAAAGGAAAGAGGAATTCACTTTGTTGTTTCCAGGGCAACTTGGAAAACTGGCGGGACAAGGACAACTCTGTGAACTCAACATAATTCTGGCTGTGGGGGAAACAGAGGGCTTCCTTAATGAGCTTGGGAGATATACGAAAAATCTTATTTCCCTGAGCCGAACGAAATACATCCTTGTTCTCGTCATAGGCATCTCTGAGCCAACATATGAACTCAATAACTGGAAAGGTGGGTGGAGTAATTTGGTAATATAGGCCTGATTGAACGACTTTGAACCGGTCTTGGCCCTTCACATGGCTTTCTAATAGGTCGGGTCTGACACGAGAGACACTGAAAGGGTATTGAGGGTCGTGGATACGAGCTTGCATGTCAATGAAAGGTTCAGGTTCAGGGACTTCCCTGACCTCGCGGGCTAGTGGGGTTTCAGGTTCAAACTTTCTGGGCTTGGCTCTCCCCATGACCATCTTGAAAATTAAAACGGAAGGAAAAATGTAAGGTGGGGGAATGACTAAATAACTGTAACCAGTGAGGAATACCCAAGAGGGGAAGCGATGCGGGGGCTGAAAGCGACCTGGTGCTAGAGTTCAAGCTTAATTGCACGACAAGTTTCTAAAAACAAGTCTTTTAATAGAAATGGGCGTAAGACAGGGTTAAACAGGCCATAGATTTATGGAAAACAAGGTTAGGGTGCCAACTTGTAGGGTTGACGTCATAAGGATGTCGAAAATGGGGCGTGTGGCATTGGGCTGTTGGCTACCAGGAGCCGGGTAGGTGTTAGCCACGCGTTGGGTTAATACCAGTACTGGCCATGTACCGAATTTCTCGACTTACCTTACCTTCGCTTCAAATCACACTCGAGGGGTCCACTCAATGGTTCCGGCGAGGGCACGTGAAGTCCCCTCGTGATGATCCACCATCCCATGGAACAGTTAAAACCTGCTCCACCAATTTGTGACGTCATGCATTCCAGGGGGTATAGCTCCGCCTTCCTCATAACGTCCTTGGTACCCACGGAATCCCCCCACGTGACGCCTTTCTTTGACTGTCCCCTGTATGGCTCGCGGCCTCGCCTTTGCTCAGCTGTGAAGCACCATCGGTTCTTTTGTCCGCACTCTTACCATGAGGGGTGGGTTTTCATACCATACTTCCCATATATTTACTTAGTCAGCTCACACCTCCAAATTGATTTTCTTCATTTATCTTGAGCTTTTCCTTTTGTGCCTATTAGGAGAGGGCTAACATAACAACATTGGCTCCACCTGGGGACGACACGTTCATCCTCGGACGTGTCGAGAACTTCGCAGACCATTTGTAGCCCATTCTCTGAAAGCCAGAGGCTCTTCCAAAAATTTCACACTTCCTTATGGTGAAACAAACATCAACTGCGAAAGTATTAACAACAAATATATACACTATAATACAGTGGCCTCTGGGACTCGGGTTAGTTTTGAAAATAGGGCTTCAGGAACTGCCCATTTACGGGCATCTCAATCACATCACCTTCCAAATTCTCAAATGCGAAGGTGTTATTGCCTTTGACCTCAGCAATTTTGAAAGGTCCAAACCACATCGGGTCAAAATTTCCATGCTTACCCTTGTCGGCTCTCCTGCTGTCCCATCTTAGTACTAAATCCCCTATCTGCATTTCCTTGTCTTTGGCATGTTGATCAAACAGATCCTTCATTTTCTCTTGGTATTCTGCTAACTGATCATTTACTTGGCTCCAAGTCTCCTCTAACTCGACTAGCTGGTTTATTCTTCTTGTAAGATCGTTGGGCTCTTCTTGGCTATCCTGAAGGAACCTAGCCACAGGAAAATCAAGCTGAATTGGGAAGACTGCCACTCGACATTAGACTAGTTCATATGGGGACTTGCCTGTCGACCGTTTATTTGTTATTCTGTTCGCCCATAGTGCGAATTTAAGCTGAGAATCCCAATTTTTCTGACTTTCATTTATAGTTTTCTTTAACGCTCTTACCAATGTCTTATTGGAAGATTCAGCCAATCCATTCCCCTGGGGATAATAGGCAGTGGAGTGCCCCAGGGTGATATTATATTGCTGATAGAAATTGGTAAATTTTACCGATTTGAAAGCCTACGCATTATCTGTTACAATCTTAGTCGAGCAGCCAAATCTGGATATGATATTTTCTTCCTGGAACTTGATCACCACTACGTCAGTAGCATTCCTTGTTGGTATAGCCTCTACCCACTTGGTGAAGTAGTTAGTGGCGGTTAGGATCCATTTATGTTGACCACTGGACCCCGGGTGAATTTCCCCGATGAAGTCTATCCCCCATTGCTTAAAAGGCTCTTTTATATGTACTGGGATCATAGGTAAGGGCGCAAATGTTTGTTTTTCGGCAAACCTCTGACATTTTTCACAGGCCTTGACTCGAGCATGAACATTCCCAAACAATTTCGGCCAGAAGAAGCCCGCTTTCAATATCTTGTGGGCTGTAGACCGCCAACTGTAGTGGCCTCCACAAATGCCTTCGTGGAATTCAGCCATAACTTCCTCCACTTCAGCTTCTATGAGGCACAAGAGCAGGATTCCTGAAGGGTCCTTCCAATATAATCGACGATTTGCAACAATCTACTTTTGGGACTTCAACCTCAACGTTCGATATTTAGCCTTATTGAAGTTCGGAGGACACCTAAGAGTTAAAAGATATTCTACAATATCCTTATACCAAACACATACCAGATACTTCATGTGTGTTTTCTGCACCGCCGTTTCTATCCCGAGCTGTTCCTCCGTGCCTTCAGGTAACTCCCCAACTCCCATGGATAAATTTATTCCTAGAGCTTGACAGTTAGACTCAGAATTTTTTTTTGCTAAACCCTATCCTTTGATAAGCTTTGTGGGGCGAATGTATAATTCATATTATTGGATCTTAGCGATCCATTTGCCTCTTTTTCCCTTGCTATCCCCTTGAATCAGAGTATCTTTAACTGCGGCAGTAGGCACAAAAGCGGTGGTGGTTGACTGTAGCACGTACATTCGGAAAGCCTTTAAGCTTCATAAGCTTTGTTGACTTTCACCAAAGCATATGCCTGTTTCTCTAGAATGTTTTATTTTAGTTTAGCATCTCGAAGTACCTGACTAAAAAAGGCAATGGGTTGTTCATACCCTTCCTCATCTTTTTGTAATAATACTGCGGCAACAGTATGCGGGGAAGCAAATGAGAAGATCATGAATGGATTACTGTAATCTGGTCCTGCTAGTACTGGGGCTTCTGCAAAGGCACTCTTGATTCTATTAAATGCTTCTCTTGAATCATTCGTCCATTTCACATCATTGTTTTTCTTAAGCATTTCGGTGATATGCCGAACTATTTCCGCGTAGTTCGGGATGAACCTTCTCATAAAATTTATGCGTCCGAGGAATACCTGAACTTCCTTCTTGTTTCGGGGTAAGGATATGTCGTTGATTACCTCCACCCTTTTTGGATCAATCTTTACTCCTGCTTTAGTTACAATATGACCCAATAATTTTCCTTCTTGTAAATAAAACATAGATTTTTGAGGATTTAGGGACAAACCATGCCTACGAAATTTTTCGAAAGTCCGACGCAGGTGCTCAATATGTTCAACATCATCCTTTGAAAAGATGGTGATATCATCCAGGTATACCACCACGAAATTGTCTTGTTCTCCTATAAATGAAATGTCCATCGCCCTCTGGAAAGTGGCTCCAACATTTATCAAACTGAAAGGCATTTAGGCATACATGCAAGTGCCCCATGGGGTGGTGAATGCCGTCTTCTTTTGATCTTCGGGAAGGACTGCCACCTGATTATATCCAGAGAAACCATCCATCATGGATATGCGAGAGGACCCAACCACTTGCTGCAATATGTGATCCATTTTGGGGAGGGGATATTTATCTTTAAGGGATGCCCTGTTCCAGTTCCCAAAGTCTACACATAACCTTACCCCTCCGTTCTTCTTTCGGACCGGTACTAGGTTAGCCACCCATTCTGAATACCTCGGGGGCATAGTGATCTTAGCCTTCAACAACTTCTTGATTTCTTTCTCTATGGTGGGAAGTAGCAAAGGGTTAATCTGCCTTAGCTTCTGCTTATGTGGCTTGGCATCTGCCCTCAGTGGGATCTTATGCTAGATGATACTAAATTCAAATGTTTATAGATCTTGGTAAGACCAAGCGAAAACGTCCTTATAGGAGTGAAACAATTGTAAATACCTTTCTATGTGTTCTTCCGGGACTCCTTTAGATAATTTAACTATCTTAGGATCCTCTTCCATTCCAACGTTAACATCTTCTACTTGAGCTTCCGGCGTCAGCTTATTAGGGCTGATGGGAACGTCATTTTTATCAAGCAATCCCTCCAAAGGTACTAAACCTTTGGGGATCACATTTCCTTTCAACTGCAGCACTTTGTGACCAACCACCGTCTCTTGCCATTTATTTTGGGGTTTTTCTTCGGTTTCCCCTTCCTCCCCAGTATCGATGACCAAGTTAGAGAACTCTCCAACAGTTTCCAGGAAGCGTTTCATTTTCTCTTCATCTTCAAATACCTGCCAGTGTTTGACGTTGTCTGGGATGGAGGGGCGATAACACACCTCCACTTCATATCTCATAAGTGGATTCTGAGGTGGACGAAAATTACTTGCTGCCACAGCTAGTGAATCTACCATCCTGTTCTGATATCTTAGCATAAATTGTACGTTAAATGCTAGAAAAAAGTTCTCCACCAGGTCCCATACTTTGTTCCTGTATGCCCTTAGCCAAGGATGTTTGGTTTGGCACTGATTTTTAATCTGTCTCACCACTAGCTCTGAGTCTCCAAAAACTTTAAGACTCTGAATGTTCATATTCTTGGCAGTTTGTAAGCCCATAAGTAGTGTCTTGTATTCAGCCACATTATTGGTGGCCTCTTACTCCAATTTAAAAGAGAAGGGGACTAATTTTCCAATAGGGGAGATTAAAATTACTCCTGCTCCATTTCCTTCCCTTGAATTCGCTCCATAAAACTGTAGAGTCCACATTCCCCTTTCATCACCACTTGAAGACTGTTGCGGCCTTAGTAAGTTGAATGCTGGTTCATGCAAAAACTCTTGGTCTTCCTCAAGCATTAGATAGGAGTACTTCCCCTCTTTACTATATACCGGAGAATTTACTGAGCTATCGGCTTTGGTCACCATTTTCACAAATCTTGACTCCCTATACAACCTTCTTTCTTGTCCTCCAAACACTGGAATAGTTGCATAAGTAAGATCAAGCTTGATCTACCCTCCAATATTAGTACCCCATGATCTAGATAGAAGCATTCTGAAACAGGCTGGGATATCGGCAACTACTATGTCCATGAAAACACTCTTGGCTGGGATTTGAGCTAAGTTTACCACCAGATATTTAATCATCCCGAGACATTTGACTCTTTTGGAGTCGAATGAATAGAGGTCTTTGTAGGGTCGAGTGATCTGCAATCCCAATTGTTCCATGAATGAAAGAGGTAACAGGTTATGTGATGCCCCTGAATCCAACATGCAATTATGTAACAACAAATCATGGATGACTAAAGAGGCATAAAAAGGTGGGGTTGCAGAGTCTAACTCTTCTACATGGGGGAAAAATACTACCATGGGCCTTTGCTCTTGAAGGTTAAGACAGTCTAGGGGTGGAGTTACCCCATGGGGAAGCATGAACTAAGAGACCTGAGCTTTATAGGAGGGTTGTTTTAGGAGTTCGACTAAAGGAACAGGGATTTTAAATTTCTCTAGCTCTTTTTGGAGGTTAAACATAGTGGTCCCCTTTTCTACAGTGGTCTCTTTCGGTTCCTTGGTGAGGATAGGGGGCTTTTCATCAGTGGGCATACATTCAGGATGTGCAAGAGGGTCAGGTACTGACTTGGATGAGGATGAGGGAGTACCTTTATGTCCTGCAGGTCCTTCAACAAGTTTCTTACCTTTGTTATCAATCTTTCGGAAAGTTGACACCTTAGGAGGTCACTCTTCTTCTTGATCTTGAGTACGTGTCCTCTTCCTGGAAGACCGAAGGTCATACTTCTTGTGGAATTGGGCTTGCATGAAATCCACGAATTGTCTGCAATAATCATCAATGTCGGGATCTGCAGTAAGGTTCGCTGTCTCTTCCTCCTCCTCTTCTGGCAGGGAAAGCTCAACCTCCTCGCCTTGTGCAAAAGCAAGGTATTGATCATCTTGTCCATCAGGACAATCTTCAGCAGGGCCTTCCATTTCCCTTCCAAATACAGAGGGGTTTGTATGTGATCTTGCTGCTCTTTTTTATCGCTTTGCAATATCTGTAGCGGTGGGTTTCGGTATTGTGGATTATATCCTTGGTTAGGAGCAGTCTAAGATGGCTGGGATGAGGCGTTCTTTGCCTCCAGCTCGAGCTTCACCAATTTACTTGACAAATTCTTAATCAAATTTTTGTTCATCTCTTCAATCTTATAATCTACTACCTCCTTGTCTTAGTTTGAAGAAGAAGCTTCTTCTTTACCTCTCTGCCTGAAATCATGGTCCAACCTTCCTTTTTATTTTCCTGTAGATGCAAAGTCAGATTCTACCTCTAGTGCATCAATCTGAGCCTGATCGAGAGAAACTGATTTCCTTTCCCTTAGGGTGAAACTGAACTCGGATTCAAATGCTCCTATGAACACTACCTTAGCAGCTGTCTTGGGAGGTTTCATATCAGTCGGCAGATTGGTGTATATCTTGTTAAATCTCTTTATAAACTTAGCCACGTATTCATTATGCTTTTTATTTAGTGCGTTGAACTCTGTGAGGCAATAACCATGATCCCTTTTCTCTCCCCACTTTCTGGTGGAAGCATTTTCCATCTCCTCCCAATTAGTGATGGAGCAGTATCCAAGAGTATTGAACCACTTCCGAGCTTCTGCATCCATGGATTGGACAAATAGCCTTAGTACCACATCCAGATGTTCAACACTAAAATTCTCTACCAAAGCACAACAGTCTTCCAGATGCTTTTGCGCAGCACTACTGTCTTCGTCGGTAAACCGGGGTAAGAGCTTCATGTAGTCTTGGGGCATGTCATTTAGAATCTGTGGTAATGCCAGGGGGGCATATTTATTTAACAAAAAGCCAGGAACCACCATGGGAGGTGGTGGAGTAAGAGGAAGATTTGGCTGAATGACAATGGGGATAAACTGAATGGTAGTCTGTGGATTTTCTTGGGCAAGCGAAATCTGAGGGATGGCTACCTGCTTTATTTCTTCAGCTTCTGGAGTGGGATGTAAGACAAACCTCAAAATATCTACTGACTCAGCTTCATCTTTTACCTTTGACTTCTCAAGGAAAGGGTTATCTAGTGGGTATTCAAGGAATCTTACAGTGAAACCAGGGCCTTGGGCTTGAGTTTGTTGTGAGGAAGATGGGGAGTCTTCAAGAGAGAATCTGGGTATATCACTGTGGGTAGGTTGCTTTTCTTTCCAGATTCATTTGAATAAGATCTTCTCTGGGTCAGATACAAAAGGCATTCTTAACTGAGAGGTATCTGACCTTAGGTGGGGCTTTTGGTAAGCCAGGATTGCAAATGGATTTTATACTTCAAAGGATAGTGGAGTCACCAAGGTGAGGGATATACAACTCTCAACCCTTCGTGCTCACCTAATTTTGAAGGGTGAAGGTGTTTCTGTCGTACCCAGGGATAAGATATTCAAATTCGATCCTCGGCAACGATGCCAAAAAGATGTTGTAACTCCTAGAGAAAACCCCGAGTTGTGAAGGACCAGTGCCTAAGACATCTTAAACCAAGAGTATTCAGGAAAAAATTTTGTGGTTGACAATACAAGACCTCTTGTTTAGAAATGGATTTAAAATTTCATAAGTCGGGACCAAGACAATCAGAAACAGAGAGTAGATAACAATAATGTCCAGTAGTATACCAATAAGGGTCTATAAGCACATATCAAAAGGCAAAGCTGGATTTAAACTGCTATGAGGAGGGCCAAACATGAAATCCGTGCACAGTTATCAAAATAAAGAGTGTGGAAATGATGGTAGCAAATGAAGGGAATAATAACGATAGGTAGGCCTATTGTAACATAAGAATCTACCCAAGCTAATATCAGAAGAAAGGCGTTAAATGTAATGTAACATATGAACATATTTTCAAGCTTTGAGCCATATTTAAAGCGCAATAGACCAATAGATATGAGTACCTTTTCGCAGATAAATTCACATCTAGTTAATCAACACTCGCATTTCGACAGCTTGTAATATAAAGAGAGTAATTGAAATGCCAAGAACATTTGTATTAGAGTATAACAAAGGGAATACAAACTGTAACTTATCTCATAAGGAATTCATCTCACAATAGAAAAACTCAGTTTCAATTTCGCAATGGGATCCTTCAACGTATACTATGAGAATGCCTTAAAACTTTACAAAATGGAACATTCATGACTAATAGTCTCTGTTCTGGAAAATATGGAACCCCTCTTTCAGATTCAGGTTCCCTCCTTTATATCCATCAGCTGAGTGTTGCAAAAGATATTTTAGACCAATATTCGTTCACAGAAATATCTTTTTCTGGTTTGAGTCTCTATCAAAATCAAAACTGATGATGAGGAAAAATGCCTCTCATCATCTGCATAGTGGCTTTAACGAAAGCGCCAACTGAAAACATAATAACTAAATAGAAAATAAAATGCATAGGGTAAAATGAAGATTTCACCCGATATTACAAAGTAAAAGAAATAACAAGTAAATGGCCACTTGGGCCGAATCATGAGTATCATTTTTTGGGATGACGAGGTGTGGCTGCTGCTGGCTGATTTGGAAGCACCGATGATGTGGAAGAGCTAGCTTTGTGATTCTGAGGAAGTGGGGACTGGTGGGATGGTGTGGTGACTGGTATGTTGACATACTCATTGAAGTTTTGCCATATGGTCACCCCTGGTGGGGGAATAGTGGAAAAAATCTCCACTAAGGCCTGTATATCAGTCAATTTAGAGTAATCCACGTGGACGGCCAAGCGCTGCTTCATCTGACAGAGAAGGGAAATTTCCTTGCCCAGGGCACCAATTATTGTTTTAGCTTTCAAGCGAGTAGTTTTCTCCTAAGGGAGATCAGTTTGATTCATAACAACTGTCAACTTATCTTCATAATCCGTTAGACTTGAAAACACAGCAGGCTCCCCATACCGGATCAATTCCTCTCGCGGAAGATTTTCCCAGATGATCTCCACCTCATCAGTTCTCTGTTTCTTGGAGGGATGGGATCTCTCCCACGTATCTATACCTTCTTGCTCCCCTGAAACATTGGCCTCGTCGGCCTGCCCTCTTCTCTCTGTACCCACTGAAGCAGTGTCGCCCCTTCCTTCTGCAGCTGAAGATTCGGCCTCCATCTGCGAAGCCAAGGGCCATGTATCAAGGTTAGCTCTCCATTCCATGAAGGGCCTAGTCTCATGTACATATGTAGTATACTTAATCTTCCTTTTCCTATTGGAAAGGATTCCTTTCGGGTCATAGGGCCAAGCTTTCCCCTGTACTAGATCCATCCCCTAAAGCATCATCTCCACTGTGGAGAGGGCGTGTCTTGAGTTTACGGTGAAGGGGCCGATAGTGGTAGGGAGCTTGAGAATGTAGCCTTTCTTCACAGGGACAAAGAGGAACTGGTCCACTTTCAGGGTTTGGCGGATGTATTCAAGGGCGAAAACCCACATAGCAGGGAACAACGACAGGCGGTAGGGGGGTACGTCTGCACCATAGACTCTGATCTCGGTGTAGTCGTCAAACAGGTACCAGTCCCCTGTGCTCTCCTCATCATCGAACTGCAGCCAATCCTTCTGCTCAGGAAAAATCCTGGGTGGAGGGCTATCATGAAGTACGGTGTAAGCAATGGTCATGAACTCATTCATAAACCTTGGACAACCCCTCTCGTTAGGCTGTTGACGCACTGAGACGTTCCACTCAAAGACAGTTTTTGGTTGGCCATTCGTTCTCGAAAGCTTTTCGAGACCTAAAGCTTCGAACTTGTCAACGTGCTCAAACAGGAAGAGGTAAAACACTAGTGAGCAGAATCGGAAAGCCCCCGAAGAGGGTAGTTCTTGGAACTGGGTTTGAATGTCCGAAGCCAACAAAGTGGGGATGTCTAAAACAACACCCGGCTGGGACATGAGCCAAAGGAGAGATATACATTCTTTTGACACCCTCTCGACCTCCCTGAGACCTAGCAATGTTGAGATGAAAGCGAGAATAGGCTGGAGGTTGTCTCTGAATGTGGTCAAGGGCACCATATCTGAAGACGGGATAACCGTAAGACGACAATCTAAAATGAAAGAGAGAAATTCACTTTGTTGTTTCCAGGGCAACTTGGAAAACTGGCGGGACAAGGACAACTCTATGAACTCAACATAATTCTGGTTGTGGAGGAAATGGAGGGCTTCCTTAATGAGCTCGGGAGATATATGGAAAATCTTATTTCCCTGAGCCGAAAGAAATACATCCATGCGCTCGTCATAAGCATCTCTGAGCCAACATGTGAACTCAGTAACCGGAAAGGTGGGCGAAGCAATTTGGTAATATAGGCTTGACTGAACGACTCTGAACCGGTCTTGGCCCTTCACATGGGTTTCTAATAGGTCGGGTCTGACACGAGAGACACCGAAAGGGTATTGAGGGTCGCAGATACGAGATTGTGTGTCAATGAAAGGTTTAGGTCCAGGGACTGCCCTGACCTCGCGGGCTTGTGGGGTTTCAGGTCAAGACTTTCTGGGCTTGGCTCTCCCCATGACCATCTTGAAAAGTAAAACGGAAGGAAAATTGTAATGTGGGGGAAGGAATAAATACCTGTAACCAGTGAGGAATACCCAAGAGGGAAAGAGACGCAAGGGCTAAAAGTGACCCAGTGCTAGAGTTCAAGCTTAACTACATGACAAGTTTCTAAAAACAGGTATTTTACGAGAAATGGGCGTAAGACAGGGTTAAACAGGCCATAGATTTATGGAAAACGAGGTTAGGGTGCCAACTTGTAGGGATGACGTCATAAGGACATCGATAATGGGGCATATGGCATTGGGTTGTTGGCTACCAGGAGCCGAGTAGGTGTGAGCCACGCACCAGGTTAATGACGGTACTGGCCGTGTACCGACTTTCCTGACTTACCTTACCTTCGCTTCAAATCATGCCACCTGTTATTCTCAAGGGGTCCACTGAATGGTTTCGGCGGGGGCACGTGAAGTCCCCTCGTGATGCTCCACCACCCCACGGAACAGTTAAAACCTGCTCTACCAAATTGTGACATCATGCATTCCAGGGGGTATAGCTCTGCCCTTCTCATAACGTCCTTGGTACCCTCAGAATCCCCCCACGTGGCGCCTTTTCTTTGATTGTCCCCTGTATGGCCCATGGCCCCACCTTTGCTTAGCTGTGAAGCACCATCGGTTCCTTTGTTCGCACTCTTACCATGAGGGGGGGGGGGGGTGGTTTCATACCATACTTCCCATATATTTACTTAGCCCGCTCACACCTCCAAATGGATTTTCTTCATTTATCTTGAGCTTTTCCTTTGGTGCCTATTAGGAGAGGGCTAAAATAACAACAGGAACCACGACGGTTGCATTTATTGTGGTGGTTATCGATAAACCACGCAGAGGATGGTTTGATAACGTTTCCATGTGAACAATCCGTGGGGACCGTTGGTGGATTGGGACCGCCGGCGGTCCCCAACCCTCAAACTATTTTGAAACCAACAATAAAATTAACCCTACGACTATGAAGGTTAAGAAATTTTCGTAGCCCGGTTGGTGGAGACTGATGTGTGCATGCTGGAGGTCGCAGGTTCGACCCTGCAGGACCTCTCCCAAAATTTTATGATGTAGTTCAAGGGCTACGTGGCGGCCTCAGGGCTGGCCACGTGGCACCTTTTCATTGGTCCAAAAATTCGTACGTCCAATAACAATGCGACACTTGTCCTTCAACTACTGGCCCAGAAGGAATAATCTATGGAATATTCCAAGAATATTCTTTTTGCTGACTGTACCCTTGCCCAGTCAACCCTAGTCAAATGTCAAAATTTGCAGTTTAATGGACTTTTCAAAACACGATAACTTCTTCATACGGTGTCGGTTTTTTGAACCGTTTGCGGTGCCAGAATCAGGAAGATGAGATCTATCTGGTCGCTCAAGTTTGGCACAGTTTCAAACACTTTTAAATTTGAGCTATCACTTAGGTAATTGATCCAAATTTGATCAAGTATATTGTTGGCAAATACCACTGGCTCATTTTCATATTCAAAATAAATTACTGAGTATTTCATATGTTTTTCATGGTCAACTAGAATTTGATTTGGATTTCCATTGTAAGGAAGCCACATATGATACCAGACTGTGGCAAAATAACCATGGAGTTTTTCAGACCAATCTTTGCTAATATTTAAACCATAAAAATCAAGAATATCAACAACTAGTATGTTAATGATTTGACACACCTTTGAATTAGAAGTGAGTCTAATGAGAACACAATTCATTTATCCTAGGACCTTGACTTTGGTTCTATTAAGTTGAACAATGTGAACAACATAATTTTGGGGAGAAATGTTTAATTTGTGACAAACTAAATATAACATTATATTTGAAGAAGCCCTAGAGTCTGTTAGGCAATTGTGCACATTTTTATTGAAAATTTCAAAATTCAGAAGGAAAGGAGGAATATAGGAACTAGATCAATCCCTAATTAAAATAACATCTGAGGAATCGATATTTTCTTATGTATCATTAGGAGGTTTACCTACTCCTTTAAAGGCTTTAGATGTAACAACAACAAGTATAGGAGAATCAAGAACTACATTCAATTCTTTTAGTAAAAGATTTTGATGTTGTTTCAACTTAATTACCTCATGTAGGGAAATGTTTGCTTTGATTTTATTCATTTCATCCACTATATTGTATTCAATGGTGTTAGATACTACCAAGGTATTTGATGTAGATGGAGAATATGAAGAAGATGGGACTAATTGAGAAGATGTGGAATATATATTTTTTTATTGATAACTTTATTTTTAGCAGTAGGGGATGAGGGTTTCTATTTCTGGATTGATGGTGATAAATCAGCAGGACCTTTACTTCTTGTGCTAACAGGTAAGGCTTCACACTCATCTTCATTATCAGAAATAGGGAGTATAAAATGCCATAACCCATGTAATTCGATTGGTTCTTCTTGACATTCCTTAGCAGATATTGTTGGTTCATCCTCGTCTTTATCCTAATCAGATTCAAGATTGGATATAATATGGGGTGGTTGAGGATTTTATGTTTGAGGTTTCTTGGAAGATCTAAAATGTTTTTTGGAATAAGACTCATTTACCTGCTTTTTTATTTAAGGATTTAAGGACCTTTTGTAATCCTTCAAGATCGAAAAGGATCTTTAGGAGATCTCTTCTTTGGTTCATCCTTAAATGTAACTTTTTTTTTCTTTCTTCCTGGGCAGTCTTCTTTTCTAATTCAAGTATTATATTTTCAACAAACAGGGCTTCCTTCACGTTCTCTACTAAAGTTTCTTTGTTAGCTCTATCTACAAAATTTGCAATATTGGAAGGAAGAGAGGACATGTACCATTCGATCTGTACATCAACACTATGCTTTGATGTAGTTGGGATTTTGTTTAGCAATTTATTAAACCTAGACTTAAAGTCTTTGATCTTTTCTCCTGAATTAGATTTAAGATTAGAAAGATAATTTATAAGAGTAGTAGTGCGATCATCACCAAACTTTGTTAAAAATTGCTCCTCAAATATATCCCAACTTGTTATAATACCTCATGGTAGCGAGAAGTACCATGATCCTGCTAATCCTTGAAAAGTATGAGGGAATAACCTAACTACACAGTCTTCTTTAAATACTACATTGAGGTTTATGGCTAGCATGAAATTATGGTGGTGTTCCTCAACAAGGAGTCCATCATCAGGATTATACTTGGGCAACCATCTCTCTGGGTGCTTAGGTATATCATGAAGAGGTCTTTCCAATTGAAAAGCTCCTGGATTAGTCCATGGTCTAGCTTCCATTGTATGACCTGTAGGATTGGAAGATGTTGTAGTAGTTCTAGAGGTTGATGTAGTGGTAGAAGAAATAACCATTGAAATGGTACTGCTTGAGGTAGCACTAGTTGTTTGAGTTTAAGAGATATGAATAGACAAAGTGATTGGTTAGGAAGAAGGAAATGAAGGAGGAATGAATGAAAAAGTTTCTGGAGGAGAAGATCATGTGATATCGCTAGTGGATGTTTGAGTTTCTGATGTAGGAGTCTTCCTTTGGTGGGAATGAAGTGGAAACTTGAATGGAGTTATTCCAAAATTTTCACTTTGAGACTGTGTCAGTACACCGGTACCTTAAATAATCAAGGTTACACTTTCTTCAAAAGTTTCAGATTAAACGAGATTTTCTCTTGAAATAGAAATATCTTCTAATTTTTTAATCAAGGTGTGAAATTCAGGTGATTCTGGAGTGTAATCTAGTGGAATTACCTCAGGGAATTACTAGGATATTTGGGAGGTGATTGAACAACTTCAAAACTAAAGGGAGTGGATTTTAAATGTGACCTTGAAGTTGTAGGATATTTGGACGGAGATTGACTTTTTTGATGGCTTTTATATTTAGGAATAGACCTTAATGCCATTCATAGTATAGGAGGCCCTCCTTCTAGTGTAAAAAATGTTGATGCCTCAAAAATCGCTGCAACAACATCGGGGGATGACCACCTAGTCGGGAACTTAAAAACTGTTCCTTTTCCATTTGGTATAGCAGCTCCGACTGGCGATGATGGGACCAATTTCCCAATAAGTATAATTGAGTGGGTGTGAGGTATTTATAATTGGATGAATGATAAATGGGAGTGATAACGAACTTGAAAGTATATATATACCTATTTATATCCCGAGACTTAATTATGTTTCTTTTGTATGTGATTTCAAATATTATCCTTAGTGTATGAAAATATAGATTTATCAAACATTTACAGAGGTGAAAACAATTAAAGATAATTAATTTGATTAAATATCTAATCAAATTAATTCATTATACGCATATCACATAAAATAACTGAATGTCGTGTACATATATCAAAAGATGGCAATATTTGCATGTTCAAAAGTGAACTAATGCTCAGTTGTGTTTAAAATATACATAAACAAACCAATTAAAAGAAGTATGGCTATTAATGACATATAAGACAACAACAATTAAAAGATAGAAGAACCCGATATATATTTACTCTGCTCATGCAAGAAATAGTTCTCGTCCAATATTTCTATTAAGATGATTTTAAAAAGTACAAAACTGCAACTTCTCAAAGTCTTCCTTACAAAATTTCAGGACCCTTTCTTAGTAGACATGAAAGGGTTTATATAGTAAGTACTAGAAATGTAAAAATAATAAATACACAAAGCATTGAGGAGGTTTAAACAAATATCCTTAAAATTAGAGATAATAGGACAAAAATAGAATTTGTTTGTATGACGAGCTCAGGAGTGTGACGTTGTCTCTTTTATCATTTGCCGCTTGAGCTCGTAAATATATAACATCGGCTGCACTTCAAAGGGTTGATATGGCCTTAAGCGACATTGTCCAGTATACATTGCATCTGATAATGCAGGAAGCATGTGGGAAAATGTGTCAGCAAGGAGACACAACATTAGCCACTGGCTGTGTGGCTTGACAAGATGCTGCCAGTATTTTTCCCAGTTGATTTTTTCCATCTTCTTAATGCTTCATTTACCTTTGACTTTTCCTGTCATTGTTTTAGTAAAACTTTAACATTGGGAAGAAAACCAGGTGGGAATTCTTGGATAATATTGGCACCAAATAAATGATTACTAACAGTTTTAGTAATGTTGCTTGCAACATTTCTTGCTCTGAAGACAACCCTTTCTGCTTGCTTTATCTATATGTCCCAATCAGTAAAGAGGATTTTTGGGAATATTTGGTACTCTTCCCCCCACGGTATCTCGACAAGTGATAAAATCTAAGATCTTTTCAACAATACCATCAAAATTCGTCTTCAGATCGAACGTTTGATTCATCAATGAATAAATTTTGTTGCATAGATCATTGATGATTGTTAATTTCTGAAAGAACATTACTTGTTGTTTGGCCAAAAGAGTGTTCAATTCCATTGCTTTCTTCTTAAACTCTTCAATTTTTGGATTTTCCTTCAGTTGGTCAATTGTGAGTTGGAGTTGTTGAATTTTAGTATCTTTGACCTTGATATCAGCGTGATGTTGCAATCTTAATTGATCAAAGCTATGTTGAAGTTGTGACAATTGTGTCTCCACTGGTGATCAATACTCTGTTTTTCCTTTAACAATTATTTCTCTAACTATTGGATTTTATCATCCTTTTCCTTGACCAATTGTTGGACTTCTGATGTCTTGTCAGTTATAGAAGTTGCATAAGAAACAACAAACTATGACAATCTTGTTAAATATTAGAAAATATTAGTTTTAGGATCTCTCCACACCACTTCCATTGGTATGTCTACAAGAACTAATGCCTGGGATTTCTCAACACTTTTTCTCTTTCTCTATCTGCTCATTACAGCCCGATGTTTGGGACTGTAAAAGATGTCAAGAGGAGGGATTTATTCTATCTTGAGAACATTTTATGACTAGGGGAATGCTGGGATGAACTCAATTTCATCTGTACTAACCGCTTTGTCAGAAGTCCCAATAGTAAGCGGGCTCTATTTATTGCCTTGAGGAGTGTTGCTTATATCTTTATGCTCATAAGTGTTTTCCTCTCGCTTTCCTTTGATATGCTGATCAAACTTGTTCCAAATCTCATCCAAATTATTGCTAAAGAAAGTATTAACAGTTTGTTGTTCTATGAATGTACATCCTTCTATTCCTTGTAGGACCTCTGTGTACTTTGGAGGCTACTCAAAATCCTGTTCTTTCTGTAAAATAGGTTGAGATACCCTCAACATGTATAGAGGGATATTTTCCAACCTCTTGTATCTGTACTCCTTAAATTTGGCAAGTTGTTCTGGATCAAGACGAATTGCTGCTAGATTTTCAACCTGTGAATATGTCTCAGCAGACTCAAACAAATCATCATGTCATTGGGCTCCTGAATGAATTTTCTGAATTTTACCTGGGCTGTAAAGTCTTGAGCCACTTTAATTGGGACAAAATATCTGTTGGGCATGGTAGATAATTTTAAACATTGAATTTGATTGATTTCAAGCACAATGTGCTTGAAATTATCTAAAGCATAGACTCCACAATTAATAGGAAATGATGGCCAAGCAGACTTTTGGGCTTCCTTTAAGAGTTTGGTTAACCCATTCCCTACTGTTTGATAGGTAATTTCTTTGCCCAAGAGTTTAACTTGTACATATAGTGGGAGAACATGGGGATTGACTAGTGTTGGGAAAAAAACTGAGAAGGGGGGGGGGGGGAGGGGTGTGAATCAATATTTAGTGCAGACTGAAAACTTTTTACTTTTTCTTTTTTCTAAAACCCATACGCTACTTTACTAAATCCAACTCGCGTATACACGCGGATATCCTTAATAAAACTCGTGTATTAACAGAGATCTCAATATGCTGATAATTCTTTGCTTAGATCATTACATCATTCATTCATTAGATGTTTAGTAAGCAATAAACATGTGCAGTAAGAACATAACAAATCATCACACATAAGCAACACACATGAACACCAGGATTTAAGGTGGAAACCCAATTCAGGAGAAAACCACCGCTGTCGTCGTCTCAGTCTTCAATATTTATTATAAAGAAAACATCTTACAACCATGTACTGGCGCAGACTCATACCAGCACGCAGGCACCCACCTGCATAAGGCTACAACCTTCTCTCGTTTACCAGCCTCTCCTGGAAGGGAGCTACAACCCCCTGCTCTCGTTTACCAGCCTCTCCTGGAAGGGAGCTACGACCCCCTGCTCTCGTTTACCAGCTATCACTGGAAGGGAGCTACTACCCTCGCTTCTCGTTACCGCCTACCATTGGAAGGGGAGCTACAACCCTCTACTAATGGAGAAGGCTTCAACCCTCGCACCACCATGGACCACGTTACCACCTGCAAATGGACACAGTCGAGTCCATGCACCGAGGCTACCTTTACTGTGATGATCGGACTCACTCACATATTGGCTGAAATATCACCAAATCTTAAAATCTGCAATCTCATCAATTCATTCATTGAATCATCAACCAATCAACCAAAAACTTGATCTTTAATTAACATAATCAGTAGCATATTCATCATTCAATCAACCCAGTTACGTATGAATACATTATTGATAGATAGTAGTAAAACAGCAAAACAGATCAGACATTTCATTCCACTTACTTCAGAAAAACCCTAGTTTTCATACGTGCTATTACTTCACTGAACCTGTGTATGTACGCGCTTTCATGCACACCAACCTGCGTATACTTCTGTGCATTCTTCAGAAAACCCTATCTGCCCATACATGCTTTTCTTTAAGTAGACCCGCGTATACACGCGCTTTTACTGAAGCGAACCTGCGTATACATCTGTAACTTTTCAGGACTGTGCAGCTCTTCAGATCAGATAAACAACTTAGATTTCATCCTTTACTTCAGAAAGTATTTCGCCTCATCTCAGATCTAAACATTCCATAAACATATCTAGAAAATACATATACATTTCAGATCTAGAGATCCCTCTTCATCATTTTATTCATAGGAGCATTATTAATTCAGATCAATCAACAAACTGTTACCCATTCCATGCAGATATACTTCAGAGTGAAGTATTCATTTAAAACCTAGACTCATGCACACCCTTGCACTATGATCTTCTTCTCCTTATATAGATTTAGCCTTTGTCAATACCATGAGTCAAAACCACTCAACTACTAATGGTATTCTAGGACGGGATCAAATAGATATTCTAGCGCTCAATACAATGGGCCAATACCATGGTAAATTCCCTTGGTTTTATGAATTTAGAGCGCAAATAGGCATACGCGACTTGGCACGTACTTTTCCTCGTGCATACGCTACTTCTCCTTAACAAACCCGCGTATTGGTTGTGACATGACTTGTTTATCATTTCTCTGGCACTTTACTGGAATTCCTTTCTTCTGTTACTTCTGAGCTGATCTGTAGATATATCATCCTTCCTTTTAACACATATATACATCATCCTTACATATTTAACACATGGGTTGCTTATCATAGGCAACTCATCAAGCAGGTTTCCATCAAGAACAACTATCATCTAGTAGGTTGCCATCAAAAACAACACATTGCATTATATTTCCATCAATCTTATTTCATCAAGTAGGTTGCCATCAAGGACAACACATGCCAACAATCTCCCCCTTTGGACTAGATGGCAACCATGATGGTGTTTGATCACCACAACAGATAGATACATTGAATATAACCATTATGAAAACACCATGATGCTCTCTCCCTATTCAAACACCATGTTACTCTCCCCCTTTGACATCAAAGGCAAGGGGCGGATGAAAACCAAAACAAGGTTTTTCTCCTCATGTAGAAAGAAGAGCTCTGTAGATCTAATGTGCACTGAAGTTACCTTGCTCCCCCTGAGTTCATGCTGAATCTTCAAACATATTATTCAATGAAGTACATGACTCTATGACCTTTCCTATCACCAAGGACTCATACTTACAGCAAAGATCCAACCAAGTGGATTTACATATATGACTCAATTACCCAACCAAGTGGGTTTACACATTTTGACTCAACTACCCAACCAGGTGGGTTTACAAATTTGAACAAGTCCTTACATGACTGAATATTACAATTTTACATCATGGGTCTCATCATGACCTTTTCATCAAATTACAAATATGACTTTTTATAATCAAGACCAAGGAATCTCAAACATGAGATAAGATCACAACAAATCAAGAGAATGCCAACAATGCATCCTTTCCACATGACCAATGCTCCCCCTTAGCTTGTGCATCCTGGACACTTTCAACAACAAATCATCCATGTTATCTAATATCACCAAGATCTTCAAGATTTATCATGATGTAACATGTGTAGGAATTATGTATAAAAGGTCTCAATCGCGACAAAATTCATTAGCAAAAAACTCTGCATGATCTATTCTTATCTTTGAATCATAAGACTTCCAACTCATCCATGTGTGAAAAGAAAAGATACTTTTCAGCAAAAAGAAATGAGGGCTCATCCATAATCTCATCATAAGAAACCATGTATCAAGTCATCATAATTTGAGCAAGAACTAAGGAATAATCAGATAAAATGCCATCAATGCAATCATTAGTTGTTAGACTGATGCTTCCCCTAAACCTGTGCTCTTGTTCTTGAGCTATCTCACTATTTTCCTTAACCAAAAGGCATATGCTTCTGTAGTCAACGGAACTCGCGTGTATACGCAGCTTTAGTTCACTAAACCCGCGTATGGAAAGTGAAACACTGAAAATTTCCACAACTTCATCTCCCCCTGAATTTGTACCACCTGTACCTGTCTTCTTCACATCAAATGCACTGTCAGAAATAAACATAACCAGAATTATCAAACCAATCATGGGAATCATCATACATTGCTCCCCCTATGATGATACATTACTAATCCCTATAATGTATCTCACATCACTCCTGCAGAAATTATGAGAAATAAGCTTTAGAAGACGATGACTGCAGTAGGATTATTTTCCCCTATGTTTTTGACCGGTCCTCCTTCTTTTTCCAGCTTTGCTTGAAATTTCTTTTAGTGTGCTGAAAATTCTCCAATTTCTCACATCTGTTCATCCTGCATTCTTTTTCTACATGTCCATACTTGTTACAAGCATAACATCTTGCGTGACCAGAGAAGTAAGCATAAGGATCATAATGTGTTGTTCTATTCTTCCTTCTATTGCAATCAACTGCTTTATGACCATACTTGTTACATGAAAAACAATATCCCTTGAAGAAGCCTGAATACCTTTCTATGTAGAATCTGTTTGTTTGTGACTGAAACATTCTGCTTTTGCAATTGACTGCAATATGCCCATAATTATGACATTTAAAGCATTCAACATTATTGATCATAGGAGGGAATGATCTCTTTTGAGAGTTCATGATTGTCGGTTGACCTTTTGTTTCTTTCAACACTTCAGGTTTTGCATTGATATCCTTTGAATCTTTAGCACTTCCTTGTGAACTAGATTCTCCTTTAACAGTTTCATGAAAACCAAGACCAAATTTAACAGCAGGGAGACCTTCACTACTAAGAAAAACATCCTTTAATCTTAGTACTAAATTGAAACCTCGAAGAGTTTATCTTTTTCTTCTAATTTACCTTTTAAAATGTTTACCTCAACCTCCAATCTTTGGCATTGCTTCTTCATACTTTCTTCAATCATTCTTCCTTCTTCTACCTGATCATTCAATTTTATAATCTCTTCTTTCAACCCTTTTTCTTTTTCTTCAAATTTTTGTAGAAGTTCTTCATTCTTCTTATTTCATTTTTCCAGTTCTTCTTTCAGAGAGATGATTTCTGCTTCAAGTCTTTCACTTTGATTGGTTACTTTATCCTATAGTCTTTGATACATTTCTATCCATCTTTGATACATTTATTTATGACCATTCATTCTAGAGATCATATCTTGGTAGATAGATTCCTTCTTTTTAAATTGATCTTCATCATTAATCTTGAGATTTGCTTCTAGACCCATACTGTTACTTTCACTATCTTTTTCACTATCTTCACCATTGCTTGCATAAATAAGTGAATCACAAAGATTAGTACCTTTTTCATCTTCTTCATTTTCTGCTGCACATGTTTTCTAAGATATCTCCTTTCTTTGAGTAGCCTTCTTCTTTTGCTTCCTTGCCATGAGCACTAGCAGATCTTGGTCAGAATCTTCTTCATCCTCATTTGACATTTCATCATTTTCTTCATTTGTATAATAGCTCTTTCCCTTTTCAGATTGTTTCCCTTTATCATGATTTTCTTCATAAGGACATTTAGCAGCATAATGACCAACTCTTCCACAATTAAAACACTTGAAGGGAAGCTTACCTCTGAATCTTCCATTACCTGGTTGGAGTCTTCTCACAAAAAATTGCTTCTTCTTCTTCTGATATGTAACTTGATTCCTGGACAACTTCCTTTTCTTTTCCTTTTGCACATGCCTTAAAGGCAACTTCTTTGATTTTAGAGGGACCTTCTTTTCTCATTTCAAAAGCAGTTAGAATACCATGTAGTTGAACAATAGTAAGAGTTTGCAGATCTTGCCTTTCTTCAATAGCAGATACTTTTGACTCAAATTTTGAAGTCAAAGATCTTAAGACTTTTTCAACCAGAGTAGTATCGGTTATGGTTTCACCCAAATTTCTCATGCGATTTACAATATCATCTAAACGTAAAAATAAACTGGCAATACTCTCATCACTATGCATCCTTAAATTTTCATATTCAATTCTGAGAGTTTGGAGTTTTGCACTTTTTACCTTTGTATCTCCTTCATAGCTTAGAATGATTTGTCCCCCATATTTCTTTTGTTAAATTGCATTTTGCATCACTTTAACAATTCTGATTAGACAGACTTCCTAATAGAACGTGTTGCTTTGGCATTGATTATATTTCTTCCTTTCCATTGCATCGGTAGGAATAATTAGGATCTAAATAGCAATACTAATCGATTGCCCATACTTATGCACGAAATTGCAGATCGCTTTTGTTCGTATCTTCCCGGAATAGCACAGTTACTTATCGAATAGAGGTAGCTTTACAAAAAGTAATCCTTCCACGACTTCCCTGTTAACGAGCGGATCTCCTTCAGCGGGTCATGAACTACACATGCGTGCAATTGTTGGGAAAGATAGGAGGGGTGGAATCGGTGTTGGTCTGAGGCTGAAAAATGTTTAATTTTTCTTTTTCTAAAACCCATACGCTACTTTACTGAAGCCAACTTGCGTATACACGCGGATATCCTTAATAAAACTTGCGTATTAACAAAGATCTCAATATGTTGATAATTCTTTGCTTAGATCATTGCATCATTCATTCATTAGATGTTTTGTAAGCAGTAAACATGTGCAGTAAGAACATAATAAATCATCACACATAAGCAACACACATGAACACCAAAATTTAAGGTGGAAACCCAATTTGGGAGAAAACCACCGCTGCCGTCATCTCGGTCTTCAATATTTATTATAAAGAAAACATCTTACAACATTGTGCTGGCGCAGACTCATATCAGCATGCAGGCACCCACCTACAGAAGGCTACAACCTTCTCTCATTTACGAGCCTCTCCTGGAAGGGAGCTACAACCCCCTGCACTCGTTTACCAGCCTCTCCTGGAAGGGAGCTACTACCCCCCTGCTCTCGTTTACCAGCCTCTCCTGGAAGGGAGCTACTACCCCTTGCTCTCGTTTACCAGCTACCACTGGAAGGGAGCTACAACCCCCTCACTGAAGGCTTTGACCCTCAGCACCACCATGGACCACGTTTCATCAATTTTCATATTGGATCCAACAGCTTCCATTCAACACAACTTGTAGGCCACTTTTCATCATATTTTTAGACCGGACCCACTCCACACATTTAAGCTCAACATTCATCAAATTGAAACTTATAACCCCATCAATTCATTCATTGAATCATCAACCAATCAACCAACAACTTTGATCTTTCATCAATATAATCAGCAGCATATTCCTCATTCAAACAACCCAGATCTGTAAGCATACATCATTGACAGATAGCAGTAAAACAGCAAAAACAGATCAGCCATTTCATTATACTTACTTCAGCAAACCCTAGATTCCATACGTGCTTTTACTTCATTAAACCTGCGTATGTACGCGCTTTCATGCACACCAACCCGCGTATACTTTTGTGCATTCTCCAGAAACCATATCTACCCATACGCGCTTTTCCTTAAGCATAACCGTGTATACACGCGCTTTTACTGAAGCGAACCTGCGTATACATCTGTAAATTTTTCAGGACTGTGCAGCTCTTTAGATCAGATAAACAACTCAGATTTCATCCTTTACTTCATAAAGTATTTCGCCTCATCTCATATCTAAACATTCCAAAAATAGATCTAGAAAATACATAGACATTTCAGATCTAGAGATCCCTCTTCATCATTTTCTTCATAGGTGCATTATGAATTCAGATCTATCAGCAAATTGTTACCCATTCCATGCAGATATACTTCAGAGTGAAGTATTCATTGAAAACCCAAACTCATGCACACCCTTGCACTATGATCTTCTTCTCCTTATATAGATTTAACCTTTGTCAATACCATGAGTCAAAACCACTCAACTACTAATGGTATTCTAGGACAGGATCAAATAGATATTCCAGCGCTCAATACAATGGGCCAATACCATGGTAAATTCCCTTGGTTTTATGAATTTAGAGCGCAAATAGGAATACGCGACTTGGCACGTACTTTTCCACGTGCATACGCTACTTCTCCTTAACAAACCTGCGTATGCATTGTGACATGACTTATTTATCATTTCTCTGGCACTTTACTGGAATTCCTTTCTTCTGTTACTTCTGAGATGCTCTGTAGATATATCATCCTTCCTTTTAACACATAGATACATCATCCTTACATATTTAACACATGGGTTACTTATCATAGGCAACTCATCAAGCAGGTTTCCATCAAGTACAACTACATCAAGTAGGTTTCCATCCAAAGACAAACACATTGCATCACATTGCCAACAATATTATTTCATCTAGTGGGTTGCCATCAAGGACAACACATGCCAACAATCTCCCCCTTTGGACTTGATGGCAACCATGATGGTGTTTGATCAGATAGATACATTGAATATAACCATTATGAAAACACCATGATGCTCTCCCCCTATTCAAACACCATGTTACTTTCCCCCTTTGACATCAAGGGCAAAGGGCGGATGAAAACCAAAACAAGGTTTTTCTCCTCATGTAGAAAGAAGAGCTCTGTAGATCTGATGTGCACTGAAGTTACCATGCTCCCCCTGAGTTCATGCTGAATCTTCAGACATATTTTTTTCAATGAAGTATATGACTCTATGACCTTTCCTATCACCAAAGACTCATACTTACATCAGTGATCCAACCAAGTGGATTTACATATATGACTCAAGTACCCAACCAAGTGGGTTTACAGATTTGAACAAGTCCTTACATGACTGAATATTACAATTTTACATCATAGGTCTCATCATGACCTTTTCATCAAGTTTCAAATATGACTTTTTATAATCAAGACCAAGGAATCTCAAACATGAGATCAGATCACAACAAATCAAGAGAATGCCAACAATGCATCCTTTCCACATGACCAATGCTCCCCCTTAGCTTGTGCATCCTGAACACTTTCAACAGCAGATCATCCATGTGATCTAATATCACCAAGATCTTCAAGATTTATCATGATGTAACATGTGTAGGAATTATGTTTAAAAGGTCTCAACCGTGACAAAAGTCATTAGCAACAAACTTTGCATGATTTATTCTTATCTCTGAATCATAAGACTTCCAACTCATTCATGTGTGAAAACAAAAGATACTCTTCAGCAAAAAGCAATCAGGGCTCATCCATAATCTCATCATAAGAAACCATGTATCATGTCATCATCATTTGAGCAAGATCTAAGGAATAATCAGATACAATGCCAACAATGCAATCATTAGTTGTTAGATTGATGCTCCCCCTAAACCTGTGTTCCTGATCTTTAGCTATCTTACTGTGTTTTCCTTAACAGAAAAGCATACGCTTCTGTATCCAAAGGAACTCGCGTGTATACGTGGCTTTAGTTTACGAAACCCACGTATGAAAATGAAATACTGAAAAATTTCACACTCCTTCTTCTCCCCCTGAATTTGTACCACCTGTACCTGTCTTCTTCACATCAGATGCACTATCAGAAATAAACATAACCAGAATTACCAAACCAACCATGAGAATCGCCATACATTGCTCCCCCTGTGATGATACATTACCAATCTCTATAATGTATCTCACATCATTCCTGCAGTCATTATGAGAAGTAAGCTTTTAGAAGCGGATGACTGCAGTAGGGTCAATATTCCCTACGTTTCTGACTGGTCCTCCTTCTTTTTCCAGCTTTGCTTGAAATTTCTTTTAGTGTGCTGAAAATTCTCCAATTTCTCAGATATGTTCATCATGCATTATTTTTCTACATGTCCATACTTGTTACAAGCATATCTTGCGTGACCAGAAAATTAAGCATAAGGATCATAATGTGTTTTTCTATTCTTCCTTCTATTGCAATCAACTACTTTATGACCATACTTGCTACATGAAAAACAATATCCCTTGAAGAAACCAGAGTACCTTTCTGTGTAGACATTGTTTGTATGTGACTGAAACATTCTTCTTCTACAATTAGCTGTAATATGCCCATAATTATGACATTTAAAGCATTCAACATTATTGATTATAGGAGAGAATGATTTCTTTTGAGGGTTCATGATTGTCGGTTGATCTTTTGTTTCTTTCAAAACTTTATATTTTGCATTGATATCCTTTGAATCTTTATCACTTCCTTGTGAACTAGATTCTCTTTTAACAGTTTCATGAAAACCAAGACCAAATTTAATGGAAGGAGACCTTTGACTACTAAGAATATTGTCTAGAATCTTAGTACTATCTTGAAACCTCAGGAGTTTATCTTTTTCTTCTAATTTACCCTTTAGAATGTTTACCTCAACCTCCAATTTTTGGCATTGCTGCTTCATACTTTCTTCAACCCTTTTTCTTTCTTCTACTTGATCATTCAATTTCAAAATCTCTTCTTTCAACTCATTTTCTTGCTCTTCAAAAGTTTGTAAAATATCTTCATTCTTCTTATTTGATTTTTCCAGTTCTTCTTTCAGAGAGATGATTTCTACTTCAAGTCTTTCACTTCGATTGGTTACTTTATCCTGCATTCTTTGATACATTTCTATCTCACAATTCATTCTATAGATCGTGTCTTGGTAGATGGATTCCTACTTTTTAAATTGATCTTCATCATTAGTCTTGAGATTTGCTTCTAGACCCATACTGTTACTTTCACTATCATTTTCACTATCTTCACCATTGCTTGCATAAGGAAGTGAGTCACAAAGATTATTACCTTTTTCATATTCTTCATTTTCTGCTTCACATGTTTTCTGAGATATCTCCTTTCTTTGAGTAGCCTTCTTCGTTTGCTTCCTTGCCATGAGCACTAACAGATCTTGGTCAGAATCTTCTTCATCCTCATTTGACATTTCATCATTATCTTCATTTGTATAATAGATCTTTCCCTTTTCAAATTGTTTCCCTTTATCATGATTTTCTTCATAAGGACATTTAGCAGCATAATTACAAACTCTTCCACAAGTAAAACACTTGAAGGGAAGCTTACCTTTGAATCTTCCAGTACCTGGTTGGAGTCTTCTCACAAAATTTTCTTCTTCTTCTTCTGATATGTAACTTGATTCTGGACAACTTCCTTTTCTTTCCTTTTGCATGCCTTAAGAGCAACTTATTTGATTTGAGAGGGACCTTGTTTTCTCATTTCAAAAGCGGTTAGAATACCATGTAGTTGAACAATAGTAAGAGTTTGCAAATCTTCCCTTTCTTCAATAGCTGATACTTTTGACTCAAATTTTGAAGTCAAAGATCTTAAGACTTTTTCAACCAGAGTAGTATCGGTTATGGTTTCACCCAAATTTCTCATGTGATTTACAATATCATCTAAACGTAAAAATAAACTGGCAATACTCTCATCACTATGCATCCTTAAATTTTCATATTGAATTATGAGAGTTTGGAGTTTTGCACTTTTTACCTTTGTATCTCCTTCATAGCTTAGAATGATTTTGTCCCATATTTCTTTTGCTGAATTTAGCTGCATCACTTTAAAAAATTATGATTCAGACAGGCTTCCTAATAGAGCATTGGCTGCTTTGGCATTGATTTCATATTTCTTCCTTTCTGCTGCATCAGTAGGAATAATTGCCGGATACCGATAACCTTCTTCCACGATTGCCCATACTTCTGCACCAAGACTTTGCAGATACGCTTTTGTTCATATCTTCCAGAATAACAGATTACTTCCATCGACTAGAGGTGGCTTTAGAGAAAGTACACCTTCCTGACTTCCCATTATGATGGATCTCCTTCAAGCGATCAAGCTTTTGGAGAAGAACCTGCTTTGATACCAATTGTTGGGAAAAATACTGAGAGGGGGGGGGGGGAGGTGAATCAGTATTTAGTGCAGACTGAAAAATTTTTACTTTTTCTTTTTCTAAAACCCATACGCTACTTTACTGAAGCCAACTTGCGTATACACACGGATATCCTTAATAAAACTCGCGTATTAACAGAGATCTCAATATGCTGATAATTCTTTTCTTAGATCATTGCATCATTCATTCATTAGATGTTTAGTAAGCAGTAAACATGTGCAGTAAGAACATAATAAATCATCACACATAAGCAACATACATGAACACTAGGATTTAAGGTGGAAACCCAATTTGGGAGAAAACCACCGCTGCCGTCGTCTCAGTCTTCAATATTTATTATAAAGAAAACATCTTACAACATTGTGCTGGCGCAGACTCATACCAGCACTCAGGCACCCACCTACAGAAGGCTACAACCTTCTCTCGTTTACCAGCCTCTCCTGGAAGGGAGCTACAACCCCCTGCACTCGTTTACCAGCCTCTCCTAGAAGGGAGCTACTACCCCCTGCTCTCGTTTACCAGCCTCTCCTGGAAGGGAGCTACTACCCCCTGCTCTCGTTTACCAGCTACCACTGGAAGGGAGCTACAACCCCCTCACTGAAGGCTTCGACCCTCAGCACCACCATGGACCACGTTTCATCAATTTTCATACTGGATCCAACAGCTTCCATTCAACACAACTTGTAGGCCACTTTTCATCATATTTTTAGACTGGACCCACTCCACACATTTAAGCTCAACATTAATCAAATTGAAACTTATAACCCCATCAATTCATTCATTGAATCATCAACCAATCAACCAAAAACTTGATCTTTAATTAACATAATCAGCAACATATTCATCATTCAATCAACCCAGTTTTGTATGAATACATTATTGATAGATAGCAGTAAAACAGCAAAACAGATCAGACATTTCATTCCACTTACTTCAGCAAAACCCTAGTTTTCATACGCGCTTTTACTTCACTGAACCTGCGTATGTACGCGCTTTCATGCACACCAACCCGCGTATACTTCTGTGCATTCTTCAGAAAACCCTATCTGCCCATACACGCTTTTCTTTAAGCAGACCCGCATATACACGCGCTTTTACTGAAGCGAACCTGCGTATACATCTGTAACTTTTCAGGACTGTGCAGCTCTTCAGATGAGATAAACAACTCAGATTTCATCCTTTACTTCAGAAAGTATTTCACCTCATCTCAGATCTAAACATTCCATAAACAGATCTAGAAAATACATATACATTTCAGATCTAGAGATCCCTCTTCATCATTTTCTTCATAGGAGCATTATTAATTCAGATCAATCAGGAAACTGTTACCCATTCCATGCAGATATACTTCAGAGTGAAGTATTCATTGAAAACCCAGACTCATGCACACCCTTGCACTATGATCTTCTTCTCCTTATATAGATTTAGCATTTGTCAATACCATGAGTCAAAACCACTCAACTACTAATGGTATTCTAAGACGGGATCAAATAGATATTCCAACGCTCAATACAATGGGCCAATACCATGGTAAATTCCCTTTGTTTTATGAATTTAGAGCGAAAATAGGCATACGTGATTTGGCACGTACTTTTCCGCGTGCATATGCTACTTCTCCTTAACAAACCCGCGTATGCGTTGTGACATGACTTATTTATCATTTCTCTGGCACTTTACTGGAATTCCTTTCTTCTGTTACTTCTGAGCTGATCTGTAGATATATCATCCTTCCTTTTAACACATATATACATCATCCTTACATATTTAACACATGGGTTGCTTATCATAGGCAACTCATCAAGCAGGTTTCCATCAAGAACAACTACATCAAGTAGGTTGCCATCCAAGACAACACATTGCATCATATTGCCATCAATCTTATTTCATCAAGTAGGTTGCCATCAAGGACAACACATGCCAACAGCTAGACTTCCATAAACTCTAACATACGTAAATAGCTCCTCTCCAAACCATTTCCCTATGGCCATGAAATCATCCTTGGCTTATTTTGACAATCTTGGGGCCTTTTCTCCAAAAACAAATTATTAAAGGGGTAAAATGACTCCATGAAAAATTCTATAAAAATGAGACTCATAATTGGACTCCCAAAGGATATTGTGGTAAACATGGATAGGGGAAGGATCTTGTATAGTCCATTTCCATCCCATGGTTGGGAAATTGGAAGTGAAGCATATTTCATCCATGATATAAGCACTCATGAAAAAGGGGGGAACTGTCTTGGAAGTGAATTTTCGGTTCTTTCTATACTCAAGGATTTGGGAGGCAATTTTATTGGAAATAATGTTACCCAATCCATAATGTATGAATTTGATGCAACTTCAATGAGAGGAACCCATTCAACCGATTTTTTTTTTTTTTTAGGGTAACCAAACAACCTACACATCATAGCATCGATATAGCAATACAGACCAGCAAGAGAAGACACAAATTACATTCCCTTATCGTCATGCTTGTGATTTTTAGGGTTGTGCCTCCATTTCCTTATTAGGTCCGACGCTAACTTATTTTAATTTGCAAAATTTTCAAGGAAATTCTTGTCATATACCTTCTGTGGGTCAGGTATATGATACATTTTATTTAAATATTCTACCTTGAAAGACCCAATTATTGTGTCCCTTGAAGTTAGGAATGTCCTCTCTCCAATGTTCAAATTGTCGATTATCCATTTCACCATATCTGAATAGGGAAGAATTTTAGGGTGATTGGAAATTCGATGGAGGAAGAAATTAGAAACTTCACTGCAAGAAGTTTTAGAGGATGTTGGGGAGTCAGTTGTCACAACCCTTTCAATTATTCTAGGCTTTTCATCCTCAAACAATCTATACGTGGATTCCCATGAGGAAGATCCACTATCTGGATTGCATGTTGTGTCAAAAAATAAAGGAGGCATCTCTGTTACTTCTGAAGTAGGAGGCTCTGGGTGTGGAGTATCCATGGGTTTCTTGGTATTTTTTGCGTCTTTTGACATCTCGCCAGAATCTTGGTTCTCGGGACTAACCTATAGTACGATAAAAAAAAAGAATGAAGAACAATACTTTGCAATGCGGGAGCGATTAACACAAAAGTTTTTAGTGATGGAAAATATGGTTTAAATGATAAAAATCTGCAAACATTAAGTAACAGGCCATCAAATCATTTAGGGACTCGAAACCATCAATACCGTTATACCTAAGTAATAATTAAAAACGTGAGTTCACATGGTTTTCTTTGGACAACTCAATGCTTTAATTATGATCAAGCATCACAATATTCTTTCGGAGCACAAATTTAGAACACGCAATACATTAATTCACCGATATGCGATCAAGGCTCTATGTTATTTTATTGTTAGCTCTTTATCGATGGTTTTAAGATGTCAGAGTATTGGAGGGGCGAACGTGCTGTGAGTTTTGCGATGCGATAACAATATCACAATCTCAAGATTGGTGGAGTGAGTGTTGGAAAGTATAGTGTGGCAAAACTGCGATGCGATATGTCGCATCGGGGATTTCAGAGCGGGCATCATAGATGGTAATAAAATTTTTACGATTGCGCAATAGCGAAAGGTGGCATGGTAGTAAGGCGGGTTCTACCAATGGTCTTTTAAAATAATGTCCGTTGGGGAGATTTTTCCTTTGTTATTGTTCTTTATGATTTTCAAAAGCCTTTACACATTTTTTATGCGTTCAAGCTATATCACATCGCAACATTTTGATGGAGTGCTTTGTGTGCCACTTATTGTAATTGCGATATGCGATATGCGATGGGGCTTTTGGCATATTCGTGTAAGTCCTATAGTCAATAGGATCCAAGTGTATCCTTCGGATATGAAATTTTTGTCCTATCAAGAATATTAAAATAAAAAAAATTATTGTCCTAAAAAAAAGGTCCCCATTATTTCCTAAGGTAACTAAATATAAATAATAGGGGGGTTTTGAATAGCACAATAATAACTAAACACAATTGGATAAAGTTCTAGTGTATTTTTTTATTTATATTTTAAAATCTAAGATAAAAATATATTTTTCTTGAAAAAAAAATTATTCCATATTGTTTGTGGAGTTTAGTATGTAAAAGCATATAACTCTAAATATAGCACAATGTTATTATTTATAAAGATGTATATTAGTGTAATGGTTAATTAACTTTGTGGTGAGTATAAAAGTGAAGGCATTAATAGGTCGATCCTACTAACTCATAAACATTTTTCTCAACTTTATATTTGTTATGCATTAAAACGTCCATCAAAATCCTCACATGTTAATCAAGGTATTTTATGATGACTATGGTGTGCTCAATGTTGGAAAAAGGACCCGCGATGATATTTTTTTACATCCCTCTACATATTTTGTTACAACGATGTCCTTAATATTCCATCCTAATTGTGTCTTGATGTTACTCAATATAGTCATGTTAGTGTCTATGTAACATCCCCTTGACATCCTTCTAGTGACCTTGTACTGTTCATTTTTACACATGTTTGCATTATTTACTATGTCCTTTAGATGTCTTATTTGCATCAATTATCCTCCATTGCTTGAATTAGGAACATAGATCAATGATCAAAGTTCAAGGGTTAGTATTAGGGTTTGGTAAGTTAGGTCGATGATTAGGATGTTGAGAAACCAATAGGCTAGCAAATTAAGGTTGATTTCTCTTACTTGATAATTGCTTGTGACTATTTGTCGGTTTCTTATTTCCTTTATTGTGCTCTCTTCATTGAACAATGACCAAAACATAAAGCATGAAGATCACAAGAAACAAATAACACAAAGATGTAGGATCCAATCCAGGGCAAAACCCCACAAGGGGGAAAACCCAACCAACTCCTCTTCTAATAGAATTAGATAAAAGTGAAAAATCCAAGACCCAAAAACCAAGACCAAGACTTCCCACAAGACCCAAATCATCCCTCCTTCAATCCTTCCTCAAGCAAGTCAAATCCAACAAAGTAAATGCTAGTCAACGCCCTTCAAATTTGATCAAACTCTAATTTTTTGCTTGAATTAGGAACATAGATCAATGATCAAAGTTCAAGGTTTAGTATTAGTGTTTAGTAAGTTAGGTCGATGATTAGGATGTTGAGAAACCAATTGGCTATCAAATTAAGGTTGATTTATGTTACTTGATAATTGCTTGTGACTATTTGTCGGTTTCTTATTTCTTTTATTATGTTCTCTTCATCGAAAAATTACCAAAACATAAAGCATGAAGATCACAAGAAACAAATAACACAAAGATGTGGGATCCAATCCATGGAAAAACTCCACAAGGGGGAAAACCCAACCAACTCATATTCTAATAGAATCAGATAAAAGTGAAAAATCCAAGACCCAAAAACCAAGACCAAGACTTCCCACAAGGCCCAAATCATCCCTCCTTCAATCCTTCCTCAAGCAAGTCAAATCCAACAAAGTCAATGCTAGTGAACGCCCTTCAAATCTGATCGAACTCTTATTTTTTGGTACCTGCAACAGATCTGAAGTTTCCGGCCCCTGCAACTATTTGAAAATTCGCACGTGTGACATAATTAGGGTAGAATTAGGGCAGAAACCTCAATTTCTCTTTCTCATGTTTCCTTCACTCTTTCTCCTTTGAATTGGACTCATTATTTCTTGTATTTTGTTGATTTTTCCTTCTCTTATTGGCACAAATATCGAAGTGATGAATTGGTGTTAAAGTGAGGTCTAATTGCACTATATTTATATTGTCTAGGAGGTCGAATTTGTCCCTTCCAGGGCCAACTTGGTCTTATGGGTGACAAATTGATTCTTATGACTCAAAACAAAATATTTTTCTTCTCTTATAAATAGTCCAAATAGGACTTTGAATCATGGCAATTTTTCTTTTGACTCAATAAACCATAGAAGCATGAATAACATGTTTTGACTAATGAAAATAATAATAATAATAATTTCTTTTTCATCTTTTTCTTTTACATGAAATATATACTGACACAAGTACAATGATAATTATGAATACCAAACCTAGTTACATTTCCAACACTCTGTCTTAACTAGGGAGGTATTCATAATGACTCATCAGGATACAAGGATACTCTCAAAATGAGATATTATCACAAGAAGAGTTCAAAATGATAAGAATCATCATAACCAACATTGTCAATTACAAAAATTGCAAAGCCTTGACTGACAAGCTCTATCTCTCCACTAAATCAGAGCACATTCCTGGAAGGCATATATTTGGACAACACCACCATCTCTCAAGGCACATACCCCATCCAGATATTCACCAAGTATTCCCTTACAGGACTATTCCTATCTTGGATATCACTCCATCCTTAAATATTATCAGTTCTCAAGACTTATCTTATCTTAGATTCCCAATCCTCAAAGAGTACCAATCCTCGAGAACACTCCTATCTTAGATACCATTCCTCAAGGATTATCGGTCCCAGATGCTTATAGAATCAACCATTCTCCCTACCAATGCCTTCACTAGGCTTATAGCTGTTATTCCTGGCCATAGTGCATGAAACATGGAGAATACAATGTCCACCCTCCCTCCCTCTCAACCAAGGAGGAAATCCTCACTTTGTCTCAAACAGGGAAAAACAACCACAAGACTAATCTTATCTCATTAAAACATCGACTACATGTTCTTTCAAGGATATTTCTTGTAACTGTTGGGCTCCTCATGACATCGTAACTAGATTTTACCTTCGTAGACATTTGTCAATCTTCACGTAGCTCTAACATGTCATCAAGTAGTTCATCAAACATATTATGGAGCCAAACTCTTTCAACGTTGATCACATAAGCATTCACACCAATTAATGTAGAGAAAATTATAAGTCCCTCTTTTCAATTGACGAGGGTGAAGTTCTTCTAGACCAATATCGAACCCATTACACCAGCAAGTGATTAAAAAACTATCTCATGACTCCTTGTATCAATTGCCTCTATAGTGTACAAACTTCCGCTATATATTATTCCTGGAAGTCATACCATATTCCAAACATTATGATGTCATTCCTCTTTATCACAATTTCCAAAACAAGTGATGTTACTCCAAATTTCAAGCTATAAGATTCTTCAAGTCACTTCGTGCTTCTAGCTCCCTCTAAAGTCGACACAAATTCCTTCCACATATTTTGTATAATTATCAATTAGTGGTATTATTATTTGTTTTGCCAATCTGTTGTGTTGTTATCAAACAACCATATAGAAGAGTCCTAACTTTCCTATCTATCCAAGACATATTATGCTTATGCTCCCAAGTATATTCCTACATCTTTCTCTTCCTTCAATACTCTCTGAAGATATAAATATTTTTATATCTAATGAAGTTTTTTTTTTTTTTTTTTTTAAGATAGGCATACTTCTTCCTTTCATGTTGCCATTTAGTTGACTTATTTTGAATTAACTTCTACTTTGACCTTCTTTGAAGATGATGTCGATGAATGATGAGGTTCCTTCCTTATGATGCGAAATGCTTCCATTATGATTTCGTGTTGCTTCTAGAATATTTCAATACCTTCATACTTCTAGACTACTTTGATGTTGCTTTCATGTTTTTCTAGTGAAATATGGTTCTACCATGTTACTGTGATTCTTCCATTCATATGTTTGAAAATTTCACACTGTAGAAACTTCTATAATGCTACACAATGACCTTGATTTTACTAATGGTTCTACTTTTGTAGTAGATCTTTGTAGTCCCTTTTCTACTATGTAACTACTTCTAGATCATCATGATAGACTTTTAATTGTTTCAGTAACTGTAAAGTGCTTAATGGCCCAAATCCTTCTTATTCTTTAGATGATTGCTTTTAAGCTTTTGTGATAAGATGCAACTGAATATGTAGACTCTAATTCTGATATGATTCTTTCCGTGATACAATAATTTGAAAATATCAAGACTCTTTTCTACAAATGTAACTGAAATTGATACTCTAACTGGCATCTTTCAATAAAAGAGAAAAAAAACTGCTTGTAAACCTGGTAATAGTGAGATCATTCAATAATATAAGTCCTTATGATTGCCAGTCTTTGGTTTTTCTCAGGTTCTTCATATTTTTTTTCAATGTGAGCTCCACTTCTTTCTTTCCTTTTGTTGTTCTTCTCGATCTTAGGATCCTTTGAACAATTACTTTTATAGTGTCCATATTCATTGCAACCAAAGCATTGTACTTTGGATATGTCTCAGTATCCACAAGGATGATTATTATTGTTGTTGTTGTATTTTCAATGATGTTCAAATCTTCTAAACTTATTCTTTTATCTAGCAACAAAAGCTTGAGATTTTTCAATTTTGGATTCAATGTCATCCTCAACTTTCAGTCTTGTTTCTTCTAAAACACATAAAGGCCATAGTTCATCAAACATTAGAGTATATTTTCTTGAATAGATGTCGGTCACAAAACTATTCCAATCTGGAGATAGAGAGTTTAGTATACAAGTAGTTAAATCAGAATAAGATATGTCTTCTCCGGGCCCTTCAAGTAAGTCTTTCAATTTTGATATTTTCACAAGATATGAGGCCAACTCTCCATGTTTTGGCAAACTTGTTTTGTAAAATTTATTCCTTAAGGATATTTATTGACTTGTAGTAATGAAAATGTATAATTTTATCAATTTGTCATAAAATTCTTTTTATGTGCCCAAATCCACAACAAATGGAATAAGGTGATCTTTGATGGACTCAATGAGGATTCTTTGAGCCCTTGTTTCTCCCTTATTGTACTTGGCCACTTCTTGAGTCTTGTCCTTGTCTAGTTTTGAAACTTTGCTTAGAATGTGATCCATGACTTCATTTTATATGAGAACCAAATCAATTCTCTTCTTCCAAGCTTTGAAGTTTGATATTCCATTGAGTTTGTTGCCTTCCTTATAAAAATATGCCATTTGATTTGAAGGTTGAGACATGAAGTATAGTAAACTACTTACTTTTCAAAGGAGTGGAGTGCTTGAATGATGATGATGCTTCCAATAGTATTCAAATTGTGTCCTTGAGTGGTATATACAATAAAGTATGATGGATGATGGGTGGACAAAAGCCTTCAAAGAGAGAGAGAGAGAGAGAGTTACTACAATAGTTTCCTTCAAGAGTGAATGATTGTCTTTGAGTCTCCTTCCTTATGTCCTTTGCAGTTGATGTCCTCCAAAGTAGTCAATGTAAATGTCTTAGGATAATTTTTGTAGAGATGATTTCAAATGAGCCAAAAAAAGTGATCTTCAAGCTACCTTCTCCTCACCTTAGTTCTGATATGATGTTGAGAAACCAATAGGCTAGCAAATTAAGGTTGATTACTCTTACTTGATAATTGCTTGTGAATATTTGTTGGCTTCTTATATCTTTTATTATGTTTTCTTGATCAAACAATTACCAAAACATAAAACATGAATATCACAAGAGACAAATAACACAGAGATGTAGGTTCCAAGCCATGGGAAAACCCCACAGGGGGAAAACCCAACCAACTCATCTTCTTATAGAATCAAATCAAATTGAAAAATCCAAGACCCAAAAACCAAGACCAAGACTTCCCACAAGACCCAAGTCAACCCTCCTTCAATCCTTCCTCAAGCAAGTAAAATCGAACAAAGTCAATGTTGGTAAACGCCCTTGAAATCTGATCAAACTTTGATTTTTCGGCCCCTACAACAAATATATAGTTTTCATCCTCTGTGACAGTATGAAATTTCACACGTGTGACAAAATTAGGGAAGAAATCTCGATTTCTCTTTATCTTATGTCCTTCACTCTATGTCCTTTGACTTAGGCTCCTTCTTTCTTGTATTTCGTTGATTTTTCCTTCTCTTTTTAGTACCAAAATCAAAGTGATGAATTGGTGATCAAATGAGGTCAAATTGCACTGTATTTATAGTTTTCCAGGAGGGCAAATTTTTCCTTGCCAGGGCCGACTCAAAATAATATATTTTTCTTCTCATACAAATAGTCCAAATGGGAATTTGACTCGTGAAATTTTTTATTTAGACTCAATAAACCCTAGAAGCATGAAGACCATGCTTTGACTAATGAAAATACTAACAATAATAATTTATTTTTCATCTTTTTTTTTTTCACATGAAATATATAATGACACAAGTACAATGATAATTATGAAGACTGAACCTAATTAAATTTCCAACATAGGATATGCCAGATCAATTTGTTTATTAGGATAAAGTAGGTAAGTAAGGTTAACTACACTAATGGACTAGCTTAGCTTGGTTAGGTTTATATGTTGGGTTAAAGGGCTATGTAAAACAATGAGAAAGGTAAGTTAGGGATTAATGTGGTAGGTTAAGTCTATTAGTGGGTTGAGTAGGTTAATTGGATAAATGGAGTAGTTTAGGTGGGTTATTGGGTTAGATATAGGTTAGGCCAATTAAATTTTGGTAGATTTTAACATAGTAGGTTAGATGCGTTATTTGAGTTATGTAGCTTAGGTGTGTTAGGTTATATGTGTGTTATAATGTTAGGCATGATAATTGTTCAAATAGGTTCTGTGGGTTAGTGTATTGGAAGGTTGGGTAAGTTGGTGGGGTTAGCTATATGGATGTATTCCATCTCATATGTATCATGTGACAATTACTATTTAGTGATTATTTTATGTGGGCATTCATATTCAATATGCATGGTGATATTGTTAACCCCGTGTTGTGCATCTCTACCATTAGCACTTGGCTCATTAGTATTACACATAATATTATTAAAACTAGGAAGTAGTAATTACAAAGTGGCTCATTAAAAAATGTCTCATATTCTTCCACTCAAATATGTTCTATGTACCTCTTTCTCCCTTTTCAATGTGTATTAGAGGCAATGAAGTGGAATAAGTTCAATGAAATATTTTGATCATTGTAGTGTTCATCCTTATTATCCTACAAAATAAGATTAGGAATAATATAAATGTTAAAAAAGTACATGAATGTATCTCATAAACCTATGATATTTATAAATGGACAGAAATTCACATCATGTAAACATATAACATAACAAAATAAATAACTCAATATTAATTGATTTGTTTCTAATAATTTTCATTCTCTATAAATACAAATTTTCAATATTACAACATCTAAATTGGAAAATTCATACAATATTTGTATTATTGCCTTATTTTTTTTACATCCCATGGGAGAATATATAGAAAAGCGAGTTTTTCTTCATTCTATTCAAATAGGTTATAACTTTTGAATATTATAATTCACATATACTTCATCCTCAATTTTTAGGTCCCTACAATACTATTGTATCCCCTATATTGTTATTATTATTCCCCATAGAATCGTACTACTGTTATTTTGTGCCCTAACATTGTTATTTTTATGTAGGCCCTAATTATACCAAGGAGATCTTGTCATTTGAATCATACATTAATTGTTCATTTATGAGATGTAAAAGGAGGTTTCTCCCTCTAAGTGGTTTATTATCAAGTCGTTGATCTATATCTTCTTATGTTTCTGCACGATTTTGATTTGGATACATAACAATTGGTATCAGAACTCTTGATCCCAGGGTTTTGTTGATTTAAACGATCCATTGTGACATTTTCTCTATAATTTTTTTTTTGTGAAGATTTAGATCGTGAAATTGTTCCCATGTGGAGGTGAAATCTTGATCAACGTCATGTTACAATTTCAAACCTTGGTTCACTATATTTTCATAGATATGGTATAAGGAAATGGTTTATGTATGCTCCAAAATTTAGTCTCAAACAAGTTTACCAGGGAAAATCATCATAACTTTCTCTTCAAGCCTCATATTTGAATTTTGTAAAAAGTGACAAAAATTGCACAAACTATATTTTTTCGAGTATGAGTTTCAGGGACAAAGGTTAAAATAGTGACACATGGCATCCCATACAAGTTCACTCTATTGAACCAGTCCATAATCAGGTCATTATGGAAGATTTGACATAACTTTATCTTAAAGAACCCAATCCCAGTCTAATTTGTGGAGTTGGAAATAAGACATCGAGAGCTACCGCAAAATGGAATTTGAAACCTTGGGTGGCCGAAATCACAAAGATACAATAGTTTCAAGGTCATCCCAATCAACAAGCTCAAAATCAAGCTCTTAAAAGGTGTGTACTTTTAAATTTGCATAACTTTTGTTTGAAAAATAACTTTGAAGTTATTCAAAGGGCATCATGAAGCATAAATATCATCAATTGATTCCAAAATGTCTCCCAAACAAAAAAATTCTACACCCATTAAGCCCACTGAAATCTCTACTATGACACATGAAGAAGAGGAAAAATGTAGAAATTTTAATACAATTATATATTGCATGGATTCTCTTGATCGAACAATTATATGGCACTATTAAATACATAATCCTTCTACTTAAATCTTTGTGGAAATTTAATCGCCAATTTCAAACACATGAAGAAATATCATTCACACATAACACATATATTTTGATCGGGAAAGCATAAATCTAAAAACCCCACTATCATATATTATGTATATATCATGGATCATGAAACAATTACATACAAAACTCTAATTCAAGAGCTCTCAAAACAATATACAGAACCGATGGCAGTGGCATTTAACGTGTATAAATTTTAATACAAATTATGTATTGCATGGATTCTCCAGATCTAACAATTATATGCCACTGTTCAATACAAAATCGCTTCTACAAAAGTTCTTGCACAATTTAAAACATGATCGCCAATTGAAATATCAAGAAGAAAGATCAATCACACATAACACATATGTTTTTATCAGGAAAACATAAAGCTAAAAATATCACTATAATATATTATGTATATATCATGGATCATGAAAAAATCTCATACAAAACTCTAATTCAAGAGCTCTCAGTACAATATACAATCGTCTCACACTTTCATACAAAAATTGACATATTCATGGACGAATTTACTGCCTCTTGACAACCTGCCTCCACTGCACAATCCCTGTTGATCACAATCCCTGAATGAATTCGATCTGCCTTTCCTTGATTGTGCAATCCTCATTGGCATCTGCAATGTGTGTTTGGTTGCAAGTGTGCACCCACTAATGTCACAACTTATAGTCAAACTGTCCCTTTCACCTATCTCTCAACCGGGTCTCCACTGGATCTGACATGCATGTAGTTAACAATAGTAAATATTCAGTTCCGTGTGAGATCACTCCATGTGAATTAATTTAATATTTAATTCACTGATCTCTCACTAGTGTATCTTTAGTTACAACTAGTTACAACTAGCACAACTGAGTTTAACTCACTTAACTGAGTTAAACTACTTTATAACTCACATAACTACACATCCAACTTTGTTACAACTTTGTATCACTCAGTTACAAAGAAGTCCACTTGCATGTCCCACCAACCAACCTTAGAACTCATAATTCCTTCAGTCAACTGGTTTTCCACATCAGTTAATTGAAATCAAGTGCTTCAAGAGAATAGATTATTATTTATTGTCTAATTATCATTAAGAGATAATAATAATCGACATGCATTCTATTTTTAGACATGCGATCTACGAATAGACTTTGCACATGCATTCCAAAAATAGAACCCCATCCATAAATATGATTTGCTCGACCATTTATAAATAGACTCCCGCTATAAACGGAATTTGCTCACCATTCTAAAAATAGACATACACCTAAAAATAGTTTGCGGGCCCCACCTAGTGTAGGTGCTTAATTTTCACTAGGGTCACCATCTTGTTGAATCTCAACAAAAAAATCCAACATGATATATCAAAATTATGGGACCAAGTGCAAAAATTTTCACTCTCATAAAGAGCAACCATAAATGAATTGGAAGTAATAATAAATGTTTATATGGAAGGTTTAAAATTAGAAATAAAAGGGGACATGGACAATTTAAAGGCAATAAGGTATTTTATGCAACTCGCGATGAGAACAAAAAGAATGTGAGTCATGATTTTAGAGACTCCAACTTTGTATTGAAGATCAACCACATTCCAAATATCAATATGGGTAAGTTTGATGGTAAGGATTCGATAATATGGATATTATAGATGGATCAATTCTTTGATCTACATGATGTACAACACACACAAAAGGTATGCATTGCATCTTTATATTTAGAATCCAGTTAGTTTATGTGGTACCAACATCATTGTTCTCGTAAAACACTTATCACTTGGAAAAAAACTACGAAGGCATTGGTAACACATTATGAGGATACAAAGAGCAATACATTCTTTAGCCAACTGATAAATCTCAGACAAAGGGGTAGAGTTGTGGAGCACATTGAAAACTCCCAAATATTGAATATCAAGGTAACTAATATTCCAGAGGAGCATCTAATTGATGTCTTTATAGGGAATTTAAAGGATAACATCGAACATGAGGTTCGCCTTTGGGAACCTAAGTCACTGGAGAATGCGTTCAGGGTGGAAAAAAATGTTGAAAGAAAAATTATGACAATAAGGAGGTCTACCACTCACAATTATAAAGATGGAAGTGTTTCCTCTCCAAACCTCCCACAATGTACAAGGTTGACGCCACAACAACTCGAGGAAAAAAAGAGAAAAAGGGCTTTGTTACAATTGTGATAGCGAAAACACTAAAGGTCATAAGTGTGTTGCGAATAAATTATTTTACATAGATTGTGAAGAGGAGAAATAAAAGGAACGAGAAACATCTAAAGAAGAAGATATACACCAAGAATCAACCCCAGGGGTTGAAAAAATAAGAAATAAATCTGACCATATAATGTAATGCATTGGTGGGAATTATGCTAGGTCCTTATATTACTAGTATAGTCCCTTATTGTTGTTAGTGTAACCCCCTTATTGTTATTGTTGTACCCCTGTAACCCCCATATTGTTATTATTTTTCCCTTACATTATTATTGTTAGGTCAGCTAGGATTACATTGTGGCCCCATGGACTCCTATATATAGAGAGGAAGTTTTGTCATTTGTATCATCCAAGAATTGTTCATTTATGTAATGTATTGGAGGTTTCCCCCTCGAAGTGGCTGATTTCTAAGGCGTTGATCTCTCTTTTCGTCTATTTTTGGAGCTAGTTTCATAAAAAATTACCACTCCTCGAACTCTCAAGATAGAAGGGCATATCAAGAAGGAAAAGGTAATAGTGTTGATTGATTTTGGTAATACCCATAAGTTTATTCATTATAAGATAACTAACGATTTGAATTGTTTTCTATATCCAACACTAAAGTGTTAAGTGATGGTTGCAAATGGAGGAACTATAAATTGCTCAAGGAAGTGCCATAATATCAATCTAACCATGGGGGAATATGTATTAAATAGCCCAAATTTCCATTCCAATGAGTGGTGTTGATGTTGTATTAGGAGTCCAATCGTTACAATATTTGGGGACAATAGTTTTTAATTTTCAAGAACTTCTATTAAAATTCTTCTAGGAGGGAAAGGAATTTGAATCACGTGATATCGTAGGGAAACCTAGGAAGATAATTAACTCTAATGGCATGACAAAGATTTTGAAGAAGGAAAAAATAAGGGTAATTGCAAAATTATGCTCACTAGATGTTCAAACATCAAATTCATCCATTTCTCCAAATCTCCAAAGAGTCCTTGACAATCATTCCAAGTTATTTGAGACTCCTAAAGGCCTCCCACTTATTTTTGATCATGATCATGTTATTCACTTGATTCGGAAAGTGTTGCTCCAACCATCAGACCTTATAGATATCCCTATGCCCAAAAGAGTGAAATTGAACGTATGGTTGTAGAAATGCTAGAGGCATGTATAATTCAACCTAGCGAAAGTTCTTTCTCTTCTCCAGTAGTATTGGTGCATAAGAAGGATGGATCATGGAATATGTGTCCGGATTATGGAGAGGTAAAAAAACCCACTATTAAAGATAAATTTCCCATTCTTGTCATTGATGAATTGTTGGATGATTACATGGATCGATCTACTTCACCAAGTTGGATCTTTGTTCAAGATATCACCAAACTAGAATGAAGATATAAGACATTCTGAACAACATTTAGAACTCATGAAGGCCATTAAGAATTTTTGGTTATGCCTTTTGGACTTACTAATGCACCTTCCATATTTCAAGGTTTTATGAATTCTACTTTCAAACCCTTCCTTACAAAATTTGTGTTAGTATTTTTTGATAATATACTAACCTACAATTAGTCTTGAACACTCATTTTTAATGTGTTGATAGGGTTCTTAAACTATTGGATGAGAAACAATTGTATGGGAAACCCTCCAAATGTTTCTTCAGGGTACATGGGGTGGAATATTTGGGTCATATTATATATCATGAGGGTGTTAAGGTAGACCCTAACAAAATTAAATCCTTAAAGGAATGTAGAATCTCCACAACCTTGAAGAATCTTTGAAGATTTCTTGGGTTTACAGGGTATTATCACAAATTTATCAATAATTATGGGTAAATGGTAGCATCTAAAACAACATCGTTGAATAAAGATGCATTTTCTTGGACTCCATAAGAAACTAAGGCCTTTGAACATATTAAAGAGGAAACATGCCAAGCTCTGGTCTTAGATACTTTAGACTTCACAAAAACCTTTATTATAGAATGTCATGCCTCAAGAAATGGCATCAGTGTTGTTTTAATGCAAGAAGGAAGATCCATTGCTTTTGAAAGTTTTATAATCAAGGGAAATAATTCACACAAACCTATTTATGAGAAGGAAATGTTGGCAATACTACATGCACTGAAGAAATGGTGCCCTTACCTAATGGAAACACACTTCAAAGTAAAAAAAAGTCATGATAGTCTTAAATTCTTGTTGGAGCAAATATTATCTTTAGAAGAGCAGCAAAAATGGGCCACAAATATGTTGGGTTATGACTTTGAAATCATCTACAAAAAAAGAAGCAAAATGTTGTTGCAAATGCATTCTTAAGAAGGGATGAGAATGTGGAGGCATTGCTCTGTGCCATTGCTGTTGTCCAACCCGATTGGATAACTAAAGCAAGGGATGAATGGAAGAATGGAAAAGAAGTGTGGACACTCATTCAAAAGTTTCAACAAGATCTCATTGCATATGATACATTTATTTGGAAAAATGATTCACTATGGTACAAAGATTGCTTATATCTATGTAATAAATCCAAACTAAAACAAAAGGTTCTTTTGGAATTGCACACCTCCCTTATAGGAGGGCAGTAAAGATTTTTAAAAACTTACAACGAGTTCAAGAAGGAAATTTTTTGGGATGGCCTTAAATATGATATTCAAATTTTTTTGGTTGAATGTTTGGTTTTCCAACAAAATAAAGTCGAGACAATTAAGACCCCAGGTCTTTTATAACCATAATTCCTTCCAAGTCAACATTGAAAGGAGGTCGCAATGGATTTTATCATAGGTATACCCAAGTCCGAAGGAAAAAGTGTCATTATGGTGGTATTTGGTATACTTACCAAGTATTCGCACTTTGGTGAATTATCTTATCCTTTCAAAGCTAGTATAGTGGCTACTGCATTTATGGAAATAGTTCAAAAGCTACATGGAACCCAAAGCTTACTGTAAGTGACATCAATCCCAGTTTCACTGAGAATTTTTTGATATAATTATTTTCTTGTCTTGATACTCAATTTGATCATAGCTCATCTTATCATCCTCAATTTGATGGGCAAACTAAGATAGTGAACAAATGTTTGGAAGGATATATTTGTTGCTTTGTATTTGATAAACAAACATAATGGGTCAAGTGGTTGCGTATGGAAAAATGGTGGTATAACACTTGCTTCCATACGACAGCAAAAATGACCCCATTTATGGCATTTTATGGATATCATCGATTGTCCATAACATCGTCTTTAAGAGACAATTTTAAGGCTAAAGAAGTGGAAGATCACATCGAGCATCAACAACAAGTTCTCCAACTTATAAAGGATAACCTGACCTTGGTGAAGAATCGAATGAAACAAAATGAAAATCAACATCACAGTGAAAGGATTTTTGATGTGTGTGACTGTGTATTTTTACGGTTACAACCATACAAACAAATATCCCTCGAGCAAGATAATAAGGATAATAAATTATCACCTAAGTACTATGGACCTTACAAGGTGTTGCAAAATATTGGTACTATGGCATACAAATTGGAATTGCCTGCATCTTCGCGAGTACACCGAGTTTTCCATGTTTCATTCCTAAAGAAGGTTATAGGCGACAAGCTCCCAGTACAAACTATATTTCCATAACTTGACAAGGAAGGAAAAATCGTATTGGAGCTTGAAGTAACCATGAAAACAAGAATCCAACAACTACGAAATCGATCAATTTCAGAGTATCTCATTAAGTGGAAGAACATACCTATTGAAGATTCCACATGGGAGGTTGAGTATTTTATATGGAAGCATCCAAAACTACTCCAATGTTGAGGACAACACTTTTTTGAAGGATAGGAGCATGTTAGGTCCTTATAATACTAGTGTATCCCCTATATTGTTATTATTGTGCACCATAGAAGCCCGCTATTGTTATTGTTTCACCCTTTCACTATTATTGTTCTGTAGGCCCTAAATATATTTTGACCATTTATACTCCTATATATACCAAGGAGGTATTGTCATTTCAATCATCGAAGAATTGTTCATTTATGAGATGCAAAAGGAGGCTTCCCCCTCGAGGTGATTTATTATCAAGTGATTGGTGTAAATTTTCTTATGTTTATGTGTTATTTTGATATGGATACATAGCATTAATATCCAAATTCTAGATTGCAGCCACAATAGTATATATTTTTGCACTTATGAGTATAAGATCTTCTGAACACCCAAAATCTTAATGTAGAGAAAATTTGTCCACTTACATATTCCCCTCTATATATTAGAGAAATTTGCAATATTCCCATGTATGCGTGGATGATCATCTAAGATACACGACATCCTAGCTCTTTTATTGAGTTCAAGAAAAGGATGTAATTAGCATGGGCTATTGGTACTATGTTAACGAGAAGTAATATTTTCCAAGATATTGTGATTGATGGAAAGACATTAATGTAGCCTCTTTCCTAAAAGGCACATGCATCAACGTTGTAATAAATATACCCAAGATCCTTCTTAGGGTTTTAGAATTATCTACCATGAAACTCTTTCCACCAATATGAGAAAAATAACTCCTCCATAGGGCATACGCTTGGATGCAAACCACACATTATATAATAATTTGTTGTAGGACTCTTGATACGGTGATTTTTTTATGTTGGGAATATCTTCATCATTAGCATATTCACTCATGTTAAGTTATATAATCAATGTAAGGAGATAATTTCATAATTAATGTGTATATTATGCTTTTGGCCTCTTAATGATTCAACCAACATTTCAATGATCAAAACATGGTACCAATTTATAGGGGGTCTAAGAAATATTTGGAAAATTGAGTAATCAAACTAATGTTCTTAGGAAACAAAAAACACAATTCAGCGTGTGCACTCTACAAGGACCTACTACAATTCTTCCACTACTACAATTTTTCCACTTGCCTTCATGCAGGCAATAAAACAGTCCAAAAAATATAAATATCTTTTCAGTATGTAGCCAAAATTCACATAGTAAGTTCGGTGCATAACTTACTAGCAAAAAGAAACAAAATACATATAAAAAGTAAATATACATGCCGATAAATAAAATCCAGGGAGATAGTCACAAAATCCTCCCAAATAGCTGTACAACTAGACAACCAAAAATGCAGGTGCCTCCTTTATAAAAGGCCGATGAAAATATCTATATACCTATCCACCAGAGTGTTTAGTAAAATGCCAGGTGCCCCAGTTTAGCTCCGAAGCTTATTTGGACAATTGGTCAGCCACTTTGTTCCGAGACCTGTAAATATGTGTCACTGAGATGGAGTCAAAAAGGGCTTTGAGTTGATGAACCTCTCGCAGCAGTGCAAATAGTGTGTGCGAGTGACAGAGAGCTAGATTATTAAACCAATTGATCACAAGTTGTGAGTCACCAAAGATCTGGATGGATTTGCAGTGAATGTCCTGAGCAAATGTCAGAAGAAGTCTAAGGCATTGCAATTCGGCATAGTTGTTTGAACCGGGTCCCAATCCCATTCTGATTTTGTAGTGGTAATGATCATTTAAAAAAAGTGTTGCGCCCCCCCCCACAGCCCTGTGCGTTGGACGCACCATCGAAATAGGCCCATGCACGACTGTGATCAATAATTTCAGGTGTCCCGAGTGGAGGATTGCTGGGAATACGATCCACGAGCAGGAGATTAAATGTAGCAATTGAGGCAGCGCATATGCGGTCACAGTCTATAGGTATACCATTGAAAATCTGCTTGTTGCGGCCGATCCAAATCTCCCATGCCACAATCAGTGGGAGATTGCGCATTCTTGGGATGTATACATAATGCTGCCACCAATTAGTCCAAGCTTCGATTAATGTTCCACCCTGCCAGATATGACTACTGTCCAGACCAGTGATGACCCGAGTCCAGATTCCTTTGATGATAATGCATAGCAGGAATAAATGGGTCATGTCCTCGCAGTTTGCAAGACAGTAACAACATTGTGATGCCCCTTGATAAGCCCGTCTGTGGAGGAATTCCATGGTAGGTATACAATGATTAAGGATGCACCAAAATAGGGTCCTGTGCTTGTGCGAGGCCTTCAATTTCCAAATAATGCGCCACCACCATGCTTTTATTGGGGGTTCCTTGGGCCAAATAAGGGCGAGGTATCCAAGTTTAGGAGCATAGTGACCATCAGGTGAAACAACCCATATCAATTTGTCCTCCTGCTCAGTGATGCGAATGTTTGATGCTTTTAGAGCCCAGATGTAATTTTGCCAAACCCGGGTGCCAGCCTGTGGGATCTCGAGGTCATCTGCTTTTAACCAGGCTTGACTCTGCCAAGAGGAATGTACCATATCCGCAATCTGAGCGAGATAGAAAATGTTTCTGTGGGCAAGGTGCTCAATAATGAAATCAGGTAATTTGTAATATTCACCGCCGCCAGACCAAGAATTTGTGCCAATGCTGACAGTAGCACCAGTGCCAATTTGTCATGATAAACCATTCTGTATGATGTGTGCCGCCTTAGTGATTGCCTTCCAGATAATGGATGCACTAGATGTCTAACCAATTCTGCCTCAGATCCAATTGAGAGGGTTCCGTGGCGAGATATATTTAGCAACAATTACCTCTTTCCAGAGGCTCTGTCTAATGATTAAATGCCAGCACATTTTTGCTGCAAGAGCCCTCGAAAAGAGATGTAGATCTTTTAAACCCCAGCCTCCCCATTGTTTGGGAATGTTAATGTGATCCCAGGTGATCCAGGCAAATGTAGAGGCCTTTCCCTAGTTGCGCCAGAGGAATTGTCTGCAAATCCTTCTAATTATGTTAGTAATACCAATAGGTATCCAAGACAGGGTCATCCAATAGACCGGTATAGCTTCAAGCACAGACTTAATGAGGATCAGTCGGCTAGCCCTGGATAACCATCTGTTATACCATACATTTATTCTGCATTCAATTTTTGCAATGATCCAGTTCCAGTCTTTGATCTTATAATCGTTTGGTTTTATATGATACCCCAGATATTTGAGACCATCGTTGATATCTATGCAGACATAGTCAAATAGATTTAGTGAAGTGCCTTGTTCCAGTCCCGAGTAGCTAGTCATGATAATTGAGGATTTGGCGCCATTTGGTGCCATACCAGTGGCTCTGCAAAAGCAATTTAGTAGCAGATCAAATTGTACAGAGTCTTGTCTAGAACCATTTAGGAATATGAGTACATCGTCCACAAATAAAAGATGAGTGAGATGTAGTATATCATTGATCCAGAGTCCCTGTAGTTCTCCCCTATCTTTTGCATTTTTTATGAGGATAGAGAGACCCTCCATGATCAGGACAAATAATAATGGTGAGAGAGGACAACCCCGACGAAGACCCCGCCCCGCATGAAAGAAATCAGATGCAGTGCCATTGATCAAAATGCTGAAAGTGGCATGAAAAATGCAGCCCATAATCCAGTTAATAAATGTATGAGGAAAGCCCGAGTGGATTAGTATGAGATGAAGGTAACTCCAGTTAACCTGATCAAATGCCTTTGTAAGATCAATCTTGAGAATGGTGGATTTCTGGCGCAGAGTTTTAATGGAGTGAATGGCCTCCTGGGCAGTACCAATAGCTTCATGAATTTGCTTATGATTCAGAAATGCAAATTGTTCCTTTTCAATATGAGTGGACAGGAAAGGCTTGATACGGTTTGCAATTATTTTAGATATGATCTTGTAAATGCAGTTACACAGAGAGATGGGCCTGTACTCATTGAAGCTAGTCGGTTTGTCCGATTTTGGAATAAGAGCATTCATGGCATGTTACACATATAATTTCCAACTATAAGTGTGGGACATTTGCATAAATTATTATCTACCCTTGTAATATGGCTAAATGATGACTAATTCTCACTTGACCCATGTAAATCAAATACATGTACGTATATTAATTCACCAACTTGGATAAAAGTGAATCAATTTACTTATTATATTTATGTCATGTCCTTCGATTGAAATATGAAAGGAAATTGTTGGAGATGTTAGGTTTGGATTAATGAATGAATGATATAATGTACACGAGAATTTAAAAATGCACATCTAATTAATGGTAAGAACATTTTATTATTATTATTATCCAATTTTAGGGTCATGGCCAAGCTAGACACCAAATTGGTGTATGAGACCTCCTTGTTTGTGGGACAAGGGACCCACCTCCGCGCAACAATTTGACTGCTAAGTCTACGAAGGCATACATAATCTACCCCCCTCTGGTTTTGAACCAATGACCTCTTAGGAGGAAACACATGCTCTTAACCATTAGGCCCACTATTTATATTTATAATAAAAGAAATAATGAACTTACATTTTGGGAATTGGAGGAAGGCCTAGTAGATGACTTCAATTTAATTAGTGTTCAAGTGGATCTTATATTTATACATACACATGTTACTTAGCTTTAATGTAAATCCACAAGCTTCAACAAATTTTACACATTAATTTACATGTATTTATGATAATATCTTGCGTTTAAAACACAAGTCATTGCTGAAAGTTTGAATTTAAAATATATGTATAACATGTGTAATAAACAAGATAACTTAATCAGGGATACAATTTTAAAGGTTAAGTATAAATTATTCGAGATCGAACAAAATTTCAAAACTACAATGTAGGCACTAAACTATGAATAATTAGATCATTTCAAGCTACTTTGTCTTAACTCAATCCCAAAATAACTCATACTATTATATTTTGTATATGAGGATGAACTTGTTATTTGCTATACAAATGGATGAAAAATTGTGAATATTTTTTTTTAAATGAGATTTTTTCCATTTTATGCAAATAAAATAATTGAATCATTTAACTAGATGGAGTTAGGATGTGATGAAAATGTAAAATGAGACATGGACAACATTATTTTTTCAAATGAAACTAGGGAAAATTTATATTATAGAGTTGTAGCTAAACTAAATAGCGAGTTTACATATTATTGTTGTCTAAAGTTTCTTAACAAAATTGGTGTCTCTTTATGTGAAAAAAGTAGAGTTTGCAAATATCTACAATCCAAACATCCCAATACTTGTTATAGTTATATATTATGAAAAAACATCTAGTATTCTAATTGGTTTAGAAAACATTCTAACTCAGTGAAAGACATAGTTCTTGTTGCATATTCCAATCCATCAATGGAAGGAAAAGATTCCTAACTACCAAGGTCCATATCCTCTATTGGATAGTCCATCATGTCTTCTTCTTTGAATTTCCATTGAGCAACATTCATAGACATCCTATGATTTGTGACACCTGCTTAAGAATCTTTGGATATATTTACAACCATGTTTGTTAGTGTATGAGATTAAACTTCCAAATTATCCACTTGTTGGTTTTTTTAACAAGTGCGCTCACGATTGAAGTAATGTGGGAGGTGCATTGATTCTAATTTTCATGAACCTTCGAGTTGAATGAGAAAAGTGAGTTCTTGTTGTACTAGGTATATTCTTCGTGCATTTAAAGAACTCTTCAAATTCTTGAACCTCCTATATTCCTTGAGGCCAACACATCAAGAAAGGTGTTAATATGAAAGTGATTTCCTCCGAAGGTGTCCCTTCACCAACAAAACAAGAGACCCATTATTGCATATTAATTAGAACCACTAGAATTCCATGAATTTCAAGATATTTGAAGTATGCTTAATTGTCTAAGATAGGACATGACAAAGCTATAAAACCAAACTCCCAAGAAACAAAAGTCATAGCACTAAAATATGATTGCTTACTAAGTTTGAAACCCATAAATCTAAGATGGTGCAGATCCAATTTAAAGACAAAAGCAAAACCTCAAGAAAATAAAACACCTATAGAGAAACCAATAGCCAATTCTAATGCAAATATGCACAAAGAACATATCCAAAATCTATAACCAATAAATAAAGATTCCATTGGACCATGCAAAGGTTTATTATAATTATTACGAAGAAAACTTTCTACGAAACAAATTTGATTCCAACTACATTATTTCCCTCTCCCTTGCCAAAATCCATTATCCCACATTTGCATTGATAATATACATCAGGTAGTTCAAGTGATAGGCCTGCCATAAGCTCAAGCATTTGGAAGGGGATGGGTCAAATTTAAGTGCCTCGTTCTGGGTCTAATGACTATGGAGGTATGGAATATGTTGCATCAAAACAATGACATGTGCCTTCCTATGCTTGGTATAAATTTATGGCATGGCTTGGTTAGTTAAACCTTCATTAATCCTCAACACACCCATTTTCAATGAAACAACCTAATTGGAAGTGAATCTACTTGATGATAGTATTCTCTCAATATTTGAAAAAATGATATTTTATGAAAAACACAAACCTCCTTTTGAGAGTGACCAAGGATAAGTGTTTCCCTATTGTCATATGGAATAGAATTTGAAATCATCATTTTGATGATTGTGCTTGAATCATTTATGACAATTAAATGAGTCAATTCTATAATCACTAGTTATAAGCAAGACTTCAAAGGAATTATATGCATAACCTTAGTTATTGGTGGAGTCCCTAGTCATGAAACATAAGCTCTTTCCAATTTCCCTTCTAGATCAAAGATTATCACCCTGTGCTTATGACACCTAGTGGGAAACATTATTTTGCAAGCTAGCAAAATCTTTAAAAGTAAATAAATAAAATTAATTATGTAATCTTATAAAAATAATTAGTTGAGTGATTTATAAACTAATTTACAGTCAATCTTAATTATTTATTTAATACAATAACTATTTATTCATTTATAAAGAGAATACATGGATTACAAGTAAGTGGTAAGGTTGAAGGTTGAGAATAGGGTGTTATGGATATTAAAGACTAGAAAGTTTGAACTTTATATGCTTCGAGGGCTAATATAGGGTTTTATGATTTATTGGGTTGCAAGCTATATGTTGAGGGTTACAAAGCACATGAGTTAGAAGCTATATATGTTTTAGGGGTTAGGAGATAAAGATTAGTGTTTAGATGAAATAGGAGTTGGGGATTGTCTTTTAGAGGGTGCATGGTAGGCTTGGTGATTGGATACATCGAGGTTGGGAGTCAAAAATTGAGATTATGAGGCAAAAGGGTTAACACTGTGTGCCATGGGATAAGGGTTAAGAGTTATACATGTTATAATGTTGGAGGGGTATATATTAGGGCACATGGGTTAGAGGTTAGGGGTTATACATGTCATAAGAGTTAGGATTATACGTTAAAAGGTAAGGGCAAAAGGTTAAAGGGTTATACATAATTGGACAAGGTTTAATGCATTAATTAAAATACTTCACATAATTGATTAATTATTAAATTACGGTAAACAATTAATTAATAAAATGGGGTGAAAATTAAACATATGAGAAGGAAAGGGGACATGTTGAAGATGCCATAGGGATGCAAGCAATACATCAAAGTGCGGTGCTATGAGATGTAGTAGGGACACACATGTCTTGGATAGAAGGACCGAGTTAAAAAATGAAAAAGAGATGAGTATTTTTTGCATCCTTATGCTACATTTCATGCATAACGTGACTTCAAAGACACCTTTTTACTTCCATTTTGAATTTTGTCGGTGGGATTTTTTGTTGGAGAGATGTATGGATATCATGGAGACTTGGTTGAGGAATTTTCTCAGAGCATTTACATTCTTGAAAGGTTTTTTGGTCCTCGTTTAGATCAAAGGTAAGAATTTGCTCATTTTCCTCCAATTTTTTTTATCATGTTTCTTGTGTTGTGGACCTCTTCCCTAGAGGTTCCTCATGTTTGCTCTGATTTTTCTTCGTTGTTGAGTTTCTTTTATAAAAGAATGAGCAATGTATTGTAGATTTATAAGTTTTATGGGTGAAGTCCAAGATTAATTGTACATTTATGTGTTTTGGGAGAAGGGGTTTTAGGCATAGAATTTTCATACATAGGCTCTTTAAGGTAAAAATGCATAGATGTTATAATCTACCTAGGGAGGAAAATACAGGGTAACTAGGGAAGTACCTGGGGGGGATGAGTAGTGTAATATGACCATAATCATGGAAAAGGCCTACTCAACAGTTACTGTGTCATAAAATGAAATAATGAGGGGTAGTTAGTATAAACCCCGAGAATAAATTACTTTGAATATGGGGCTATAACATTGTCATTTTGTGTCATTATGACCATTTTCTTATTTTATATTTTTTCGCTAACATGCATCAAGATTTACAATGTCATTTTACATTGAATTTGCACTAAAATTTAGGTTATTTTGCACAAAATCGATGACTCTAAAATCACTATATATATATATATATATTTGTATTCTATGATTAAAATCAAAAGTTCATCATTTTTGTTTCATTACCACGTTTCTAAAACTTATTGTGCATCATTCACATCATGTTTGCATTGAATTGTGTCGAAGTAGTGTTTTATATATAAATACATAGGATTGAATTAACATCATATTAGCATTGAAATGTCATATTCAATAAAAGAATTGTGTTGTGAAATTATTATCTTATTTGCACACAATTCCAACATCGTTCTTCCAAGGAGTTTGAATTGATAATCGATAAGAGTGCAATCTATAGAACCTATTTCAATGAAATGTAAAATCACTATGAAGGTAAGAAAATAGAACAAAAGTTTGCAAACATATATTTATTTATTTGGAAAAGCATGCATCATACATGAAACTCATATTTTCTCTTCAAAGTTTGGGCTAATATACTATACTTAAGAGGAAAAACCATCATTCAAGCCACTATCAAGTACCTAGTGTTGTGATACACCACCTGGCATAGATCCATGCTAAAAATTCTTCCTTATCAACTTATTTTTTTAGTGGGATTGATAAGACATAATCAATGACATATTTAGAGATATGGGCTTCATTTTTCTTGTGTTAACCCTTCTTGCCTTCATTTTCACCTTTAGATTCATCACCACTCTTCTTGTAATCATCCCCTCATCCATTTTTATTTCTGACACCATCTCTCTTCTCCCCAACACCATCCATCTTGTCCCCACCACGACCACCTTCTTTCTTCTCCCCCTTTATTTCTTGCACCCATCCTTCTATTTGTCCCTTTCCTAATTGTTATAACATCATTTCCCACATTTATTTGGAGATGCATTTATTGGCCATGTCATCATATGCCTTTCTCTAATGTAGACTAGGATCAGAGAGAGAATTTTTCCAGTGTAAGGTTCTTATACTTAGATTAGAATTGTGTTCTCCTCTATTGTTGGCATGAATTTATATTCTCAAAAAGTGGTTATGGATATTGGGGTATGGGATGTAGAAGGTGGATTTTAATCAAACTCGTAAACCCCACCCTAAATTATGCTATTATGTGTATATTTACAGTTTTTTTAATGCATTTTGAAGGCATTTGCTAGTTGCTTTTGGAGATTAGCATATATATGTGTTTTGTTGGTGAGAGAATCACCCACATAAATGTAATGCCAGAGTGATAAGTGCATATGTGAACTCAAAATTTGTTTTTTTAAAGAATTCTCTAGGGAAAATAATTATGCATTAGGGAAAAGGATATGATGAGAAGTTCAATAAGCATCTCCAAGTAAGTGTAGAAAAATATTATACAACACTAATTGTCTCCATCCTTCTCATGTGGAGTGATATTCATATAAGTCACGTAAGATCTACAAATATGAATATAGTAAGGCATTGAGATAGAAACATTCAACTTTAAAGAATGCATATAAGCACAAAAGAGTGTGAAACAATATCATTATTATTTTCAAGCCTTTGTAACCAACCATAGTTGTATTAAATTTTGGGTATAAAGGCACAAGGGATACATGGATCCCCCATTGTGGGTGACCATCTATTCTCCACTGAAGACTAATTAAGACTTAGCATTGTCAGGATGAGTAGGAGCAGTGGATCCATCCACCTGGAAAACGTACAAAGATAGGATGCATGCAAATCGCGAAGTGGAGTTAATGGTGCAAAGTGTGGTAATGATTTGTATATTGTTCTGCGAAATGGTGCTTTTTCACTCAAGGGATATTTGTTCATATATTTTTCATGGCGATAACAAGGGATATCATGTAGTTGTTTGATTCTCATTGGTGTAGGTTTGTGAAAAAAATTGCCTTGTTACAATATTATTGCACTAGGTACCTCTAATCCTATTGGCCTTTATGGTTGGGTATGCTCTTATATAGTAAGCTGTTTGTAAACTATCTACTGCTTATTAAATGTACTAGTAATCTTGGTGGTTCTTTCTCTGAATATAGTGGTGGCTAAATAGCATCAATTAAGGAGAGTATAAGTCTTGCTTTTTATATTAGTGAGAAATGAGGCTCCACACAATCCTATGTTCACTCTTTGTCTCTCACATTCGACATTGTTTGGTTCTATTGAGATCCACGTCTGGTGAATAAGTTTGGGGATATTTTTTTTGATAATTTCAATGGTAATCAAAAATATCTCTAGTATCTTGGATACAGTGGTTGGGTTTTCTTATGTAACAAATTTTGGTCTCAGTGGTTATCTCCTTGTTACAACCACAAGGTCTGTGTCTTAATCCTTTTGAAATTAGGGTCTCATAAAGGGGGTGGAAGGATGCAATTTTGACCCTTTGTTATTCCACTTGGTTATGTCTTATCCTTGACGACTTCATATCATAAAGGTAATCCTTGGTCTGAAATTTCATTCCATCTCATTTATCTTGGCATTATTCTTTGGTGAATTTGCTTCTCAAATTGGGGCTATACTTGCAACAAGTTTAAGCTTCTATGGTTTTGTTTTTGTTTGTTTTTACTAGAGGTATTGAGAACTAGGTTGGTTTCGTACTCGTGTGACACGGGGTCAATTCTAACCACTACCACAGTAACCTCTAGGTGCCTACGTATTCCCATTTTGTAGACACGAGTAAGTTGAGTGGATTTGAAACTCTAATCTCTTGATACATAACACTTCATTTTCACGGCGCTTGCTAGTTAAGCTATGCCTTAGGGGATTTTTATGGCAAGTATTTGTTGTAGTGTTAAGATATATATTTTGTATTATACAAGGGTTCCTTCTTCTATTAACTATGATGACCACTCTTTGCCTCATCTTTAGGCTTTAAATCTAGAGTTAGACATAGTTTCCTCACCTCTCGTCTTGTTCTGGATTATTTGGAAAGGTTGGGATGAGATTTAAACCCATCCCTCAAAAATTTTGCACCTTATTTTTCTCTCACCAAGTTTTGGGTTGGTATCTATTATGAGGTGGGTGGTCTCTATTGTATTTTTGGTGGATTGGCTCAACCTTCTCTTTCTAGTGATTGAGTTATTCTCTATTCTTTATCAGGTGGTATGTCATCCTTGTCTCTTTAACCCTCAATCCTATACCTATTGTTGTTAGAGAATTATGCCTTAGGAAGGAGGTTCTTGTGTTAGTATGGGTCACCATTGTGCTAGAATACCAACTACCTCTTATGCCTAGATGGTAGCAGAGGATGTTGTTGATACTTACTGCATAATATCCATCCAACATTCTAAAGTGAAATTAAGGAAGCTAATAGGGGAGAAATAATTAAACAACAATTCATAGAAAAAATAGACGTATAAGAACAAGTTCGTAGTTGGGTCTTGGACACAAGTGGTATGAGAATGTAACATGCAAGGTATATACAAAAATTTGATATCTATTAGAAACTCTAGACAATTATGGGTAAAGTATTGGTTGAGAAACAAAAGAGAAACAAGAAATATTATTAAGTTTGGATGAAGTGTTGAGACAATAGAAGGTTGGATGACAAAGTTGCAGTGCTGGAAAAGAAGTTGGCTAGCATGGAATTCACAAAATTTGATGATGAGATAGGACCATCGGAAATGATCCAGGTGGACTCTCTTGTTGCATAAAAGTTTTGCATGACATTTTTTGTTATGTTAATTAATCATATTTTTGTTAAAAATGTTAATCAAGAAGGCTACAAAGCCTTTAGAATAGGATGTAGCTTGTTTAGTAGACAATATTTGATGTTAGAATTAGTTATAAACCCTTTACTCTGAAAAAATAAATAATGTTGCACTATTGGTTTTTTTCCCTTGTGGAAAACTAATAGGCATGCATATACTACGTTATTTAATAATTTTTGGCCTAACCTAATATAAACCGTTTGCACAACTTACATGAGAAAATAAGTAGGATGTGGAAAATGTTGCCACTATCTTTTTTTAATCTCTCAAAGGGTGCAATGACCTATTTTTTTCTAGAATTAGAAACTAATGTACTTCATAATGCAGGCTTTGTTGTGCTTCATGCAACAAGTTGAGTAGATCCTTCCTATGGTAGTTGGCTATAGGATCACTTCTATTATCCTTTAAGGTGTTCATACACTTGACATGTCTTTTGAGGGGTGGGGGGTGCACTGTTAATTATAGATATCAAAAACTAAGAGATTGAATAACCTATTTTAATATTATAATATGTGCATATAGAAATTTTAACCATGTCTATTATTTCCTTTGAAATTCTTTTGTAATGCACATATAATAGAAGTAAACATAAAACATTACAATAAAAAATAACTAACATTTTTTTTTATGGTTGCTTGTTCCCCAAACTTGATTTGTGGATTATTTCCATTAAATATGGAAGAGGGTTATTGTGTACTCTATTATTGTTGGAATCAAGTTTCCTCCCCTCAATTGTCTGCATTCCTCTTTTCTGGGTTCATTGCAATACTTAATAAATTTATATAAGTGTGCCTTTTTTATGAGATATTAGTCACATGTGTAACTTCAAGTAAGGCTCTTGATTTGGATTTGGGAGCTAAAGCAATAAATTTGTTCTCTTGCTCGTTGTTTGTATATTACAAGTATAAACCGTTTTAGGGATGGTCATGGAAGCTCTACCTCAAATGTGGGTTGCTATACTTAGTAGGTTCACTAATATTATGTTATTATCACTATTGAATGCTATGAATGGAACCACTGTTGTTACTTATAGAAGGTTTCAAGACAACAACACCAAAAAGGACCTTAAAATAAACCCATCTCTATCATGCGAACTAAGCACCTTCAATTTATCCAAATATTAGTGCACACTTATTGTCTTCATGATGATCATCTTTAGATCCATCACTTCTCTTCTTTTCATCATCCCCTCTTCTATTTCGGTTTTCTCCATGATTCTTCTCCACCAAACCACCATCCATTGTTTTTGGTTAGCCAAAGAGGGCACTATGGATGGAAACTTAACAAAATTCGTAAAATTACAAATTAATGCAATTCATGTTGATTTGTTCTAACCATAGAGTTTACAACACATGTCAAATGTATAAATGTAGAACATATTGCAAAAAATGGGGAAGGAAACACTAATACAATTGTTTCATTCAACGTGGCATTATAGATGCTCCCATGCATGCTTAAAGCCATATCCACCTCTACTCTGATGTCACTTATGATTAATGCATATAATAAAAGGAAAAACCTTTTTCCAACTAGTATAGTACAATATTAATTCAAATTCTAGACTTGTAAATGAAAAAAAAAATTACGCCTTTGGTGGATAAAATGGCAACAATACATAAATTATAATACAAGTGAAAAAAAGAAAAAGATAAAAGCATTATAAAAAATGTACAATATAATGTCACATTTCCAAAATACCTACATCCATAAAGGATACCCTTTAGAAGTATCATATTCATAAACCTCAAAGACTAAAAATAACAATTGGGCTTGAGCATATTCATCAACTAGTATTATTGGTTGCTCAAACAAACAATTCATTTAAAACATAATCACTTATATAAGAATGGAGGCTTCACTATATTGAAATGAATAAGGGAGACACTAAAAAACTAGATATCTATAAACTTTACACCATTCATCTAAAGATCTTAGGTATAACACTTTTTTTTTCCTCAGGAAAAAGTCGTAATCTTTCATTAGATAAAGAAAAATTACATGTTACATTTTACATATAATAACCACAATAGTGAATGGTTCTATATCCTCATCAAGGAGGCAAGTAGTCTGCAAGTATCAATGCGAGTATTCAACATGTTTTATAGAAACAAATTATGTACAATAAAAACAAATTAGCAGCCGATATAAATAGAGCTGATAATTACATCACAATTAATATAAACATAAAAAAATTTATGTCTGTCAAGAATGTAGTCAAGGAGTGACTGCTCTCATATCCTGAGTGTCATCTATGAATGGTCTATGAAAATATGTGTAAACCTGTTCCCCATCATGTTCAGTGATGTGTCATCTGCCCCAATTTAACTCCGCTGCTTCTTTGGAAAGCTTGTTTGCCACTTGGTTCCTCTGCCTATAAATGTGAGTGACAGATATAGTGTCAAAATATGTTTTCAGTAGATGCACCTCCCTCAATAATGTAATAAGTGTGTGTATATGGCACTGTGAATGAGTATTGAACCAATTAATGACAATTTGAGAATCTCCAAAAATCTGCAATCTGTTGCATCCTTGTTCACGGGAAAATAGTAGGAGTAGCCGAAGGCTAAGGAGTTCGACAAAATTGTTTGTGCCAGGGCCCAACCCCATTTTGAGGTGGAAATAATGAGTGGCTGAGATGTGTAATACCACACTGCCTCCACACCCATGGTTATTTGACGCCCCATCAAAGTATGCCCATGGGTGGGAATGATCAATGATTTCAGGGGTGATATCTTTATTGCGGGTAGGTTGCTCCTCATTCGGAATGAGACTGAATGCAGAGATGATGCTAGAACATATATGATCACAGATCACTTGCGTGCCTTCGAAGGTGTATCTGTTCCTTCCGGTCTATATGCCCCACATAATCAGCAAAGGGAGGTTTCAAAGTTTGTTGCAGGTGGCAACATGCCACCACTTAGCCCAGGCCTCACCTATAGATGAGCCCTACCAAGTGAGTGCACATCCTATCGCTTGTGTAACCGATTGCCAGAGACCCCCGATCAATGGGCATTCAAGGAAGAGGTGTTGTGCATCTTCTTCATGAGAAAAGCAGAAGAAGCATCTGGACGGGCCCTAGATAGCCCTTCTTCTAAGATTGTCAATGGTAGGGGTGCAGTTATGAAGAATGCACCACATAAGTAATCTAGTTTTGTGAGGTGCCAACAAATTCCAGATTGAGTGCCACCACTATAGTTTATTAGGCGGTTCCTTGGGTGCACAAAGAGTGATATATCTAGTCTTCGGGCAGTATTTTCCTTTTGGTGAGAGGGCCCATAGAAGTTCATCCTCTTGGTCTGTTAGACGAATATGAGATGCATGAAGTGCCTTGATGTATCGGGACTAGTGGTGATGGCCCTCATTGGGTAGGCCGAGATCTTGTGCAGATAACCAACCCTGGGCTTGCCAATTATTCCTCAATAGGTCAACCACCTAAGAAAGATGGTAATAACCAGGATGTGTAAGGTGATCTATGATATGTCGTGGCAGTTTGAAATTTCTTCCACTTCCTGACCATGAGTCCTCACCCAACCTGACCTTAGTACCAGCACTGATGCGCCAATTCAGTCCTTGTTGGATAAGGTGTGTAGACTTTGCAATGGCCTTCCAGATGATCGAGGAACTCGGGTTTAGTTGAATAGTACCTCGGATCCAATCCAAAGTAGTCCTGGGAGCAATGTATTTGGCCACTGTAACCTCCTTCCACAAGATATGGCCGGAAATGAGGTGGCAACCCAGTTTTGCAGCCAGGGCGTTGGAAATATGGGAAGATCCTTAATACCCCAACCGCCCCAATCCTTTGGCCTACTGATTTGGTCCCAAGCAACCAAGGCAAATGTTCGCTCACTACCAGAATTTCTCCAGAGGAAATGTTTGCAAATCTGCTGAATGCGGTTGGTGACACCTTTAGGGAGCCAAGCAAGTGACATCCAGTAGATAGGAATGTCTTCCACGACTAATTTGATTAATACCAATATGCCTGCTCTCGAGAGCCATCGATGTTACACCATTTTTTGGTCATCTAACCTATTATCATCAGATGGACCCAAGTACACCATGTAAGACCAATTTTACCCTAAGTAAAATTGCTTTCACTATGTAAAATAACTTAATAAAACACATTTATTAGGTTGTTTATGGTCTAAACAGGAAACCCCAAAGAGAAATATTAAACAAATCTATATTTGTTTAATTTTTCTCATGGAATAATTAATTAAAAAATAATTTAATTATTATTCCTGGTCATATTTAATTCAAAGAAGGAAATTAATTAGATAAATCCTTATTTATCTTATTATTTTCTAGGAATAATTATTTAAATCTTATTTAAATAATATTCCTTGTTAAATATGACTAAATCATTTATAAATAATTAAATAAATAATTATATATTTAATTATTACTCAACCACATCCTTAAAGTAATAAATAAATCATTTATTTATTTATTTATTATTTACAAACAAAGGGATTTGACCAGATTCATATTCCTTTTCTCTCCAACAAATATAATAAAATATTCCATAAAAGTTGGATCCCGATTTGGTTAATAATATTTTAATTATGCACCAAGGATCTAATGACCCAATATTTTGTTATAAATAGAAGGGTTTTCCATTCATTTGTCACCTTTCATCAGTCATTACATCACCGACCATGCTCTTGGTCCTGACTTTCTGAGCCATTATCATTGTTGTGTTCTTTTTCATTGTCACTCTAGTAGCTCCCTTGGAGTTCTTTGTTTGTCTGGGTTTTCTACACCAACAAGAGAGATAAATTCTAGATATGAAGTGCCGAGGACTTTCAAGAACCCATCCCATTGAGGAGAATTGGAAACAACTTTCTTGTTTTCCTCCCAGGTGCCCTTAATATAAAATTCTTTCAAAAATATTATTCTTGTCTTGTCTATTAGATACATGGAGAAAAACCTTATTTTTACTGTTTAATGTCTTTTTATGCATAGATCTAGATTTTTGCAGCATTTGTCTTGATAAACTAACTGCAGATCTGAAGATATTAGCAGGCATATTTGATGTTAGGACTATAAGTTATGCGTAGCTAAAGTGGTCTTTTTTCGACAAAAGATTCATACTAACAATCGATGATGCCAAATATTGATTCTGTGTTCCACTTTGGCAATCAGCTAATTCCAGTCCTTAATCAGATAATCATTTGGCTTTAGATGGAAACCAAGATATTTTAAACCATCCCCTATGTAACTGAGTACATAAGAAAATTTCTGAATAGCATGCCCCTGTTCATGTGCTGAGCATATAGTCAGAATAATGGTGGATTTGCTATGGTTTGGAGCCATACCCATAGCTCTGCAAAAAATCTAAAGGTTTTTATCAAATTGTGAACTGTTCTGACAAGAGCCATCCAAAAACATAATCACATCATCCATAATAATAAATGAGTCAGATGAAGGAATTCATTTAATCCAATACCATGGATGTCACCATCTTCCTTTGCCTTATTGATGAGGGACGAGAGGTCTTCCATAACAAAGACAAAAATAAGTGGTGAGAGTGGGCATCCTTGCCTGAGCCCCCTACCAGCATGAAAGAAATCAGTAGCAACCCCATTGATGAGGATGCTGAAGGTGGCATTCATAATACAACCCATAATCCAGTTTGTAAAAGAGTGAGGAAAGCCCGTGTGGATAAGAATGAGGTGAATATAGTTCCAGTTAACATGATCAAAGGCTCTGGCCAGGTCAATTTTGAGGATGGTACTTTTGAGATTCTTCATTTTAATGGAGTGCAAGACTTCCTGAGCAGTGCCAATGGCTTCATGAATCTGTCTGTGGTGGAGAAAAGCAAATTTCTCAATGGCAATGTGAGAAGATAGGATGGGTTTAATACGATTGGCAATGATTTTTGAAATAATTTTGTAAATGCAGTTACATAGGGAGATAGGCCTGTAATCATGGAAGGTGGCAAGGTGGTCATTCTTAGGAACCAGAGCAATGAAATTAGAGTTTAAACCATCATATATCCGACTAGATATTCTACTTTCTTCAATGACTTGGAGAAGATCTCTTTCCAAGAGTTCAAAAAAATGAAGATAGAATTCAATGGGCTAGCCATCTGGACCCGAGATTTTGTCCTTCTTAAACCATTTTAGTACGCCTTCGATTTCACCCATGGTGACCGGAGCATTGAGATCCTCTACTTTCTCTTAATCCACAAACCTATGAAATGTTTGTGCAATATTCATAATATCCGACAGGTTGTTTTTGTGCAGCGCTCTGTATTGATTAGTGAAATGTTGGATACCAATGTTAGGTCCCTATATTACTAGTATAGTCCCTTATTGTTATTAGTGTCACCCCCTTATTGTTATTGTACCCCTGTAACCCCCATATTGTTATTATTGTGCCCTTAAATTATTATTGTTAGGTCGGCTATGATTACATTGTGGCCCCACTAGGATTACATTGTGGCCCCATGGACTCCTATATATAGAAAGGAGGTTTTGTCATTTGTAGCATCCAAGAATTGTTCATTTATGTAATGTATTGGAGGTTTCCCCCTCAAAGTGGCTGATTTCTAAGGTGTTGATCTCTCTTTTCTTCTAGTTTTGGAGCTGGTTTCACAACATTTGGTATCAGAGCTTTGGATTCTAGGGTTTTCTTTGCTCCAAACAGGTCATTGTGGAATTTTCGCTATAACATTTTTTCTACGAAGGTTCAGAAGTTGAAATTTTTAGAGAGTGAAGCTAAAATCCTGAGGAAAATGTTTGCAAAATTTCAGAGGTTGGTTCACAATATTTTTGGAGATATGATCTGCGGAAGTTACAGCTTTTTCAAGATCCTGAATTTCATCTCAAAAAGGTGATCGTGAGAAAATTTTCATAACTCTCTCTCTGAGCATCATATTGGAATGATGTAAAAAGTGGCTACAAGTACACAAAATTTAGTTTCTTTTCTATCAATTTCAGAGCTGAAGGAGGAAACAGTGACACGTGGCAAGTCGTACAAGTTCGCTCTACTGAACTAGTCCATAATTAGGTCATTGTGGGAGATTGGATATAAATTTGCCTTGAAGAATCCAAATCAGGTCAGACCTGTGGCATTCAAAAGAGAATTTAGAGGGCTACCTTAGAGCCAAATTTCAGATATTGAAGATTCGAAATCACAGAGATAGTTCAGTTTCAATATCGAGCTCCTCAAAAGCAAGAAAACGGTGTGTATTTGTTTTCGAATTGCATAAGTTTTCTGTAAAAAATCAGTTTGAAGTGATTCCAAGGGCCTATTGAGCATATATTTCAGTATTGGGTTATGAAAAGCCTCCTAAAAAGAATTAAAAACCCATTAAGCCCTCAAAATACTCTACTATGACTCATGAAGACGAATAATTGCAACATGATCTATCAAAATTACAAGAGCAAGTGCACCAAATTTCGCTCTCGCAAAGAACACCAAAAAATGAAATGGAAGTTTTGAAGAAAGGCATGGAAGCGAAGATGGATGGTTTGAAGAAAGGCGTGGAAGCTAAGATGGATGGCGTGGAAACTAAGATGGATGGCGTGGAAGCTAAGATGGAGGACATGGAAGAAAAAATGAAAGACAACATGGAAAACATGAAGAATGATCTAAAAGTAGACATCAAAGGTTTTACAAAGTTGATACAAGAAATGATTCCTAATGGTGAAAAGATAATAGAGGAAACTCATGATGAGAAAAAAATAAATGTTAATCGTGATTTCATAAACTCTAATGTTGGATTGAAGAACCACCATATTCCAAATATGGATATGAGGAAGTTTGATGGCAAGGATCCTGTAACATGGATACTACAGATGGAGCAATATTTTGATCTCAATAATGTGAAAAACACATAAAAGGTATGCATTGTAACTTTACATTTAGAACTAAATACATTTGTATGGTATCTATGGCTTTTCTCTTGTAAAAAAATTGTCACTTGGTCAATTTTTACGGAGGAAATGATAACACATTACGAGGATACAAAGAGAAACACCTTCTTTAGCTAATTGATAAATCTCAAACAAAAGGGTTTAGTGGCGGAGCACATTGAGGACTTCCAAAAATTGAATATAAGGGTAATTGATATTCTAGAGGAACACATGATTGATGTCTTTGTAGGGACTTTAAAGGATAACATCCAACATGAAGTTCGCGTTTGGGAACCAGATTCATTAGAGAAGGCATTCAGGTTGGCAAGAAAAATCCAATGTAAAATTATGCCGACAATGAAGCCTAGCACTCACATCTATAAAGATGGAAGTGTTGCTACTCCTAGACTTCCACAACCTACAAGGTTGAGACCACAAAAATTGGAAGAAAAAAGAGAAAAAGGGATTTGCTATAGTTGTGATAGCAAATACACTAAAGGTCATAAGTGCACTGAGAAGAAATGATTTTACATAGATTGTGAAGAGGAGGAAGAAAATGAAGAAGAAACTTCAAAAGTAAAGGATATACACCAGGAAGAAACCCTAGAAGAAGAAGAATAAATGATTATGACCATATCATGTAATGCACTGGCAGGAATTACCACTCCTCAGACTCTCAAGATAGAAGGACATATCAAGATGAAAAAGGTAATAGTGTTGATCGATTCGAGTAGTACCCATAATTTTATTCATTGTAAGGTAGCCAAGGAATTAAATTTTTTCCTATACCCAGCACCAGAATGTCAAGTGATGGTTGCAAATGGAGGAACTATAAATTACTCTGGAAAATGCCATAATATCAAGCTAGCCATGGGGGAATATGTATTGAACATCCCAATGCTTTCCATCATAATGGGAGGTGCTGATGTTGTACTAGGAGTACAATGGTTACAATCTTTGGGAACGGTAGCTTTTAATTTTCAAGAACTTTTCTTGAAATTTTTTTAGGAAGGAAAGGAAATCGAATTACGGGGTATCGTAGGGAAACTAGGAAAGATAATAAGCTCTAATGTCATGAAAAATCTTCTGAAGAAAGAACAACAGGGTGTAATTGCACAATTATGCTCACTAGAAGTTCCAACATCAAAATCATCTATTTCTGCAGATCTCCAAAAAGTCTTGGACAATCATTCCAAGGTGTTTGATACTCCCAAAGGACTCCCACCTATTCGTGATCATGATCATGCTATTCGTTTGATTCCAGGAAGTGTTCCTCCAAACATCAGGCCTTATAGATATCCTTATGTCCAAAAGAGTGAAATTGAACGTATGATTGCAGAAATGTTAGAGGCTAGTATAATTCAACCTAGTCAAAGTTCTTTCTCTTCTCCAGTAGTATTGGTGTACAAGAAAGATGGATCATGGTGAATGTGTCCGGATTATAGGGAGCTCAATAAGCTCACTATTAAAGATAAATTTCCCATTCCTGTGATTGATGAATTATTGGATGAATTACATGGAGCAATTTATTTTACCAAGTTGGATATTTGTTCAGGATATCATCAAATTAGAATGAAGACTGAAGATATTCCGAAAACAACATTTCGAACTCATGAGGGTCATTATGAATTTTTGGTCATGCCTTTGGCCTTACCAATGCACCTTCTACATTTCAAGGGTTGATGAATTCCATTTTCAAACCCTTCCTTAGAAAATTTGTGCTAGTATTTTTTGATGATATACTAATATACAATAGGTCTTGGAAGGATCATGTTCAACATGTTGACAGGGTGCTCAAACTATTGGAGGAGAAACAATTATATGCAAAAACATCCAAAAGTTTCTTTGGAGTACAAGAGGTGGAATATCTAGGTCATATTGTATCTCACGAGGGTGTTAAGGTAGACCCTAACAAAATTAAAGCCATTAAGGAATGGAAAGTCCCCACAACCATAAAGCAGTTGCGTAGATTTCTTGGGTTAACAGGGTATTATTGTAGGTTTGTTAAGAATTATGGGAGAATAGTAGCACCTATAACAACATTATTGAAGAAAGATGCATTTTCATGGACTCCTGAAGCAACTAAGGCCTTTCAACATCTTAAAGAGCCAATGTGCCTAGCACTAGTCTTAGTTACATCAGACTTCACAAAACCTTTATTGTGGAATGTGATGCCTCAGAAAATGGAATTGGTGCTGTTTTAATGCAAGAAGGAAGGCCCATTGCTTTTGAAAGTCGTTCAATCATAGGAAAGTATTTACACAAGTCTATTTATGAGAAGGAAATGTTGGAAATACTGCATGCAATAAATAAATGGAGACCTTACCTAATGGGAAGACACTTCAAGGTAAAAACTGATCATGATAGTCTTAAACACTTTTTGGAACAAAGACTATCTTCAGAAGAGTAGCAAAAATGGGTCAGAAAGATTTTGGGTTATGAATTTGAAATTGTATATAAAAAAGGAAGCTAAATGTTGTTGCAGATGCACTCTCAAGAAAGGATGAAGAGGTGGAAGCATTGCTTTGTGCCATTTCAATTATCCAACCAGATTGGATAACTGAAGCAAGGGATGAATGGAAGAAGGACGAAGAAGTGTGGATTCACATTCAAAAGTTCCAGCAAAATCCTAGTACATCTGATACGTTTAGTTGGAAAAATGATTTGTTATGGTACAAAGATCGCATATATATTTGCAAGAATTCCCAACTAAAACAAAATATTCTTTTGGAATTGCACACTTCTCCTTTAGGAGGACACTCAGGATTTTTGAAAACTTACCATAGGGTGAAGAAATATTTTTTTGGGATGGCCTTAAATCTGATATTCAAAATTTTGTGGCGGAATGTTTGGTTTGCCAGCAAAATAAAGTTGAGACAATTAAGACCCCGGGTCTTCTACAACCTTTATCCATTCTAAGTCAACATTGGGAGGATATTTCAATGGATTTTATCACAAGTTTAGCTAAGTCCGAAGGAAGGAGTGTCATCATGGTGGTAGTTGATAGACTTACCAAGTATGCACACTTTTGTGCATTATCTCATCCATTTAAAGCGAGTACAGTTGCTACTGCATTTATGGAAACAATTCAAAAGCTACATGGAAACCTCGAAGATTGTGAAGTGACGTAGATCCCATTTTTGCAGGGAAATTTTTGGACGGAATTATTTTCTTGTTTGGGTACTCAACTAGCTCATAGCTCATTCATCATCCTCTGATCGGATGGTCAACCGAGATAGTGAATAAATGTTTGGAAGGATATCTTCGTTGTTTTGTATCTGATAAGCAAGCGCAATGGGTCAAGTGGTTACCTCTCGCTGAATGGTGGTATAACACTTCCTTCCATACTGCAGCAAAAATGACCCCATTTATGGCACTTTATGGATATCATCCACCATCCATCACATCTTCTTTAAGGGAAAATTCTAGGGTTCAAGCAGTGGAGGATCACATTGAGCATCAACAAGAAGTTCTCCAACTCTTAAAGGATAACCTAAATTTGGCACAAAATCGAATGAAACAATAGGCAGATCAACATTGCAGTGAGAGAAGTTTTGATGTGGGAGACTGGGTATTTTTACAGCGAAAACCATACAAACAAATGTCCCTCAAGCAAGCTAAGAAGGATAATAAATTATCTCCAAAGTACTATGGTCCTTACAAGGTTTTGCAAAATATTGGTACTATGGCATACAAATTGGAGCTTCCAGCTTCTTCACGAGTGCATTTAGTTTTCCATGTTTCATGCTTAAAAAAGGTTATAGGGGACAAACTTCCAGTTCAAACAATATTTCCAGAACTTGATGAGGAAGGAAAAACCATATTGGAACCTGAAGCAATCATGGAAACAAGAACTCGACAGCTACAAAATTAATCAATTTCAGAGTATCTCATCAAATGGAAGAACTTACCCACTGAAGATTCTACATGGGAGGATGAGAATTTTATACAAAAGCACCCAGAGCTACTCAAGCGTTGAGGAAAACACTTTTTTGAAGGAGAGGAGCATGTTAGGTCCCTATATTACTAGTATAGTCCCTTATTTTTGTTAGTGTAACCCCCTTATTGTTATTGTTGTACCCCCGTAACCCCCATATTGTTATTATTGTGCCCTTAAATTATTATTTTTAGGTCGACTAGGATTAAATTGTGGCCCCATGGACTCCTGTATATAGAAAGTAGGTTTTGTCATTTGTATCATCCAAGAATTGTTCATTTATGCAATGTATTGGAGGTTGCCCCCTCGAAGTGGCTGATTTCTAAGGCATTGATCTCTCTTTTCTTCTATTTTTGGTGTTGGTTTCACAACAACCAAGATCTGAAAGCTGAGCATGTGATTTGGCCACATATCCAGTAGAATCAGAAAGTTCCCAAATAATATTTGTGATACGCCTTCCTCTAGCACACTGCTGAAAGAACTTAGTATTTTCGCTGCCGACTTTGAACCAGATGGCCCTGCTTTTTAATCTCCACTCCTCCTCCTTGTGACGGAGGATATTTTCCCTGGTGATTTCAAGTGCAATCAGCCGCTCTTTTGAAGACACTGAACAGAAGCCCAAGTAGTCTGAATCGGTGAGCTGAGAGATTTCCAATTCAATCCTATTTAGCTCCTCCTCCTCTAGATTTCTTTTGTGTCTAGCCCAGCGGATAGTATTTTCTTTGATACGTTTGAGATTTTCATTGAAAACCCTTGCAGGTTCCCGATCAGGAAAAATATTATAGTGCTGCCATTCCTGTGTGACCAACATATGAAATTCTGGGTTTTGTAACCATCTAACATTGAATTTGAATGGTGAATGCGATATCTGTTCACCTGCTAGAAATTCCAAATAAATAGGAGAGTGATATGAGGCCCTGCCTGTACCCACCCACTGTCTAGATCTAACCATTTGGCTATGAAAAGGTTGTTCGATAAGGAATCTGTCAAGTCACCGCGCCCGTTCAGTCACTCCCGTGCATCTATTTCGGCAAGTAGGTTGCTTATTATGCATGTTAATATCAATAAGTTCAGCCAATTCCAGGTTTGTGGTGAAAAAATATGATAGCGGATCCGGGACGGCTTGAGGTCCCCAAGATTCCGAGATCCCAATAGAAAAATTTAAGCCCCCGCCCAGTATGATGTGATGATGCTGAAGCAATGAACATCGAAGCAAAATGTGCCAGAATAACTCTCTATTAGTGCATGGACCATAAAGATTGATTAGGGTGAAAGGATGTTCAAATTCATAAGTAGTAACATCCATGCGGAGAACACCCTCCTGACCCCAACTATTCATAATCCGAGTGGTCTTGTTGTTGATGCCTAAAGCACAGCCTCCGGATCGACCACGAGCATCGATTGTCACAAAGGTCCAATCCAGAAGGAGAGATTTTAAGATCAAGGTAATGGATGCACCATCCCACAAAGTTTCTTGAAGGACAGGGCATCAATGGGAGTGGAATGAAGGAGTCTCCTAAGTGCCAATTTCTTGATAGGGTTGGCAAGTCCCCTACAATTAAATGAGAGACAGATCATAATGGGACCACTTCCTTCGGTTTTCTTGCTCTAAGAACCTGAAGAAGGGATGATTGTGTACCCGCAGCCACCTCCATGTTGGCCCTGTGAATGTCCTTTGAGATTGCAGAAGGTCTGCCACGAGATTTTACTGAAGTAGGGCCTTAGACCGAGCCGATGCCAAGCTCAGACATGTTGGGCTGCTGTATAGATGATCTCAAGTAGTAATGGTGTTCGACAGATGAGGAGTCGGTAGCCAAATGTGGGGATAAGTATGAGGTCTCCGCATATGTGTGGGATATAGTGGGCAGAATGGTAGGGCGGGTCGATGGAACAGAGTAACTAATGGAGTTTAATGAACAAAATGAATGGTGTGCAGAAATAGACGGTGTAGGTGCTAAAGTAATACTAATAGAAGGAGAGGGGAGAGAGGTACCTAGAACCGAAGTTAGATCCTTTTGTGAAGAGAGGCCAGAATGGTTATGGGTGCGAACATGAGTAATCATCGGGGTAGGCAGCACCACCTCAGACAGTGATATGGCTTCCATTGATGGTATTTTTGGTGAAGTGATGGTGACTGGGTCCGTCTGAGTAGCCATATTCTGAGTAGCCATATGAGCGACTGTCTTGCAGAGGGGTACCGCAACACCCATGAGAGGGCATTATTTGTATATATGCCCAACCGAATGGCAGTACCGACATCTGAAAGGAACCCCCTCGTAGTCCAACATTTGCTGCCAAACCATCCCTTCAAAAAACATGTTGTAATTGTCATGGAGGCCATCCCTGGTATCCAAGAATACTAGAATACGAGCCACAAAATAGATGTCTGTCTCTAAATATGATCTGTCATGATCAAGGTATAGTCTAAAGTCCTCCCCAATACTGCGAAGTGCAGTTTCATTCCAAAACTGAAGCGGAAGCCCTAGCAGACGCATCTAAATCGGACCAGCACCCAAATTTTCCTTGTTGGAATCGAAGAGAGGGAACCATCTTTTCAACAGCACCGGGTGCATTTCGATATGCCAATATTTGGTTAAAACCCATTCCACCAAAGTAGGCAATGAAAAATTTAGGGTGAAACAACCCTTGTTCAACAGTATAACCCCCGAAAAGTCCTCCATGTGACCACCCCATATTTCTTCAGTCCAGAGCTTTAATCGCGTAGTGGTGTATTTGCGGTCACGGACCTTTCCCACTAGTACCGTAGCGGCCATCTACTCGATATTTTCCATTCCTTTGTCCCGGCCAATATTTTTGTTATGGCTGTGGCGATTCTTGGTGGGTCGAGTTTTTTTTTCTTTGCCCCTGTGCAGATTTTGGTCCTCAGTGGCAGCCCCAGGTTCACCAAGTTCGTCTGAGTCAGACGACAGTTGCGCTTCGATCGTCTGTGCATCAAAAGGAATATCAACGAAACATCCAAAAGTCGCAACCGTCTTAGTCATAGCAATTGACAGAATGGGCAGCTACTGCAAAGACTCCTCCCCATCGATGAACAAGTTCGCAAAATCAAGGGATTCTGCACAAAGATTTTAAGATTACACAACAACGCACGGGCCCATAGAAGTGATGTGTAGCTCCGGAAAATTGGGGGTATCTTGCGCCTGGTGCTACCAGAGTCATAGTACTGAGGGCAATGGGATAGTGAATGGTGGAGAGTCCAAATGACCAGCAATAGGTTTGGTGCAATTTGCGATCGTGACCTGCAGAGGCAGTTCAGGCCAGTGAATAGTCGGTGATGGCTCCATATCCTCCATGGCAGCTACATCATCATTTGTTTGCGACCCCCAGATATCAACACCCTCCAGAGGGTCAGCAGTGAAATCAAGTTCCTCTTCGTAGATACTCATGGCCAATGGATGGGCCCGTATGGTACTGGCACAGTCGTAGGAGTGACCAAAAATAGTCGGAGCCCAGGCGTGAAAATCGCCGATGGTGCCGCCGGAGGAGACCTCGTGAAAATAGCCCACTGTCTTAAACAAAACAGAGAGTGTAGACAAAAATGAGATGAAAACTTACTAGATGTCACAATGGTCTCCCTGATGCAATAAAATAGTGGAAATGGTAGCAAATGAGGAACCCAGGTCAGAGGTGGTTGGTTAGAGGCCACCGTCAGTAAAGAACAGACTGCCACGGAGAGTGTGCTCAGAGCAACATAGAAATCAGCACTAAACCCGTGATCTATAAAACAAACAACCCAGGCACCAAGATAAATGGTTGAGAAGCAAATGCAATGAGGTAAACTGAAATTGGTCCGAGCCCAACATAAATATGAACACCGCACTGTTACCGCTTAATGGAAGGTTAAAAACCTAAAACCATGTGTCCCTGAGACATGAAAGGATAAATAGAAATCATTCACTCGATAGGTAGACCAGGTAAGCGGGGATGCACTATTAACCATAGATCAAATGGCCATCAACCTCCACCTCTCTCGTATATCCCTTGGTCGCCATGGCTAGGGTTCATAAGCTCTAGCTCCCAAATCCATGGCTTTTCTCCCTATCTTCCTCCTCTTAGGTATAAAACTTACAAACACAACTTCCACATATTTTTTCACATTCATCATTATATAGTTGCCATATTTGCTAATCGGGTAGCCAAGAATCTCATACATCCTACAAACCTTTCACACCACGATTGACTTGAAATCCCTTGTGGCTTTCTATGATTTTATTTTTTAAATATCATTCCCATCACCTACAAAGCTAAAAATAGTTACAATTATTTTGACAATAAAACCTTAATACTAGGCACATGCCCTCTCCCTCAAACAAACAACATAGGGACTGGATAAATATTGAAAACATTTTAGTCATTGATGGTAGCCATTGTCAACATAATGCCAGAAAATATCTTACAGTAGGTGAGCTCCATGTGAATCAAGTCTCACATAAAATGTAAATTGGTTTCTAATGACTTTTAAAAAATCTAGTGGTTGTACCATAGAGTGCTTTGAATAAGATTTTCAATAAGCCATCATTTTCTCGATTATGAGTTTATATACCTAAACGAAGCACATAAAAGCAAAAGATATGTATTGCACAAGTGACATGTAGATAAATGACATATGTCACGCACTTGTAACAAAAATACATCTAAAGGGATCGTCTTGTGATATGTTCTCTTATTCATGCCTTATGTGCATTATAAATAGGTCATTGAATGTTTAAAACCTTTGAATTTTCCCTTGAAGCATGTTTTGCATGAGGAAATTTACCCCTTGTGCATAGAACCACTAAAGTAGACTTGACAACCACTCTTGGGCTTTAGGGTCTAAGCCCCTTATTTTCAGCCTTTAAACATGGCTCTTACTAAGAGAATTGTCCTAATTCGTGTACCAAATCTTGGAGTCAATCTAATATCGCAACCATGAGATAAATATTCATTTCAAAGTGCTTTTCTAGGTTCAAAACACCGTTTAGGACCTAAGTACTTAAGTTTTGATAGGGTATGATGGTACGAACTATAAGGCCAATTGTTCGTTCAGAAAACCGTATAATCAAAACCATATGAAACTCATTAAACAAATATTTCTTGCATAGTAGTTATTTCAAGGCAAGGCCCCATAATTTTCTCATGAGCCCTAAACATATGTATAGGGGCCAAGCTCCTATTTTTTTCCATTAATTGTGTATTAGATGAAGAGACACATCTCTGGTGTCTTAATCTCAAAATCTAGGCCCATATGTGGCTTTTAGATCAAAACCACTTCTAAAAGGATTTTATCATGATTATGGGGGTCATGCACATTGGAATCTGAGCATCAACCATGTTATCAGTGTTTTGACCCATCACTCACGTTCTAAAAATTTGAATTGGTCCCAAATCCAAATATTAGGAAAATTTGGGCATGCCAACAACTTTGTCTATAAATATTCTATATGTTCCAATGTCTTGGGTGTGGCCTATGTGCCTTGGATTACAAATTTAGGGCCCAAGCCCCTTCATTTTAACATAAACACATTTATTAGGCCACAAGACCCATCTTTAATGCATCAAACCAAATAATCAAGTTTGTGTTGCATTGTTGAGGCAAAGATCACTTCCAAAGTGATTGTATGGTGTCCCATGGACTTATGCATGTTCTAGGGAACATTGAAGGCTTTTATAAGGAATGAGCCCTCCTTTTTTGGCCTTGAATCATGTCCTAAGTTAAAAGACTCATGGGGGATGATACATTATAGAGAGCATGTATCATTGTTTGAGAAAACTTGCATGGCCCTTAAGCCATAGAAGCAATAATAGAGCCCAAGCCCCTAGTTTTTTGGCTCAAATGATGTCATGGTCTAGGAGACATATTTCATGCTCCAAAATTTAGAACCAATATAATATCCCGCTTTTCAAAGAAATATTCCTTCTAGAGTGCACATGTTGTGGCCCAAGGCCTTTTCATGGCTAATGACACATATAAATTGTGTGTGGGACCTAATTTGCACTTGCAACTATAAACCATGTCCTAAAATTAGTTGATAACTCTCGAGGAAATTGTTTCCATCCTTTAAGCATGTGTTAAGGGAGGAGACCCACCCTTGGCATGTTAAACCTTTGAATCGGGGCATTGCCTTAATCCCAAGCCAAGGATTCCATACAAAGGGCATGCCTCATGGTGTAGGGGATTTTTAGTTATAACCATTTATAATTATAGTAAGTATAATTTTTAAATATGGTGGGTAGTTTTCCAAGGCTCATCAATGAAGAAGATAATAAAGATATCTATAATATCGTGTCAAAATAGGAAATTCTCATTGTCGTTGAGTCATTTAAGAAGGCTAATAATCCTAGTTTGGAAAATTAACAACATAGTTCTTTACTGATTTTTTTAAAGTGTTAGGTGATGATCTCTTGTGGGTGGTTGAGGAGGTAAAGATGTTAAACAATTTCAATTCTACCTTTATTTACCTGATTCCCAAAGTTGACTGCCCAAATTCTTTCTATGGGTTTAGACTAGTTTCCTTTTGTAACTATCTCTATAAAATCATTATGAAGGTAATTGTCGTGAGGATCAAGTTGGTTCATTCAAATGTTATTTCTTAGAAACAATTTGGGTTTCTTAAGGGCATGTTCATTCATAAAGAAATCAATATGACCCAATAAGGGCTTCATACTACCAAGTCAATATAATATCTTACAACATTCTTAAAACTTGATTTGTCTAAGGGTTGTGACGTGTTTCTTGGTTCTCTCTTTTGGTTTTTCTTTTGCAAGTAGTGTTTAGTCTGCCTTTGGTGAAGTGCATTATGGGTTGTGTCACAACAACTTCTTTTGTGGTTCTTCTCGATGGTTTTAGGCCTGATTTTTTTAATTCTTCCCATGGGTTGTGACTGGGCTATCCTTTCTCACTTTACTTGTTTCTCTTGGCAGCATAAGGGCTCAATTGTGCAACCTTGGAGGCTATGATGTAGAATAAATTTCAGGGATCTAGGATTGGGATGGAACAACTAGCCCATATTATTTTCATTTATGATTTCCTTTGCTCTTTTTTTTTTTTTTTCAGCTCAGATTATGGATGCCAACAATTTAATGAAAACTTGGAGTTATTTTGCGCTACAACTGGAGTGTTTGTGAATTTGAAAAATTTTTCCATTTAATTTCATGCTATAGATGATTAAGTTTAGAACAACATATCATATTTTTTCGAAATCCATTCTCAGGACCTGAATGATGGAATTAATTATTTGGGGTCAACATTAAATTCAAACCATTACAAGGTCATGGACTAGAGGTGGTTGCAGACAAAATTGAAAAACAAGGGGTGGATAGTTCTTATCAAGTTAGTATTGGTAGTTATTCCAATATATTAACACATCTTGACTCATATACACAAGGGTATTTTGAATAAAATCAAGAAAGTTTTCTTTAATTACCTTTGGAAGTGTAGAAGCGAATACTTGGGCTCACACTTCATTATTGTGAAGGTAAAAGTTCAAGGTGTATGGGGGTTAAAAAATGTTTTTAATTTTTGAAAGGAACTAGTAGCGAAATCATTATGGAACTTTTTGACTAAAGCTAGTTTATGGAACACAATTCTTGTTGAAAAACACACTATCCCTAACTTGGTGATGGGTTGGATCAGGAGGAGATAAAAGAGTATGCGAAATGTGTCAAAAAAGTGGAAAGCACTAACCTTGGTATACGACAAAATTAGTTAATTCTTGGCTTAGAAGGTAGTTAATTCTTGGCTTAGAAGGTGGGCTTAGGTGCTCAAGTAAGGGTGGCAATGGATTCGATAAAAAAATGTGTGGAGAATGTTTTTCTTCCATAAGATTTGGTACAAATTTTACAAGACATTAGAAGATGTACACAATTAGTATTATTAGTAGTACAATTCCTTGCTTTTAGGGTTAACTTCAGGCCCATGAGTTAGGGTTTGATGGAAGTTGGAATGAGGATTGGTTACTCTTTTTATATTAATTAAGGAAAACACATGTCAAACAAAATGATGCCAAGGAAGAAATAGCACAGGCTTTCAATAATCCTAGGGATCACTACTCAACATAGTTAGGGTATCTTGTTATAAAAAATATGGGAAAAATAAAGGATAGTTGGTGGTCTAATAATATCTAAAAGATAAATGTGCCTCCCATATATATGATCTTTTTTTCGGTCGGTCCTTAAAAAAAGGGTTTTAACTTTGGAAATACTCCAATTAAAAGGCAAGATAGGACAGGGGATTATGGTATGTTTTTTCAACAAGAAAAAGAAAATAATGACCATTTGTTTATGGATTGTTAGATTATTAAGCATGAATGGAGTTAGGTTGAATTATAGGTGTCCAAAGGACCATTACAAATCATGCATAGTATTAAAGAGTGATTTTAGGATTTCTTCACTGGATATGATCTCTAAGAGGTTAGAAAGGAAATTCAGAGATGGAGTATTAGGTCCCTATATTACTAGTATAGTCCCTTATTGTTGTTAGTGTAACCCCCTTATTGTTATAGTTGTACCCCTGTAACCCCAATATTGTTATTATTGTGCCCTTACATTATTATTGTTAGGTCGGCTAGGATTATATTGTGATCCCATGGACTCCTATATATAGAAGGAGGTTTTGTCATTTGTATCATCCAAGGATTATTAATTTATGTAATATATTGGAGGTTTCCCCCTCAAAGTGGTTGATTTCTAAGGTGTTGATCTCTATTTTCTTCTATTTTTGGAGCTGCTTTCATAACATTTGGTATCAGAGCTCTGGATTCTAGGGTTTCGCTGCTCCAAACAGGTCATCGTGGAATTTTCGCTATAATTTTTCTTTCTACAAAGGTTCAGAAGCTGAAATTTTTACAGAGCGAAGCCAAAATGCTGAGGAACGTCATGTAAAAATTTCAGATCTTGGTTCTCAATATTTTCGGAGATATGATATGTGGAAGATAGGGTTATTTCAAGCTCTCGAGTTTCACCTAAAGCAAGTCATCGTGGAAGTTTCGCTATAATTTTTTTTCTACTAAGGTTCAGATTCTCAAATTTTTACAGAGCAAAGATGAAATCTTGAGGAACGTGTTGTAAAAATTTCAGACCTTGGTGCGCAATATTTTCGGAGATATGATCTATGGAAGTTAGGCTTTGTTCAGGCTCCTGAATTTCATCTCAAAGAGGTGACCGTGGGAAAGTAATCATAACTCTCTCTCTGAGCATTGGATTAGAATTCTGTAAAAAGTGGCCACAAGTACACAGACTGTAATTTCCTGTGTAGCAATATCAGAGCTGAAGGAGTAAACAATGACACGTGGCACTTCGTACAAATTCGCTCTACTGAACTAGTCCATAATTAGGTCATTGTGGGAGATTGGGCATAACTTTGCCTTGAAGAATCCAAATCAGGTCAGACCTATGGCATTTGAAAGAAGCTTTAGAGGGCTAATACAAGAACAAATTTCAGATATTGAAGATCCACAATTACAAAGATAATTTAGTTTCATTATCAAGCTCGTTAAAAGCAAGAAAAATGTGTGCATTTTTTTCCTTCGAATTGCATAAGTCTTGTGTGAAAAATCAGTTTGAATTTATTCCAAGGGAATATTGTAGAATAGATATCAGTATTGGGTTCTAAAACTTCCCCTTAAAAAGAATTCAACACCCATTAAGCCTTTAGAAGGCTCTACTATGACTCATGAAGATGAAGAATGACAACATGACATGTTAAAATTACAAGAGCAAGTGCACCAAATTTCTCTCTCGCAAAGAGCAACAAAAAATGAAATGGAAGTTTTGAAGAAAGGCATGGAAGATAAGATGGATGGAATGGAAGCTAAGATGGATGGCATGGAAGCTGACATGGAAGCTAAGATGGATGACATGAAAGACAAAATTGAAAACATGAAGAATGATCTAAAAGCAGACATGGAAGGTTTGACAAAGTTGATACAAGAAATGTTTCCTAATGGCGAAAAGATAGTAGAGGAAACTCATGATGAGGACAAAATAAATGTTAATCGTGATTTTATAAACTCTAATGTTGGATGGAAGAACCACCATATCCCAAAGATGGATATGAGGAAGTTTGATGGCTAGGACCTCGTAACATGGATACTACATATGGAGCAATATTTTGATCTCAATAATGTGCAAAACACACAAAAGGTATGCATCGCAACTTTACAATTAGAAAAAAATACATTTGTATGGTATCGATGGATTTTCTCTCGTAAAAAAATTGTCACTTTGTCAATTTTTACGGAGGAAATGATAGCACATTATGAGGATACAAAGAGCAACACCTTCTTTAGCCAATTGATAAATCTCAAACAAAAGGGTTCATTGGTGAAGCACATTGAGGACTTCCAAAAATTGAATATAAGGGTAACTAATATTCCAGAGGAATACATGATTGATGTCTTCTTAGGGACTTTAGAGCATAACATCCAACATGAAGTTCGCGTTTGGGAACCTGATTCATTGGAGAAGGCATTCAGATTGGCAAGAAAATTTGAATGTAAAATTATGGCGACAAGGAAACCTACCACTCACATCTATAAAGATGGAAGTGTTGCTACTCCTAGACTTCCAAAACCTACAAGGTTGACACCACAACAATTGGAAGAAAAAATACCAAAAGGGCTTTTCTACAGTTGTGGTAGCAAATACACTAAGGGTCATAAGTGTGCTGAGAAGAAATTATTTTACATAGATTGTGAAGAGGAGGAATAATATGAACAAGAAACTTCAAAAGAAGAGGATATACACCAGGAACCAAAGTTAGAAGAAGAAGAAATGACTTTGACCATATCATTTAATGCATTGGCAGGTATTACCACTCCTCAAACTCTCAAGATAGAAGGACATATTAAGAAGAAAAAGGTAATAATGTTGATTGATTCGGGTAGTAGCTATAATTTTATTAATTGTAAAGTAGCCAAGGAATTGAATTGTTTCATATACCCGTCACCAGAATGCCAAGTGATGGTTGCAAATGGAGGAACTATAAATTTCTCTAGAAAATGTCATAATATCAAGCTAACCATGGGGGAATATGTATTGAATAGTCCAATGCTTTCCATTCTAATGTGAGGTGCTGATGTTGTACTAGGAGTACAATGGTTACAATCCTTAGGGATGATATCTTTTAATTTTCAAGAACTTTTCTTGAATTTTTTTTCAGAAGGAAAGGAAGTCGAATTACGGCGTATCGTAGGGAAGCCGGGAAAGATAATAAGCTCTAATGTCATGACAAATATTCTGAAGAAAGAACAACGAGGCGTAATTGCATAATTTTTCTCACTAGAAGTTCCAACATCAAAATCATCCATTTCTATGGATCTCCAAAAAGTCTTGGACAATCATTCCAAGGTGTTTGAAAATCCCAAAGGACTACCACCTATTCGTGATCATGATCATGCTATTCATTTGATTCCAGTAAGTGTTCCTCCAAACATCAAGCCTTATAGATATCCTTATGTCCAAAAGAGCGAAATTGAACTATGATTGCAGAAATGTTAGAGGCATGTATAATTCAACCTAGTCAAAGTTCTTTCTCTGCTCTAGTAGTATTGGTGCACAAGAAGGATGGATCATGGCGCATGTGTTCAGATTATAGGGAGTTCAATAAACTCACTATTAAAGATAAATTTCCCATTCCTGTGATTGATGAATTATTGGATGAATTACATGGAGAAATTTATTTTACCAAGTTGGATCTTTGTTTAGGATATCATCAAATTAGAATGAAGATGGAAGATAATTTGAAAACAACATTTCGAACTCATGAGGGTCATTATGAGTTTTTGTTCATGCATTTTGGCCTTACCAATGCACCCTCTACTTTTCAAGGGTTGTTGAATTGCATTTTCAAACCCTTCCTTAGAAAATTTGTGCTAGTATTTTTTGATGATATACTAATCTACAACAGGTCTTGGAAGGATCATGTTCAACATGTTGACAGGGTGCTCAAACTATTGGAGGAGAAACAATTATATGAAAAAACATCCAAATGTTTCTTTGGAGTACAAGAGGTGGAATATTTGGGTCATATTGTATCTCATGAGGGCGTTAAGGTAGACCGTAACAAAATTAATGCCATTAAGGAATGGAAAGTCCCCACAACCATAAATAATTTGTGAGGATTTCTCGGGTTAACAAGGTATTATCGCAAGTTTGTTAAGAATTATGGGAGAATAGCTACACCTTTAACAACATTATTGAAGAAAGATGCATTTTCATGGACTCCTGCTGCAACTAAGGCCTTTCAACATCTTAAAGAGGCGATGTGCCTAGGTCTTAGCTACGCCAGAATTCAAAAAACCTTTGTTCTGGAATGTGATGCCTCAGGAAATGGAATTGGTGTTGTTTTAATGCAAGAAGGAAGACCCATTGCTTTTGAAAGTTGTCCAATAAAAGGAAAGTATTTACAGAAAGCTGTTTATGAGAAGGAAATGTTGGCAATACTACATGCACTAAAGAAATGGCGACCTTACCTAATGGGAAGACACTTCGAGGTAAAAACTGATCATGATAGTCTTAAACACTTTTTGGAACAAAGACTATCTTCAGAAGAGCAACAAAAATGGGTCACAAAGATGTTGGGTTATGACTTTGAAATCATTTACAAAAAAGGGAAGCTAAATGTTATCGCAGATGCACTCTCAAGCAAGGATGAAGAGGTGGAAGCATTGCTTTGTGCCATTTCTATTATCCAACCGGATTGGATAACCGAAGCAAGGGATGAATGGAAGAAGGACGAAGAAGTGTGGACACTCATTCAAAAGTTGCAACAAGATCCTAGTACATCTGATACATTTAGTTGGAAAAATGATTCCTTGTGGTACAAAGATCGCTTATATATTTGTAAGAAGTCCGAACTAAAAGAAAAGATTCTTTTGGAATTGCACACTTCTCCTTTAGCAGGACACTCAGGAATTTTAAAAACTTACCATAGGGTGAAGAACGAATTTTTTTGGGATGGCCTTAAATCTGATATTCAAAATTTTGTGGCAGAATGTTTGGTTTTCCAGCAAAATAAATTTGAGACAATTAAGACCCCGGGTCTTCTACATCATTTATCCATTCCAAGTCAACGTTGGGAGGATATTTCAATGGATTTTATCACGGGTTTACCTAAGTCCGAAGAAAGGAGTGTCATCAAGGTGGTAGTTGATAGGCTTACCAAGTATGCACACTTTTGTGCATTATCTCATCCATTTAAAGCAAGTACAGTTGCTACTGCATTTATGGAAACAATTCAAAATCTACATGGAAACCCAAAGATTATTGTAAGTGATAGAGATCCCATTTTTACTGGAAATTTTTGGACGGATTTATTTTCTTGTTTGGGTACTAAACTAGCTCATAGCTCATCTTATCATCCTCAATTCAATGGTCAAACTGAGATAGTGAATAAATGTTTGGAAGGATATCTTCGTTGTTTTGTATCTGATAAGAAAACACAATGGGTCAAGTGGTTACCTCTCGCTGAATGGTGGTATAACACCTCCTTCCATACTGCAGCAAAAATGACCCCAATTATGGCACTTTATGGATATCATCCACCGTCCATCACATAATCTTTAAGAGAAAATTATAAGGTTCAAGAAGTGAAAGATCACATCGAGCATCAACAAGAAGTTCTCCAACTCTTAAAGGATAACCTAAATTTGGCACAAAATCAAATGAAACAATAGGCAAATCAACATTGCAGCAAGAGAAGTTTTGATGTAGGAGACTGGGTATTTTTATGGCTACAACGATACAAACAAATTTCCCTCAAGCAAGTTAAGAAGGATAATAAATTATCACCAAAGTACTATGGTCCTTACAAGGTGTTGCTAAATATTGGTACTATGGCATAAAATTGGAGCTTCCTGCTTCTTCACGAGTGCATCCAGTTTTCCATGTTTCATGCTTAAAGAAGGTTATAGGTGACAAAATTCCAGTTGAAATAATATTTCCAGAACTTGATGAAGAAGGAAAAATCATATTGGAACCTGAAGTAGTCATGGAAACAAGAACTCGACAACTACGAAATCGATCAATTTCAGTGTATCTCATCAAGTGGAAGAACCTACCCACTGAAGATTCTACATGCAAGGATGAGAATTTTATACGGTAGCATCCAGAGCTACTCGAGCATTGAGGACAACACTTTTTTGAAGGAGAGGGGCATGTTAGGTCCCTATATTACTAGTATAGTCCCTTATTGTTGTTATTGTAATCCCCTTATTGTTATTGTTGTACCCCTGTAACCCCAATATTGTTATTATTGTGCCCTTACATTATTATTTTTAGGTCGGCTAGGATTATATTGTGATCCCATGAGGGTGTTAAGTTAGACCTTAAGAAAATTAAAGCCATTAAGGAATGGAAAATCCCCATAACCATAAAGCAGTTGCGAGGATTTCTCGGGTTAACAGGGTATTATCGCAAGTTTGTTAAGAATTATGGGAGAATAGCTACACCTTTGACAAAATTATTAAAGAAAGATGCATTTTCATGGACTCCTGAAGCAACTAAGGCCTTTGAACATCTTAAAGAGGCAATGTGCCTAGCACCGGTCTTAGCTACACCAGACTACACAAAATCCTTTATTGTGGAATGTGATGCCTCAGGAAATGGATTTGGTGTTGTTTTAATGCAAGAAGGAAGACCCATTGCTTTTGATTTTGTCATTTGTATCATGCAAGAATTATTAATTTATGTAATGTATTGGAGGTTTCCCCCTCGAAGTGGATGATTTCTAAGGCATTGATCTCTATTTTCTTCTATTTTTGGAGCTAGTTTCATAACATGGAGTGAGAAAGGTTGAAAGAGCACATACATTTTGGACGGTTCCAGGAGCATTCTGGAAAGAAATATTAACATATTGAAAGCTAAGTAAGTAAGGTATTGAGGGAAGAAAATGGGAAATCGTTGAATTTACCATATTATTTCACCATTCAAAAGCCTTTCTTAGTTACCTGTCACTTAAAGCATTGTGACAATTTTGTTAGGTCTCTCCCCATTCTGGTTGCTCAAGGTATTTGGCTAGCAAGTACATGCCAATATTTTTCAAGAAGGCTCTCTCCCTTCCTTTAGAGTCTCTCAATGGGTCCTTGTCCTACTCTCCTTTTACAAATAGGTTCCTAAGGTAAAATACACTAAGATAGTAAGGGTCATTTATATCAAAAAGGAAACTCCCTAGGCTTCTTTAATAGTACATGTCAGGGAGCTAATCACCTTTGCACCTTGGGGTCCATCCTATTCCTCTTTAATATACACTATCTTGTAGGTGAGACCAATATTTGTCAAGGAATAAATAATGAAGGTGAATTTGAAGCTTTGCTCTCCCTTTAAAAATGTAATATGGAAAGGAATATTGCTCACTTGCAAGGTTTTTGGTGACTCCACCATAGGTATTGATTGGATGAATATAACTAGGTCCAAGTACTCAGCGCTAGTTTGATACAAGTTAGTTTGCAACTCATGGAGATCTATTATTTTTTTGATGAGATTAGATTTCCACATGTTTCTAGAGAATTAAATTCACATTTCGACAATATTTTTGAGGGTTTAGCTCTAGAAATCAATAGATATGTGATAGAATAATATTCAAAGGGATAAATACTTTCTTAGTGTAAATGTAATATTATAGGACTGTAATAATCTCTTTTTCTTAGTTCTTACATTGAATTCTTGTTTTTGTTTCATCTACTAGGAATAGTAGTAGCTTTTTATTAGACCCTAGTAGAGGGTTTATGAGTCTCTGGTAATTTTGTTGGTTGTGTTGCACCTTTTGAGTGCACTCTTCGTTCTATTGATATAATAAATATTTTTTTGTTTCTTGGAAAGAGTTGAACGTTTAAATAATAAAAATGTTTTTTTAAATAATTACAACAACACTAAAAAGTATTATCCATGACATGAAGTTGATGCTTTCTTTTGTTTTAATGTTGTATTTTACAACATGGAAGAGATGCAATGTTGGGACAACATGGAACAACGTGTGTTTTATCTTGGCATCATAATAATTGATGCATAATAAATACAAAATCAATGCAAATATCCACAAAATTGACTCAACAATAATCTTTGCTTTCCTTTGTTGATCATTTCAAATATAAGTTGAAAGTGTGGGAGTATTTGGGAGGTGGGGATGGGGGGGGGGGGAGACGGGCTTGTTTTATATTCATAAGAGGGTGCTTGGTAGGATTTCATTCAACTTCAAGGAATTTCTCAATGCATTAAACAATATAAATAAAGGTTATTTATGGGAAATCAGTGGATATCTTAGATTCATAGGTAAGTTTTTTTATCATCCCCCCCCCTCCCCCTCCCCCCCCTCCCCCCGAAAGGTTATTTATGGGGCATCATTGGATATATTAGATTCACTGGTAAGTTTTTTTATCATTCCACCCCCCCACCACCCCTTTTTATAAATACAAATTTAAAACAAATTTTAATGTGGTGTTTTAAGATGGGATACAGGTTTCAGGTTTTAGAGGTGAATTTTGGGTTTTCCTTCTCCTTCCCTCATTTATCTCCCTGTTCAACTCCTCCACTCCCTCCTTTCCTTAATTTTCCTATCTTCCTCTCCTTTCACTCTTCTATTTCTACATCTTTGTCTTCTCCTCTTCAATATCTTATTCTCTTCATATCCTTGTCTCCCTCTCTCTCTCTCTCTCTCTCCATATTTCTCCCTGTGTCTTCTTCCCTCTCTTCCTCTCATTTCACTCGTACCTCTTCCTCTTCCCCTCTCCTCTCATTCTCCATATTTTTTCTCCTAGCCTTCTCTTTCTTTTCCTTTTCCCTCCTCCTCCTCCTTTTTCTCTTATCCCTCATAGCCCTTTTAATTTTATCTTATGCCACTATAATCCCATGAGTTCCTTGAGCTATATTGGAGAATTGTAGCTAAAAGAGATCTTTGATATATTTCATGAGATCAATTTTACACATGTTTTTAGAGAAATCAATTAACATCTTAACACTCTTTCAAAGGAGTCCTTGAGTAAAGAAATCAATAGATATGTCAAAAGAATTCTAAGAGGGGAAATTAGTTTCTTAATCTAAATGTAATATTCTAATACTATAATAGTCTCTTTCACTTAATTCTATGTAAGCAACAAAAATGGTTTTTGTATTTGTTTCTAAAAAAGGGATTATAGGACACTTGTCTTCTTGATTTTGCTTCCTTTGCTAGGAATACTAACAACTTGTGTATCAAACCCTACCAGAGGGGTTATAGGTTTCTTGTAATTTTGTTGGTTCTCGTGCCCTTCATTGATATCCATTTCACTAATATAAAAACTATGATGTATTTTTACTCGTCAAAAATAATAATAATAATAATAATAATAACAACAACATTAAATATTTTCCATGACATGAAGGTTACACCATGAAAGAGATGTGACATGATGAAATGGTGTCACGTTAGCAATGTTTGGACAACATGAAACAATAAGTGCTTTATCTTAGCATCATAATGATAGATGCATAATCAACACAAACTCAATGCAAATATCCAAATAAATGTCTCAACAACAATATTTGCTTTCTGTTGTTGTTAATTTCAAATATAAGTTGAAAGTGTGGTGGAGGGGCATGCTTGTTTCATATTCACACGAGGGTGTGGGGTAGAGTTTCTTGGATTTTAAAGGAATTTCAAGGGGCACTAAACAAGAGGAAACAATGGATATTTATGGGGCATCACTGGATCCCTTAGATTTACAAGTATTTTACTTTATTTTTTATCATCTCCCCCCATTCTTTTGTATACATTTGTAGATTTTTAAAAAATTGTAATGTGGGGTTTTAAGATCGGATTTAAGTTTTTAGATTTTAGGGATGTATTTTGGGTTTCCCTTCTCCTCCCCTCATTTCTCTCCCTATTCCTCTCTCCCATTCTATCCTTGTCTTCATCCTGCCCTCCTATCTCTCTTACTCTCCTTCCACTCTGTATACCTTATACCTCTTCCTCTCCCACCCTCTCTTTGTCCCCTCTTTTTCTCCCCTGACTTCTATTCTTTTCTTTTTTCTCTCCATCTACTTCCTATTCTTCCCTCTCTCTTCCTCTCATTCCACCCCTACCTCTTCCACTTCCACTGTCATTTTTCCTCAACCATCCTCTCATTCTTCCTATTTTTCTCCTCACCTTATCCTCTTTTTCATTCTTCCTCTCACTCTTTCTCTTATCCCTCATAGTCCTCTCCCTTTTCTATTCCTCTCCCACTATAGTCGCACATGTTCCCTGAGTTATATTGGAGAATTGAAACTCAAAGAGATATCCACTCCGCACATGTTTTTAGAGAATTGAATTCACATGTTGACACACTTTCTAAGGAGGCCTTAGATATGGAAATCAATAGATACATTGTAGAAGATTTTTTAGAGGGAAAATCAAATTCTCAATATGAATGTAATATTTTAGGACTGTAATAGTATCTTTTGCTTTGTTTTATGTAAATAACAATAATATTTTTTGTATTAATCCCCAATAGAGGGCTTATAGGATACTTGCCTTATTTTTTTTCATTCCTTTGCTAGGAATAATATCAACGTTTATATCAAACCTTGGTAGAGGGCTTACAAGTCCCGTGTAATTTTTTTGGTTCTCATGCACCTTAGGAATGTACAGGGGACGAGCTTGTTTTGTATTCATAAGAGGGTGCTTGGTAGAGTTTCATTCAACTTCAAGGAATTTCTCAATGCATTAAACAATAGAAAACAAGGTTATTTATGGGGTATCACTGGATATCTTAGATTCACAGGTAAGTTTTTTATCATCCCCCCCCCACTACCCATTTTTATAAATACAAATTTAAAACAAATTTTAATGTGGGGTTTTAAGATGGGATACGTGTTTCGGGTTTTAGAGGTGAATTTTGGGTTTTCCTTCTCCTTCCCTAATTTATCTCCCCATTCAACTCCTCCACTCCCTCCTTTCCTTAATTTTCCTATCTTCCTCTCCTTTCACTCTACTATTTCTACATCTTTGTCTTCTCTTCAACTTCCTTTCTCTCTCTCTCTCTCTCTCTCCACTCCCTCCTTTCCTTAATTTTCCTATCTTCCTCTCCTTTCAACTCTCTCTCTCTCTCTCTCTCTCTCTCTCTCGTTAAAAGAGATATTTGATCTACACATCTCTCTCTCTCTCTCTCCTTAAAAGATATATTTGATCTACACATCTCTCTCTCTCTCTCTTTAAAAGAGATATTTGATCTACATCTCTCTCTCTCTCTCTCTCCTTAAAAGAGATATTTGATCTACATCCATCTCTCTCTCTCTCTCTCTCTCTCTCTCTCTCTCTAAAAGAGATATTTGATCTACATCTCTCTCTCTCTCCTTAAAAGAGATATTTGATCTACATCTCTCTCTCTCTCCTTAAAATAGATATTTGATCTACGTCTCTCTCTCTCTCTCTCTCTCTCTCTCTCTCTCTCTCTCCTTCCTTAAAAGAGATATTTGATCTACACATCTCTCTCTCTCCTTTAAAAGAGATATTTGATCTACACATGTTTTAGAGAATTCAATTAACATCTTAACACTCTTTCAAAGGAGTCCTTGAGTAAATAAATCAATAGATATGTCAGAAGAATTTTAAGAGGGGAAATTAGTTTCTCAATCTAAATGTAATATTCTAGTACTATAATAGTCTCTTTCGCTTATTCTATGTAAGCAACAAAAACAGTTTCTATATTTGTTTCTAATAAAGGGATTATAGGACACTTGTCTTATTGATTTTGTTTCCTTTGGTAGGAATACTAACAACTTGTGTATTAAACCCTACCAAAGGGCTTCTTGTAATTTTGTTGGTTCTTGTGCCCCTCATTGATATCCATTTCACTAATATAGAAAACATGATGTATTTTTACTTGGAAAAAAGAAAAATAAATTTTAAATAATAACAATAGCAACAACATTAAATATTTTCCATGGCATGAAGGTCACACCATGAAAGATATGTGACATGGTGAAATGTTGTCACGTTAGCAATGTTGGGACAACATGAAACAATAAGTGCTTTATCTTAGCATCATAATGATAGATGTATAATCAACAAAAACTCAATGCAAATATCCAAATAAATGTCTCAACAACAACCTTTGCTTTCTGTTATTGTTCATTTCAAATATAAGTTGAAAGTGTGGTGGAGGGGCATGCTTGTTTCATATTCACACAAGGGTGCGAGGTAGAGTTTCTTGGAGTTTAAAGGAAATTCTAGGGGCACTAAACAAGAGGAAACAATGGATATTTATGGGCCATCACTGGATCCCTTAGATTCATAGGTATTTTTAATTTATTTGTTATCATTTCCCCCAATTCTTTTGTATACATTTGTGGATTTAAAAAAAATTGTAATGTGGGGTTTTAAGATCGGATTTAAGTTTTAGGTTTTAGGGATGTATTTTGGGTTTCCCTTCTCCTCCCCTCATTGCTCTCCCTCTTCCTCTCTCCTACTCTATCCTTTTCTTCATCCTACCCTCCTATCCCTCTTACTCTCCTTCCACTCCTTATACCTTATGCCTCTTCCTCTCCCACCCTCTCTTTGTCCCCTCTTTTTCTCCCCTGAATTTCGTTCTCCTCTTTTTTCTCTCCATCTACTTCCTATTCCTCCCTCTCTCTTCCTCTCATTAAAACCCTACCTCTTCCATTTCCACTTTCATTTTCCCTCAACCCTCCTCTCATTCTTCCTATTTTTCTCCTCACCTTATCTTATTTTTCATTCTTCCTCTTACTCCTCCTCTTTCTCTTATCCCTCATAGTCCTCTCCCACTATAGTTGCACATGTTCCTTGAGTTATATTGGAGAATTGAAACTCAAAGAGATATATGATTTGTTTCATGAGATCAACTTCGCACATGTCTTTAGAGAATTGAATTCACATGTTAACACACTTTCTAGGGAGGCCTTAGATAGGGAAATCAATAGATACATCATAGAAGATTTTTCAGAGGGATAATCAAATTCTCAGTATGAATGTAATATTTTAGGACTATAATGGTGTATTTTGCTTAGTTTTATGTAAATAACAATAATATTTTTTGTATTCGTCCCCAATAGAGGGCTTATAGGATACTTGTCTTATTTTTTTTCATTCCTTTGCTAGGAATAATATCAACGTTTATATCAAACCTTGGTAGAGGGCTTACAAGTTCCCTGTAATTTTGTTGGTTCTCGTGCACTTTAGGAATGTACTCACCATTATGATAGTATAGAAAGTACTTTGTTTTATTGGAAAGAAGTATACACACAAAAAAAAATGAGTCAAGAACAATATGTCTTTCTTTTGTTATTCGTTTCAAATAAAGTTGAAAGTGTGTTTAAGGAGGTGGGGTGGGGGGATTGGATGATGCTTGTTTCATATACAGAAGAGGGTGTGGGGTAGAGTTTTGTGGAGCTTAAAGGAATTTCAAAGGATAGTAATTAAGAGTAAGCAAGGGATATTTATGGGGCGTCACTAGATATCTTACATTCACAAGTATGTTTTTTATCATTTGGCCCCTTTTCATAAATCCATAAATTTAAAACAAATTGCAATGAGGGTTTTTAGGTTTGGATTTAGGTTTTGGGTTTAGAGATGGATTTTGGGTTTTCCTTATCCTTCCCTCATTTGTCTTCCTCTTCCCCCCTACCTTTCCCTTATCTTCCTCTTCCTCTCCCTTCTATCCCTTTTACTCTATTAGATCCCTATAATACGAGTGTATCCCCTTATTGCTATTGTTAGTGTAGCCCCTTATTTTTATTGTTGTGCCCTTACATTGTTATTGTTATGTCAACTAGGATTATATTGTGACCCCTTGGACTCTTATATATAGAAATGAGGTTTTGTCATTTGTATCATCCAATAATTGTTCATTTTTGTTATGTAAAGGAGTTTGTCCCCTCAAAGAGGCTGATTTCTAAGTCGTTGATCTATCTTTTCTTCTATTTTTGTTCGTTGGTTTCATAACATTTGGTATCAGAGCTTTGGATTCTAGGGTTTCGCTATTTAAAACAGGTCATCATGGAATTTGTGTTATAAATTTTGTTTCTACAAAGGTTAAGAAGCTCTAAAAAACCCATTTGAGTTGAAATCCTGAGAAATTTCGTGTAACAATTTCAGACATTGGTTCGCAATATTTTCGAAGATATGATCTGTGGAAGTTAGGGTTTTTGCAGGCTCCGTAATTCCATCTCAAACTGGTGACCGAGGGAAAATTGTCATAACTTTCATTTCAGACATCAGATTGGAATTATATAATAAGTGACCAAAAGTGCACAACCTGTAGTTTCTTGTATATCAATTTCAAAGCCGAAGGACAAAAAAATGACATGTGGCACGTCATACAAGTTCACTATGCTGAACCAATCCATAATTAGGTCATTGTGGGAGATTGAACATAACATTTCCTTTAAGAATACAAATCAGGTCTAACCTGTGGCATTAGTGTTGGACAGATAAGTCGTTCTTGCGGACAAGACATACCTCCCAAGTGTCCTACGGACAGCTAGCAACAAACAGACAAACAAAAACTATTTTCTCTAGATAATATTCGATTCATTAATTAGCTACAATAGGGGTTTTGAAGACCTAACTGCAGTCCAGTGCTATTTGTAATAATATTCTTTCCAGTTGCTTGAAAGAGTCGTCTTCAAAGATCTGCAATCACAAACATGGAAAAAATCAATAGCACCTGCATAGGATAAACTAATTCACGAATTATATATCTATCAAGATGATCAAGGAATTCAAGAAATAAGATAATTAATTAAATAACTCATTGATAAAACATGATAAACAAGCTACTTAATTAAATAACTCATTGACAAAATGATATTCATTCACATTATCTTTGATAAAGAAGAGCCTTACAACTGTGTCCGCCTTGATGTCGTACAAGCCTTCCTGGGGTCCGGAACAGGCGTTTCCTTTACTCTGACAAGCTTTGCACTCTCTTAGCTAAAATACACATGGGTGTGTAATCATTCCCACATAATGATCAGTTAAGAGAGTTTGAGTCTATACAACATTTCTCCTAAAAAATTCTCAAATTCTAACTCACTAACTCACTCCCTAACCTCCCTTGAAGTTGCATTATGGCTTCAATTTATAGGAAAAGAGAGGAGGTTATGGTTCCACAAAATAAGGGATAGAATTATCTTTTGAAGGGATTGAGCTCCATAAATCAAGGGGTAGGTTCCCATAATGGAGGAATGAACATACATGATAGGAGCGAACCTTCGACTGGATAGTTTCTTCTAGAAGCTTCCATATTTGACTGCTGGGCTTCTAAATGTTACTTTCCGCCTTCATTTTACCTTTTACAGGGCTCTGCACCCTTAATTAAGAAAAAGTGCATTTAGCTCCGTATGCTTTAGAACAAAAAGGTGCGGCACCGCAGGCAATGTTAAGAGAAAGTGCGGTACAAGTGTTTTTAAGACTTTTATGAGCTTTTCTCTTAATTTCAAGACTTGATTTTAGGAACTTTGATGTTCTAGACTTCTAAGGGAGTAATATATGAGTAATGATGAACCCAAATAGACACTAAAATGTCATGGTGACAAATTTTAGTGTAACAAATTTCCCCCTAAAGTGCGAAGTCTGAGAGCATTCGAAGAGTGATGTGCTTTATCATTTCAAGGATTAGCCTGTGGACACCCCAGTCAGAACCCTGTAAAAAAATTCAATGCAAAACATATATATATATATATATCTATATATATATATATATATATCATCACTGAGGTAGGCATTCCCATACTCAGATCAAAAATAACTAAACTTGTTCTGATACAGAAATAATTTTAATATTACATCAATATTGTAGACACGGCATGGACGCAGCCATCTATAATGGATAGTATACTGCATAATGAATAATAAAACTCCTCACAGTTGGGATGGCGGAAACTAGATCCAGGGTCTTGATTTCTGCTTCCCGAACTAGTATGATTCTATCCATGCGATTAAATGTGTTGAAGTCGAACATGGTAGAACCCACTTGATTACCAGTCAATGATGTGAACTGTTAATAAGTGTGAGAGAAACCACCAATAATGACAATGGCTCTCAAAGTACTCAGTACAATCCATGAAATGTGAATAAGTGATCTGAAGTTGAACATTTCACGGAATCATTTGATTGAAGGTCAATGATGCAGCCTGTCGTCGAAGGCGAGAAACCTGCCATTAAGGCATGCAAATTCCAAGGTACTGACGGATTCTAGATCAATTTCCTAGATGATGAGCTGTCGTCGATAGAAAGTGATCCTTCGTAAGCAAGCTCACGACATGAAACCATAGATCAAGTTTTGAAGAATTTTTTTGCAAGGACTGACTCAGGGATGGTCAACGCAAATGGAGACAAATGTTTGCAGATGAATGGTTTATTTGACTATCATCTTGAACACATAACAACACTACATATGGCTTGGTAAAAATTGCTTTAAGCTAATACCCAAAAACCGACTGAAGACCTTCAATGTGGTTTGATTAACTAGTAGGCAAAGGATTTTCCCAACCTAGGTAGAAGTGTGACAAAAAGTGTCGTGTTCAAGAGTGGTTTACTGCTTTTAAATCAAAGTGTAACAAATGAATTCATTTTCACTCTTTTCCCCCACCATTTTTGGCAAGTACCTCTTTATTTTTTACAAGCTTGAGGAGGATATCATTTGCTTGTTTATAAGCTCATCCTTCGGATGAGTCCAACTTAGTTTAAAATCGAACCTTAAGAAGGAGTGGTCCATTCCTGTTTGAATTGACAGGTCCTTTACTGTTAAATTTTAATGAGTCTAGTATAGGAGAAATTCAGTGTTTTTCATTTTTAGGGAGTTAGAAGAAAAACTTAAGAAAACTCCATGGGTGTACTTTTTCGTAATTTTAGTCTCTAAGGCCCGAAAAGGATAAAATAATGCGGGAGAGAACTCTATTGACCATGATTAGTCAACGTGTACCTTTTTCGTAAATAGTCCATTTCAGTCTGGAAAAGGGGTAAACTTATACTGAAGGGACGACTGTTCATTTCCTTTAACGAGTTCGAATAGTCAAGTACTCGGCAATATTTTCATCTTTAGAGAGTCTGAAAAGGGATTAAAAGAGAACTCCATGGTTTCGCTTTTTCGTAAATTTTTAAGAGCCCGAAAACGTGATAAAAGTATACTCTACGTCAAAAATGACCATTTCTCTTGAAAAATCCGGTATTCTACACAAAAACTAAAAAAATAAAACGTACCTGCTTCAATAATAAAAATATTTTGAAAAACCATATTTTTAAAGTGAAAAATAAACAAATTTAAATTTCATTTATTCGAAAAAACTTATAAAAAGGAGTTTTCCAAATTTATTTTTATCGTTTGAGTTCAGAGTGAAGATTTGAGAGCTTTTGGAAAAAAACGCTCCAGAGAATATTTCGAACAAACTGACCGTTTAAATCAAAAATCGTCTGCTCCAGGTAATCCAAATCCTCTTTTCCTTGCTTTTCATCCTTTCATTTCCTTAATTTAGGGCTTAAAATTCATTTTTTGGGAGAAAATATGTTCAAAATTCCGCCTTCAGGGGTCCGCAGGTAAGACACACGACACTTGCGGACCCTGACATTTTCTTACAAAGAAAAATGTCGTGGCCCCGCACTTTTAGCACATAGCCCGTGCGGAGCTACGCACTGTCTCTGAACGAAAAGTGCAGGGGCGCCTTGAAGAATTTAAAAACATAATTTCTTTCCAAATTACCCAAAATTTCCTTTTTAAAATGATTTTAATCTTTCATTTTTCTCATTGTAGGGTATTTACAATGCTTATCTTGCGGGAACATGAACATGAGGAGGTGGATGAAGCTGCAATGGTTCAACCGCCTACATTACAAGTTTTAAGAGCATGTGGGCTAGTTAAATTCTGGGCTATCAGTGGCATGAGAGCTCAAGTAGACCTTCTCACTTGGTTGGTAAACAAGTGGGATGTACAAGACCAATGCTTTATGATTGGAGGCAACCGGCTCGAAATTGAGCTGGAGGACATATATTTTTTGACTGGTTTGTCTCAAAGAGGCGAACCACTTTCTCTATTTGGGGCTAGGCCAGGTGGCTAGTCTATCACTAGCTTGCAATTAGAGTTCTGCAATGATGAGGCCAATCCTAAAGACAAACGGATTGATATCAAAACTATCATCCGTCCTGAGTTAAAAGTGGTTGCATTTATAGTAACCAAGTTATGTGGAAGTGCTACTTTTCACGTTGCTACTAGATCTCAAATGCGGATTGCAGTAGATTGTTTCCAAGGCACCATATTCAACTGGTGCGAGGCAGTGTTGGCTAACATCAAAGGCCAACTAACTAGAACAAAGAATGGGAAGTTAAATAACTTCGGACATGGATCGATCGTAGTCACTTTTGCTCTGGAGAGGATTCCTCTACTGGCCCCGCAAGATATTCCAGTTGATGTTGGTAGAGCTCAAGAGCATCAGATGGTTCGATGGGTTGCTTTGATGACCCGTCACAGCGAGGGTATAGAAATTTTTCGATTTCCCCCGGCATACTTCCGTTGGCTAGAGCACCAACTCTTTGTGATAGATGATTTTCCTTATGCGGGTATATATTTCCACGATGACTGAGATATGCCACTTCCTCCAGGAGTTCAGTGGGATGAGTCAGGTAAAAAATCTTTTTGACATGCTCTATTTTCTAATTTTTTTTTTATTTTTAAATCATCCAAAAATGATAACAAAAATTTCAAATGCAGATGTGGGTCCACGCCGACCAGTCACTTTCCGCCCCTTCGAGAAAAGGCAAAGGGATGCAGCTGCAGCAACACCACCACCACAGGATCAGAAAGCAAAGATTCTTACTGATTTGGAACACCATTTGGAGTGGCTGACTATGGACATCCCTGAGACTACCATAGACGACATTCCACTTCTTTTGCAGAGATATGTCATTGGTGTTCCTGGACCATTCAGGAGATTCCTGAGTAGAGTGGCACGAGCTGTAGCATATTATCATGATCATTACCATGAATAGTGGATGATCAATTGTATAGACTCATATCATTTTTGTATCACTTTTTTCCCGATCATAAGGCATTTTAGACCTATGATCGAGGACGATGTACTATTTTTTGAAACATTATTCTATACTATGATATACTACTATTTTCAGTTACCTGTTCAACACATTATCGAATGTTATTTTGATTTATTGCTTTCATTATCGCAAATGTCTGTTTATAACACTAGAAGCTATTGCATCTGCTAATGTTTTTAATCTTATTGGAATGTGTTGATACTCAATATAATCAAATTCTCATTCCAATAGACGAATTTTCAAAAATAATGTTAACAACACTGGGTTTCTAATTGCATATACTCGATTTAATTGTAATATAACGAGCTCAAAATATAACCTAACTATCAAACTCCGAATTCCAAATGAAATGGATTCAGACAATAATTCAATAACTGCACTATATTCAGTAATATTGTTTTTCGTTTGACCGAGGCTTACCCCATGCATGGATACTAACTCGTCAGTGGGTGAATAAATAACCCAGACTGCGGAAGAAATGTTCCGTGTACTATGAAAATCACCATTAGCAAAACCAATGTATGTTTGAAAAGATGTCGACATTTGCAATATCAAGAGTAATCCAGATAAGCAGGAATAGTAGTAAAAGTACACTTAAGCTAGGCACACATTTCTAATCTACAACACACCAGCTAAAAACAAACTAATATACAGTAAATATCTTCACACAAAAATCAAGCGTAATATTTCTTCAGATAAAGCCCATTTCTGGGTTTGCCTAAAGAAACTCCGTCAAAATCAATCAATTCATAGGCCCCTTTTGCAAGCTTTTGCTTGACAATATAAGGACCATGCCACATGGGTTCGAATTTCCCATCCCCTAGTTTATCGTTAGCTTGATCATATAGAAAAACTAGGTCTCCTTCTGAAAAAACACGAGGTCTAACACTTCTATCATACTGAGCCTTCATTCGTTTCGCATGAGTCTCGGTGGCTAATGCAGCAGTACGCCGATTCTCATCTAATTAAGCTAAGTACAAAAAGTGTTTTTCCTCCTCAGAGGTAGTTGGTAGTAACTCTATGGCTAGTTTGAGTGATGGTATCTAGAATTCAATCAGTAATACCGCTTCTAAATCGTAAACCAGTTGAAAAGGGGTAAAGCCTGTTGAAGTTTTTGCTGAGGTTCGATATGCCCAAAGTGCTGAAAAATCATGGTATGCCAATTCGATTTATGAATGTCGATGATTCGTTTGATCATGGTGACTAAAACTTTATTAATTGCTTCAACCAGACCATTAGCCTGCGAATAATCAGGTGTAGAACTGTCATGGCGCAGGCCAAGTTGGTCAGTTAGCTCAGTCATCATGATGTTTCAAAAATGATTCCCATGGTCAGTAATTATCGCTTGGGGTACACCAAAATGAGCAATCGCATGATTGAACACGAAAGTAGCTGCAGTTTTGCCATCTACTGTAAATGTAGGCATCGCCTCAGCCCATTGGGTAAAATAATCGACTGCGAGAATAAGATACCCATGGCCCCTGACCGAGTGAGGGTTACATGTAATGAAGTCAATGCTCCATTTTGCAAAAGGACCAACAACAATTATAGGGTGAAGAGAAGCGGGTGGTGCACGCATCTTTCGATAAAAAATTTGACAATTATGGCATTTTCGGACCGCATAAATACAATCTTTAAATAAGGAAAAACAAAACTAACTAGCGCGCAATATATTTTGGGCTGTGGCATACCCGAACATATGACCACCACATGATCTAGAGTGACAGTCATTTAAAACCTTTTCAGCTTCTTCATGGGTGAGACAACGTCGAAAAACAGAGTCTGCACCATGACGGTAAAGTGTGTCGCCAACAATATGATATTGTTGAGACTGGAAACAGATTTTACGTCGTTGTGATCGTGAAATTTCGAGCCGAAAAGATTGGGTTTGAAGATAAACAATGATATCCCCATACCAAGGATCTATGGTACTAATAAGAAACAAGGATTCGTCCGCTATTGGTTGTTCCGCCACAGTTTCTGTATCAGTACTTGGGAAGTCACACATAAGTTCAACAAATACCAATGATTTCTTTGATTTGGATTTTTCAAATTCCAAGTCAAACTCCTATAGGATAACAATCCATTTGGAGTATTTGGCCCCTAACAATTTTTTGGTCAAAATATACATCATAGGGTTACAATCAGAAATCATAGTTGTTTTGCGTAAAAGTATGTAATGACGAAAATGTTGGACAACTTGGACGGCTGCCAAGGCCAATTTATCGACATGTGAATATTTGATTTCAGTCGGATGCAAATTAAGACTAAGATAGTAAATTACATGTTGACTATTGAATTCATCTTCCTGAACTAAAACCATGCCTATCGTGGAATCAGATGCGGTGAGGTACAAAAAATAATCCTGGTTGTAATTGGGAGGATGCAGTAACGGTGCATGGGTCAACACGTTTTTAAGAGCATCAAAATATCGATCAATGATCTCATCCCAAAAGAAAGGAATATTCTATTTTAACAACCTGGTAAAACCTTTCGTTAACTCGGTGTAGTTAGGAATGAATCGACGTAAAAAGTTTGCTTTCCCTTGCAAACTTTGGAGTTGGCGAAGAGTAGAAGGAGGAGGTAAATTGATGATAGCCTCAACCTTTGATGGATCGACACGAACGCCTGCCTTTGAGACAATAAATCCCAAAAAACGTCCAGATTGTACACAAAAAACAAGTTTGTGAGGATTCAGACGAATATTATAATGCCTATATCGTATAAAAATGGCTCGTAAATGAGTAATATGATCTGCTCTGTGCAAGGAATGAGCAGGAAAATCATCGAGGTAGGGTTGCACAATGTGTTTAATGTCATGAAATGCATAAGACATGGCCCTCTTAAAAGTGGTGCCAACATTCTTAAGTCCAAAAGTTAATTTGCGATAACAAAATGTCCCCCATGGACAAATGAAAGCTGTTTTAGGTTGATCTACAGGGAGTATGTTGATTTGATTGTAACTGGAAAATCCATCCATGAACGAAAACATTTCACTTCCAGCACAATCGTCAATAATTTGATCGATATAAGGGGTTGGATAGTTGTCTTTTGGACAAGCTCGATTTATATCCCTATAATCGATGCATACTCGTATTGTTCCTTGTTTTTTATTGACAGGAACAATATTAGACACCTAATCCGTTAACGAAATCGGATAAATAAAACCTGCATGGAGTAATTTTTCAACTTCTGCTTTAATAGCGGCAGCTTTTCTTGGATGTATTTGACGTAATCTCTGTGTGATGGGTTTAACATCCGAGTGTGTCTTAATTTCATGGAAAAAAATCGACGGATCGATTCCTGGCATTTCTTCATATGACCAGGCGAAAATGTCGCAGAATTCCTGAAATAGGGCTTTATATGCTTGGATTTCTTCAGGTGTACAAGAAGCACCTATATGAATGTTTTCAACAATTCTAGGTTTTACTGAAATTTCAATGGGAACCATTGTAGAAATTTTTTCTAAATTCAATTCAGAATCAGAAGATGAGAGAGGATTCTGAGGTTCTTTGACGTAATCAGTAGTAAAAATAGAGGAAAAATTATTCTCAAAATGATCGAGATCAGGTAAAAACGAAGACCTATGATGTAGATCTTCCCATGGTAATTCATCGACAGACAAGAATTCACAAATTTGTTCATTAGTATTAAATACATTTTGATTAAGATTCAGAATTGATGTCGAAGCTGAGCTCGACACTGAAAATGATTCCTCATGGATCACATTCACTGGATCAGATTCGGTTGAAGGAGTATCAGAAAATGATTGTACAGTATGATATGCTAACTCAAAAGGACTCAAGGGCATCGTGCCATCGAAAGAATCTAGTTCTGATTCTGAAGGTACTATCCAAGGATCATCAAAGGAAATAGTACTTGATCTAATCATATTGATATTAGCAATAGGAGGCTGTACGTTGGGAGAAGGCAAGGAAAAAGTTCCCAATAAAGCAAAATCTTTAAGAAAACCTACTCTGACATCCTTATAAGGGATAGTCGATTTTCCGCTATGCTCGATACTATCAGTAGAGGCTAGGTCGGATGAATAATATGAAAGTTGATCTATTTTAATGATCTTTCCTTTATGAGGAAACATGATGAGACAAAAGATTGATGATACAACAACAGTCATGGCGTAAGACCAACTGCAACCCAGGAGAAGGTTGTAATCCAGAGGGGCATCAACCACTTCCACGTCCAGATTAATGGTTTCTCCTTCGACCTATATTGGTAGATCCTGCAAAATACCATACGGCTGAAAGCCTCTTCCATCAAAAGCTTTGAGGATAGTCAGTGATTGGTTAATTTTCAGAGAACCAAGTGATTTCTAACATTTTAATGACATAATACATGTGGAAGCCCCTTCACCAACAACAGTACGAAAAATACGTTTGTTTTTTACTATTACCGGAATTTGAAAAGCCATTTGATGGGGTAGGCGGGGTGTAAAATTCTATAAATCGAAGATCATGAGGTTCGAATCCTGGAGGACTACAGCTCCTAAGGCTGACAATAGTAGTTTTCTTTGGGCTGGGCATGATTGCAGCACTTCCAAAGCTGACATTGCTAAAGGGGAAATCGCCAAGTCTTCAACAATATTGTAATTCTGAGTAGCTCTCGCATGTGGATTGAAAGCTGATTTACGAAGTACACCTTTAACAGGCGGTTTGATTACTAAGTCAAGATTTTGTTTCTCGATCTGTAGCAGATCAAAAACTGAATGAGATGTAGTTGATGCTGAATTGGATGTTTCTACTTCTTTACTAGGATTTTTACTACCGTAATCTTGCGATCGCGTCGCAACCATGAAAATATCCTCTAGCATATTTGAGGAAGATCCAACCATATTACTATCTTGAGTAGGAAAGGGATCCTTCAAGACAGCAGGTATGGGTGAACTCTTAACAACTTTCGATACCTCGGCTCTACGTGGACACTCTTTTGTAAAATGATCCTCAACACAAATGAGACAAGGATAATGAGGTTTTCGTTTTTCGTCAGTTTGTTCAATTTTATCGTTTTTATCTTTTGAAGATTTTTTCTTTTTATTCTTACCTTTCTTCTTACCACCAGTTTTAGGTTTGGTTGTAGATGATTCTACAACATGAATATCGGCAGAAGTTTCAACGGAAGAATCTCATTTCGGTGAATCAGGTAAAGTGATAATAGGAGAAGTTGTCTTGGAAGATTTCTTCTTACTTTTACCAGTGCTAACAGAACCAATTACACCATCTGTGGCATGAGAGCCAGAAGGAGTTGTAGTTAATTGACCAGGGACTCTTGGTAAATCAGGGATTTTATCATATAGAGTACCTGACTGGGTATATAAAAGGTCAAGGTACTGAGCCTGAGCAATGACTTGCTCTTCTGTAACAACACCTCCTTTGGCCACATCTTCAGTAATTTTGGGCAATAACATTTTAATAAACCATTCAGCCAAAATTTGATCCAGAATAAAGACCTTCACTAAGTGCCTCCTACGTCTCCATTCATGAATGTGATCGGATATGTACGTAGACGTAGATTGTTTTAATGAAGTTAGTAATTCTGTGCCATTGTCATATCTGACAAGAAACTGAAAATGGGTTAAGGAATCAGTAGCTAGTGCATTAAAATTATTAAAAGAGCCTCATGGTAACTCAATGTACCATTTGGCAGCTAAACCAATGAGAGTTCTCTGAAAAGGATGCAAACAAATTGAATCATCGATTAGTGAATTGGATGCACACCAGAGATGATAAGTCATAACATGATTAGATGGGTCCTCTCCCGACTTACCCTCAAACTTTGGAATATCACTGGGCAACTTGTTAGGCATCGGCGGCCAATACGAAAGATAAAAGATAGGATCGTTCATAAGGCGTGATAGATCAGGTAAATCTAAAGTTGCTATAAATGGTAACCGATGGCTAGGGTCTTGATAACCTTGTGTGATCAAACCAGTTCCAGGAGGAGGATATCCAGGATATTCTGGAATTGGATGCGCATTGGGAATCATAAAACCTCCTGGATAACCAGGATTAATCGGACCATACTGGGGTTGTTGAGGTATTTGATAAGTATGCCCAGGGTACGGTTTATACTGATATACTGGATTTTGTGTAGCTTGTCCAAATTAATACTGTCCTTGGTACGGTTGATAAGTAAATTGTGGTTGACTAGTAAGAATCGTACTTGTACCAGCTTGTCCTGTAGGTATTTGGACCGTAGTTTGAATTGTAGGTCCTGACTATGGTACAGATACTTGAGGAATTTGCACTGATACAGGGGTAGTAGAAACAGGAGCTACAAATACTCCAGAAATAGGTGTGGTAGATTGGACAGAAGTTGCAGCAGTAGCAGAAGTTTGAGGTGGAGTCTGAGGTGTATTAGGCCTAGGCTGTTGAACAGAACTAGGTGCAGGGACTTGAACAGTAGGCTGGACAGGTTGTTGGGTTGGACCAGAACCTATGGGATGTCCAGTTTGATTAGGTAACTGCACATTGGGTTGCAAAGTCTGTTGAATTTGTGATGGATCCCACGCCATATTCATTCCGGGGTATTGACCCATAGAAGGTTGTACATATGAAGGACCATAACCAGGTTGAACATAAGTTTGATAATTAACTGGAAACGTTTCGGTTCCTTGTAACGGTGGTTGTCTTGAAGGAGGTTGAAATCCTTGAGCTGGGTACTGACCTTGAGGTTGATAACCTTGAGGCATGTAATGAATTTGGGGTTAGTATTGACCCTGAGGAATAAAATGACCCTGGGGTTGACCCTGAGGAATAATTTGACTTTGGGGTTGACCCTGAGGAATGTACTGTCCTTGAGGTTGATATTGACCTTGAGGTTGTTATCCAGGTAAGTAATATTGTCCTACAGTTTGTCTTGGTAAAAAATTACGTTGAGGTTGCCCCCAGGCGGTAACATACTACCTTGAGGTTTCCCCCCAGGCGGTAACTGACTTCCTTGAGGTTGAGGATTTGGAATATTGCCGGACATCATAAAAATCTGTTTTGCATTCAATGTTTCAGTTTTTGTTCCATTTATACCAGATGATAGCACTTGTTCAATTGGTTGAGGAGCTACCCCCGGGAAAATACCAGAGAGCAACTGGTATCCCGAAGGAATAAACGAACCACCGTATACAAATGTTTCTGGAGATTGAGAAAACACAGATGACTCACCCGACATAGCTGATGAAGGATGATAACCTCTCAGTGTAGGGTGAAAAGGAATTTGGGGTGGTGAATAAGTAAGACCTGTGTTTTGTAAAAAATCTGTCAATGATAAATACCAAGCATCAGTTCTAAAAGGATTGTAGAATATTGATTCACGTTCCCTAAGATTCAAAGTTTCTTGGTTTTTGGGAAGAACTACATCTTCGTCTGGACCAACAAGTTCTTCAATACATATGAGATCAGAAGGAAGGTTTTCAGTAATGCGATGTCTTACCCTAGGTGAATCAGGATCACTAGAAGTCGGAGTAACAAATCCTGAAGATGGTTCCAACACAGCAGGTTCAGTTTCGGGCTCAGAAATTTTAGGTTCTTCAGCTAATTCACTGGTTGGAGAAATACTACCAGTAACTTCAGAAATTGAAATTGGCTCCTGAGTATATTCTGCTATTTGTGATTGATAATCAGGATGAATATTATGGATGATTCTCTTGGTTCTATTGATCTAATTCTACTGACACTAGATGGTACCAATGCTGGTAGTCCTTCAAGTTGGCTTGGTGTATACTCAGGGGGTTTCCCCTGGAGTCTACGCGATTGTCTTGGTAATTCAGCCACAATTGAAAATTATTAATCACACGCAATCAAAGAAAATTTCAATGAAAACTCCTAAAGTCGCTAAGGAAACAAACAAATGAATCACACACCTAAAAATCTAGGAGATCAAACCACACAAAAAATAACTTCCCACACTAAAAAAACTAGTTGGTGATGAAATCCAACATCGTAGTATTTTAATGTAGAAAGGGCGGTTGGAACAGTTACCCCAACAACCTGCTTAATGAAACAGACCGGTGCAAGTTTCTCCACTTAAACCATCTCGAGTGAAGATAACCCTCTAGAGAGTCCAAGTGAGTCTAGTCGACATCTGCTCCAGGTACAGTGGGATCTTTCCTCCACCGTCACCTTAGGAAAAAACCGTAAAGATTATGGCCACTAAGGTTACCAACAGGAACTAATATACCTGGGGGAACAATATACGATCCGACATACGCGCAAGGGCAGAGTAAAAAAGCTCAATCCCCTTGAAGGCTCCTTGACATAATTCAAGGTATACCGACAAGAGACCCTAGGCTCCTCGACAATGGTATATTTGAGGTTTATCGTTGTTAATAAGCGCACATCTTCTATCGTTCCCAATGAGATAGAATTGATTATCCCACTAGTTCAGATATGACCTCATGCTTGACTCCTTTAAGAGGAGCTTCCCAGAGCATACAAGTGACTATTGGATTTTTCCTACCGCAAGATCGACTACTTGTTTGTTTTAGTTGTCTTGGAGAGTTAATTACTCCCTACTCCAAGACACTAGCCTAAGCTATATTGGTGAAAAGAGCCCTAGAAATATAAAAATTACTAGATTGATTTTAATTTAAGCGTTGATTTTAATAGGCTGTTTCTTAGGACAATAGGTGCGAAAGTGAAACTGCTGATATGTAGTGACCCGACTCAAAAGCACACTAAAAATGCATCTTATATGAGAAACAATTCATTTCCTTGCAATGAATTCTATCTAAAAGAAAGAGTTGAGAGAGTGCAATCTTTTAAAACAATTCTTTCCTTCAAACAAGAATAAATGAAAAGAAATCTAATTTTATGAGAACTCAAAATGATCAATTGGTCAATAAGAAATCCCTTTATCATTCAAGATCGAAACTACAAACAAAATTTTCTCCAAAATAAAACTACAATTTTCTAGAAATAATCACTCAATAACTAAAAACACTAATTTTGAGAGCTAAAAATTCTAAAAACTAAATCTGAAGCAAAACGTTAAATATTTTGAGGATTTTTTTCTTAGCTTGTTATCTAACTAAGAAATTCTTTGCTTAGATAAGCAAGAACTCAAAAAACATCCAATTTTTTTTTTTAAAGTGAAATTCCAAACTTATCACCAATTTTTTTTTAAAGATTTTCAAATGAGAAAATGGGATCTAAATCTCATAAAACAATTTCTGCTATGAAGTCAAACTCAGCAAGAAAGCAAGGAAATACCAGTGATCTAAAGGCATACCAAGGCTTCTAATATTTGAGTGGGATAAAGACAAAGAAAAAATCACTATAACATGTAGATCTTTCAGAAAATCATTCAAAACTTAAAAATGCTGAAGAAAAATCTCAATCAAAGCTTTCTGACAGAAAATACAAGTCTGGGCATACACTGAGAATCTAACAAACTGATCCAGAACAAAGAATTTTAAGGTTTTCTAAATATTTTCACAGGGTCCGTAGTTTCCAGTTTAAACAGGTGCGGACCCGCACTGTTTATACAAGAAAAGAGCGGAGATGCCCGCACTGTTTCTAAAATAAAAGTGCGGATACCAGAAAACTAAAAGATAAATAAAAAACTCTAAAACATTTCTCAGGGATTCTACAGGGATAAACTACCCAAGCTAGTATAAATCAATCAAAATCAGAAAAATAAATTCATAAGTCAAAAATAAAAGAAATCAAAGTTCAAGATCCATTCCCCAATGGAGTCGCCATTTTTTTGGACGGATAAGTCGTTCTTGCGGACAAGAAAGACCTCCCAAGTGTCCTATGGATAGCTAGCAACAAACAGAAAAACACAAACTATTTTCTCTAGATAATATTCGATTCATTAATTAGCTACAACAGGGGTTTTTAAGACCTACCTATAGTCCAGCGCTATTTGTAATAATCTTCTTTCCAGTTGCTTGAAAGAGTCGTCTTCAAAGATCTGCAATCACAAACATGGAAAAAATCAATAGCACCTGCATAGGATAAACTAATTCACGAATTATATATCTATCAAGATGATCAAGGAATTCAAGAAATAAGCTAATTAATTAAATAACTCATTGAAACAAGCTACTTAATTAAAGAAATCATTGACAAAACGGTATTCATTCGTATTATCTTTGATAAAGAAGAGCCTTACAACCGTGTCCGCCTTGATGTCGTGCAAGCCTTTTTGGGGTCCGGAACAGGCATTTCCTTTACTCTGACAAGCTTTGCACTCTCTCAGCTAAAATACACATGGGTGTGTAATCATTCCCACATAATGAACAGTTAAGAGAGTCTGAGTCTATACAACATTTCGCCTCATAAATTCTCAAATTCTAACTCACTAACTCACTCCCTAACCTCCCTTAAAGCTGCACTATGGCTTCAATTTATAGGAAAAGAGAGGAGGTTATGGTTCCACAAAAGAAGGGATAGAATGCTCTTTTGAAGGGATTGAGCTCCATAAATCAAGGGGTAGGTTCCCATAATGGAGGAATGAACATACATGATAGGAGCGAACCTTCGACTGGATAATTGCTTCTAGAAGCTTCCAGATTTGACTGCTGGGCTTCTAAATGTTACTTTCCACCTTCATTTTACCTTTTATAGGGGTCCGCACCCTTAATGAAGAAAAAGTGCGTTTAGCTCCGCAAACTTTAGAACAAAAAGGTGCGGCACCGCAGGCAATGTTAAGAGAAAGTGCGGTACAAGTGTTTTTAAGACTTTTATGAGCTTTTCTCTTAATTTCAAGACTTGATTTTAGGAACTTTGATGTTCTAGACTTCTAAGGGAGTAATATATGAGTAATGATGAACCCATATAGACACTAAAACGTCATGGTGACAAATTTCAGTGTAACAATTAGAAAGAAGACTCAGAGGGCTAAGAGAGGACCTAATTTCAGAGCTTGAATATCCGAAATCACAGATATAAATAAGGTTAAATATAAACCTCCTAAAAAGCAAGAAAAATGTGTGCAGTTGTTTTTTTTATAAATTGCATAACTTTTGAAAAATCAGTTTGAAGTGATTCCAAGCGAATATTGAAGCATAAATATCAGTATCGAGTCCTATAATGCCTCCCAAAAAGAATTCCACACCCATTAATCCCTCATAAAGCTCTACTATAACGCATGAAGAGGAAGAAGTGCAACATGATATATCAAAATTCAGTGGCCAAGTGCAACAAATTTTGCTCTCGCAAAAAGTAACCAAAAATGAAATGGAAGCTAAGATGGACGGTTTGAAGGAATGCTTGGAAGCTAAGATGGATGGTTTGAAAAATGGAATGGAAGCTAAGATCGATGGTATAGAAGAAAAACAGAAAGGCAACATGAAAGAAATGAAGAGTGTTCTAAAAGCATAAATGGAAAGCTTGAAAGAGGGTTTGACAAAGTTGCTACAAGAAATGATTCCAAATGGCGAAAATGTAGTAGATGAAACTTATGATGAGAAAAATGAAAGTTTAATAATGATTTTATGGAATCTAATGTTGAATTTAAGACCCACCATATTCGAAGAATCAATATGAGGAATTTTGATGGCAAGGCTCCGATAACATGGATACTACAGATGGAGCAAGTCCCAGTTCAAAAAATATTGCCAGAACTTGACGAGGAAGGAAAAATAATATTGGAACTTGAAGAAGTCACAGAAACAAGAACTCGACAACTGCGAAATCGATCAATTTCAGAGTATCTTATCAAGTGGAAGAACTTACCAGCTGAAGATTTCACATGGGAGGATGAGAATTTTATACAAAATCATGCAAAAGTAATCAAGCATTGAGGACAACACTATTTTTAAGGAGAGGGGCATGTTAGGTACCTATAATACTAGTGTATCCCTTATTGTTATTGTTACTGTAGCCCCTTATTGTTATTTTTGTGCCCATGTAGTCCCCATATTGTTATTATTGTGCCCCATAGAAGCCCACTATTGTTATTTTTGTGCCCTTACATTGTTATTGTTATGTCGGCTAGGATTATATTGTGACCCCTTGGGATCCTATATATAGAAAGGAGGTTTTTTCATTTGTATCATCCAATAATTTTCCATCTATGTAATGTAAAGGAGGTCGCCCCCTCGAAGAGGATGATTTCTAAGTCATTGATCTATCTTTTCTTCTATTTTTGTGAGCTAGTTTCATAACATACTCTCCTCCACTCCCTCCTTTCCATGATATTATTGTCTTCCTCTCCCTCTTAATCTCCTTTAACTCCTAACTCTTCCTCTTCCCTTATTTGAATCCTCTTTTTCTCCTTCCTCCTCTTTTCCCCTCTTCTCTTCTTCCTCTTATTATTTTTTTCTACACCTTCCTCTCCATGTCTCTCTCCTTCTCCCCCCCTTATATCTTCGTGTCCCACTATAGATCCACAAGTTCCCTGAGTTAATTGTAGAATTGTCTACCACTATAGTTAAATCAATTTTAAATATACCTTTGTGATGATTCTCTCATCGAGGGAAATAAGCATGTCAGGGATGTAATTATTTCATGTTTCTAGAAAATTGTTGATATGTTTTTTTTTTTTTTTTTGCATTTATTAGCATCATTGTTCTACTCTTGTCAAAATGATGTATGACTAGCATTTGCACCAAGTGGTACAATGACATGCCGATAGTGCTTTTTGGATTTTTTTACCCTTTTGATAATATGTACCATAAATATAAACAAAAATAACATAAAAAATCATAGTTTACTTTTGGTAGTAAAAAGTACAACTAACAGTGGCAGATTCAAACTCCGTTAATGGATAGATAACAATTCAAAATTTGTTAAAGATGAAAAACTTCATGAGTTTTTAATTATTTTGACAAAATTTTCCCATGCACCCTATAAAGTAACTAACATCCTGTTTAAGCACATACAATCTGGCATTGCTCTCTTCTTTTCCAAATGATTTTCCAGATGCAAGTTTTATGGCTTTGTTTATTACTCTTTTGCTGTATTATTTAAAATGTGCATCCCAACATTACAAAATGGGAAAATAAATATTTAGCTATCTCGGAATTTTGATGAAGTCTGAATTTAAAATACTCTCAAATGTAACTCCATTGCTCATTTGATTAAAATATGTTCACTAATGGCATTTGAACTCATCATACCTTGAACCGGAGGATGATTCCACTCTATCCAAATATCTTGGAATGAATCAACAATAGTTTTCCATATAATCCAGAACAACCATTGACTAATGATAAGTACCATCTTCAAAAACACCCTTTCACTTTAGAACTGAAGATTAAAATAGGATGTTGAATTCTTGTATGGGCCACACAGATGCTCAAATCATGAGGGTCCCAAGAGATGACCCAAATCTCACCCTTCAACTTTAAAAGCATGATGACACCTTTAAGCAAAGAAAATCTCACTCAAAAGGGAAATAGAAGGAAAGTTGTCACCAACATGAACTGCTCGCTTCCATATTAGTTTGACTGTTGGTTACATATGATCTATCTATGTATTATAATATAAGATGACGAGGACATGGAGCTTGTCGATGAGAGGGATGTGTTCGAAGGTGTTGGAGGGTCCAACACCAAGGAGGAGGAAGAAGAAGTCATACATGCTCGAATCTTGCATGGCAAGCCACTTTTGCTAGTGTTATAAAGTTTTATTTAGGGCTTTGTCTCTTGTAAAGGGTTTTGAAGGAAGCCCTTGAGTGTTACTATGCACACAAATTTGCAAAAGTAGAGCATGTATGTTTGCCTCAATACATGCATGTCTTCATTTTCATGTAAGGAAAAATTTATGGGTTAATGATGAAGATTCTTCCATGTATTACAATATATGAATGGATTATCATTAGTATTCTTCATTGGCCAAATTGAATTCCTAAACTGGCCCAAAAAATTTTGGCCATGGGTTAAGTGTGGTGGAATCATACATTTGATGATGGCAGGGGGCCCAAGTCATTGAAGTAGACTTCTATAAGCAACTAACACATCAAATTAATAACCACCATTATAAAGCGATTACAAGTCCTTATTTTATCTGGGTTGTCCATAAGGAGTAGTCATCACTAGGAAGTTTGTGTGCTTTGAAACCAACGATAGCAAAACATAAATATACAAACATGATAATTAGCTTCATCAAATTGCTCTTGTTTTAAAGCAGGTATCAATAGTGGAAACATAGAATCAAACTAGATTGACAAGCTATATTTCACTATATCTATGGGGATTTTCTTTTCAAGGAATCAAAATTTCGCTTTTACATCTAGTTCAATGAACCATCGTTTTCATTGTTTTTATGAAATAGTTTTTTAAAGAACTGAAAGTATAAGATTCCAACAAAAGATTAAACACTGGGATTTTCATGAGCTTAATTAGGGATTATTTTTCAAAGTTTTGAAACGTATTACATTCCAGCATAGTTTATTTAGATAATTTTAGCTTAGAAGGAAGATTTGTTTATCTCACCAAATCATGGTTCTTACCACTACAAGCCCTCTCTCTATTTATTTAATAGTAACATTGGTATATTGCTAAATGATTAGCAAAATATCTATCCTTCTACTTGACGGTAACATTGGTAAATTGTTAAATCTTGGCTACATGTATAAGATATAAAATAGCCCCTCTATTGATTTAACAGTAACATTGGTAAACTGATAAATCATTGGCAAAATCTCTATCCATCTACTTGAAGGTAACATTGGAAAATTGTTAAATCATCCCTACATGTATAGTATATAAAATATCCTCTACACACAAGCTATAAGAGACATCCCACCAGGCACCAACAACACAATGCATCAAAATTTAAACTAGTTGATATACACTTACTATTGCATATATTACATTAATTCAATATATATAAGATCTTGACATAGACACTTACTGCTGCATTAGCTTACATTAAATTAATATACATAGGATATTGACATATATATGTCAATTTCTTTAGTTCATATGTCAGATTTAACATACTATTTCACTAATTAACAAGAAACCGTACACCTTATCTTCTTCACCAACAATAGGTAGGTTTACAGTGTGTAAATATATAATCACCAACAATAAGAAAATCACAAACATATTGAGATGCTTTGAAACGTATAGAAAAAATATGCCATTTTCAATATTAAAACGATCTCGTGATTACTTGCTTATGTATACATATTTGAAATAGCCTCTACATTGAACATAGGCTATTGTTTGGTAGGTTGCAAGATTTTTCCTAGTCACTAATTAAAGCTCCACTCCATTGTATGGGAGCACTATGTGAACACAAAATCTAATAGAAAACTTGGATTCTCTACAATTCTCCATAGGGTTGCATGTTTATGTTGAAGCCCCGAAAATCGGGTCTACAACAAGGGGGATACGCACCCTGTCCGGACCTTGGTTGGCAACTCCTTTTCCGTTTGGTATAGTGGGTCCGACTGGGGATAATGGGACCAGTTTCCCAATATGTGTGTGTATGTGTGTTGAGAATTGATATTTCCTTTCTAAAATTTCCTAAATGAAATGCTTTTATTCTAACTCTAATCTAATAACATGCAATTGTATTCTAATTAAACAGAAATATCTAATTCTAAAATAACCCAGGATGTAATCTTTCCGTTATGCGATCTAAAATGATTTCAAATAACAATTGGTAATAAATATCATTCAACTGCTATAAGAAAATAATTCAATAAAGATAAACCACTTCGTATAAAAAGTTAGACGAAACAATTGTGAAAAACATATCGCATAATAAGCTACTCATATATTGAGCATAAATAAATAGCTATCACCATACAAAAGTGCCAAATGATAACTCAAGCATTCAAGCATCAATATATAAACAACTGAACATGAATATCACTTTAACACAAAGGCATAAATAGTTAAGAGATAAAATTACCATTTATAACTAGTTCTACTCATGAGCTTCAAGCAATAATGACTTATCTCTTCTTAATCCAACATCCACTAAGAGTACAAAAGTGCAACATCAGTAGTAGATATTAAACACAGATATCAATAAATCCTATTCCATTCATTCATCAAAACCTCCTCGGAGGGTGCAAAAGTGCATGTTCCGAGGACAAGTTTTTGACAAATTTCAGGACCCTTCTCTAAATGCATGAGAAGGGTTTAAATACTACTAACTAAATCTATGTAGAAATTTGCTGAATAATGATTAATTATCCACCGAGACTATCCTGATCACATATCAATTCGAATTCATATGCAACACATAATCTCTTCCACTCAGATCATCACACATGCAGAATTAAAACAAGCGATAGCACATCAAATCATCATACACATTAACACAATATGTATGGGGAAAGCTTATAGCTGAAAACCCCGCAGCTATTGTGTATATTATAATGGAGAAAACATGTAACAAACTCAATACAATACTCCTCACAAGTACTCAGTACTATCTCATGAAGTTACACACAAACTAGCTTGGTTTTGAACAAGTCACAGGTTCAAAACACATCCACTAATTGCCTGCCTCTATTGCGCAATCAAGGATGGTCTAATGAGAGATCCAAGGTTCGAATTTCCTTGGCTTGACAGCGCAATCATCATGGGAAATTCCTCCAAGTGTGGTGCAAATCTCATGCACAACTGATGTCACAACTGATAGCTATCTCAACCCTTTCATCTACCTCTTTCACCGGTCTCCACTGAACTGTCCATGCACTGTAGTGAACTGATGTGTTATTGAGTTGAATAATGAGTTAATAATTAGTGAATTAAATAATATTTAATTCACTCCACTCATTACTAGTTGATTAGCTAGTTAAACTAATCTCAACTAGTTCAACTAAGTTAAACCGAACACAACTCCACCAACCGTCTCATCAACTCCACCAAACTTCTGCCACTGAAGTTCTAACTGAAGTCAACCATGCATGAGCTCACCAAACCCTTAGGAATAGCGTAATTCCTCTGTCCGATGCATGAGCCACTTCCAAGGCTCGAACTGAAGTGCTCCAAGAGAGTAAACTGAAGTTTATAGTCCAAATATTATTAAGGGTAAATAATATTTGACTTCCCTATTTTAAGGAGAGGCAGCCTAAAAATAGACTTCGACCTATAGGTCCAAAAAATAGAGTCCCATCTATTTTTACCAACATGACCAATACTCCAAGAATAACATAGTGCAATCCCCGGACCATGCTCCATATGTCTAAAAATAGACATAGTCTAAAAATAGACTTCACTAAAATCAGCTCTGGCGTCCACTTAGTGAAGGCGACTTCATTTCACTAAGCTCCATCATCTGCTTACATTTTTCAACAATCTAAAAATAATTTATTACAAAATGTAGGATACTATTAAAATGATCACTCATTTCTGTGCAAAAATAAAGCAAAATTAATACTAAATCTAAAATAAAACTAATCAACTAACTATTTGTGAATATGTCTTTTGAAATTGCAAGCGCCGCATTTGTCGAGAAGAGTAGGGTCGTCGACTTCGACTTCTTAATCGGCCCCATGAAAACGTAACTGCAATTATTCCAAAGAGCTGGCGCCATCTTCTCGGTAGAATTCATGATACATTTGAGAGTCATGCACTGGCTATGTGGTTTTACCAAATACGCCGAGTAAGAATCCCAATTCAACTTAGTTAATCTTTTAATTGATTTTGCCTTTTCTTGAGCCTTTTGTCTCCAGTCTGTTTGCAGTTGCTGTGTTTTCGGTAGATACCCAGGAGTGGTTTCTGAGATCAGATTTTCATTTTCTTTAGCAAACTTCTCCATGAACTGTTTGTTTTAAGTCGCCTGTGGCTCTGGTAAATGATACATGAGTCTTAAATCTTGTGGAGTGAATGAACCAATGAGTTCTTGACCTTGAATCTTAAACTGTCTATTTGTGATATTGGTGCTATCCAGTACCCATTTAACCATGTCCGTGTATGGAAGAATTTTAGGCCTCGCTGCTATCCGGTGCAAGAATGAGCAAGCTAGCTCTATAATAGACGCCTCAGAAGACCCATGTGAGCCTGCAGTAGCTGTAACCTCCATTACTCTGGGGTTCTCTTCCTCAAGTAGATTGTACATGCCTTCCCAAGTAGTAATACCAACATCTTTGTTACAGGCGGTGTCTGTATACAAGGGCGTCATTTCTTTGTCCTCAGAATTCGGAGCTTTGTCTTTCTTTCCCATAATATCCTGAATATTTCTTTGTATAGTTCTCTGTTCTTCGCTCCTGCAGTTTACGAATGAAGTGAGAATAATGATAGGAAAAAGGTGATGGGAAAGATTTTAAATGTTGAAGACGTATAAAATATAACACCTTACGTGAAATGGCTCTTCGATCATAACAAAACCATATTTCATTAATGATTAACAACCAATTCATTGATTAACATTAAAGTGCATAACCAGGTCTCGGTTTATGGAAAATTTTTTTTCTTACAATGAGCCTTAAAGATCTGCGATAAAGCGATCTGCGATTTGCCTCGCAATATAGCAGATCGCAGTATCGTAGATTGCAATCTCGTGAAATTTGCAATATCATAATATCGCAATATCGCAGAATCGCAATATCGCTGGATTGCAAAATCGAAAAATTGCTGGATCGCAATATCGCAAAATCGCTAGAGCGTAGCATATGACAAATCTCCGTTAATGTGTTTTTTTGCGAAACGTGATTTGCGATATGTGCCATCGCATATCGGCGATTTTGAGATTTTTCAGCGTAACATATGACATTTGAAGCATGCGATGTGATGAATGTTCTTTTAGTGTGTAGTTTCGTATCGTAATCTCGCAATCTTAGAATTCCGCTTGTAAGGAGGTATTCATTACCTTTTTGCGATGCGATATTTCTTAAAAAATGATTTTATTCTATCCTATCATAAAAATTAAGTTTTTTAGATTTTTCAAGGGATATTCTCTTAAGTCTATGATAGTAAGTTTTATTGAAAAAGGAAATACAAGCACTAATTGATTTTTAAATTTTTGACTAAGGGTCCCCACTTATTTAGTATTAGTGATAATATTAAATAAGAAGGGGGGTTGTTGCTGGCCACAACAGTTTCATCCACAGAACTCAAAATACGCTGCTAGTATTTACTTGAAGTCACTTATGTGGTGAAGGGATATCAATGTGAACAACAAACTTATGAATAAATCACTCTACAACTTGAATTAGATGATCTAAAAACTGGTTTTATCCCATTTTATGAAAATTCCCGTAATAAGGAGACATTTTTTCTTACCTCCCCTACTGATGGCCCATGAACTCTTTACAGTGGATAAATGTGAAAGGAGGAAGAGAATAACCCAAAAAACAACAAGTAGATCTCAAATTCTACATGGTTTCAAAAGTATTTATAAGAAAGATAAAACTAACTCTTTCATAGGTTAAATCCATCCAACCCTTGTTCAAGAATTAGTATATACAAACTACAGTTTAGGAAGCAAGAGATAACAGACATTAAACTTGAATGGTTTCAGTTTTCAAGAGTAAAAATATTTGATACCAAGATCCCTTTTGTATAGTTTCATGTTCAGGTTTCTTAAACATATAAGATGAAAAGATGAAAAAATAAAAGGAAAATGTTCCAATTTTTAGCAACAAGTATTCAAGTAATTTTATCCAGATCCCTATTTTGTGCAACAATACATAGGAAAATCCCAACATTACTAGATCCTAGGATTGCACCATTGTTCCAAATTAATTTGCAAATTGATTCATGTCGACCCAAAATTTCTTCCCAAAGAGGAACACTTCCATATTCATCTGTTAAATTTATAAAAATATATGGATTATTATGGTCAAATTCATTTTGTTAATAAAATGAAGGATGGTTTCAAAATAAATATTTATATTTATAAATACACTCTGGATCAAAAAGAAACACAAGGACACTGGGGAGAAAATATGTGCTTACTATTCACAACTGCTTCATATTCTAGAAGGAGGTTGACGCAATCTTTAAAATCATATGTTGTTGCAATATGTTAATAACAAAACTAATAATTATAATATTTTTTTCTCATACCTTTTTTTTTTTTTTGCAATAGAAAAAAACCTCTGGTATATATAATGTACCAGCACAATGTCAAAATTTCTTGAGAATTACATTCACAAAGTATTTCATGTTTACATTTATCAAAATATTCTGAAATATAACAAAATTATCCAACTATTTCTGAGATAGAGCAGTGATAGTTCCAAACAAAAATATAGTCAAAGGTTATCTTCGTGTCTAAGATATAATTTCTGTGCATTCTTAAGAGGACTCGAGTTTTCTTGTATTCCATCAGCAGGAAGTCTATCTTCCCCAAGTAATATTCATCCTTCCAAGTCCAGCCTTCTATGAATATTCGATGTTCTTTTCATGCAGCAAAATTGAATTGCACCCCTATGTTGAGTGCGTAATCCTTGTTCGATAGGATCAGATACAAAAAAGTCTTGTCTTTTATGATCTTTCCCTTACCATTTTGTTTGTGCCTGCAGCAATAGTGGCCTTTTTAAAATAATTTGACAGTTCCCTTAGCCCCACTTCTTGATGCATCTATGTGTTCATAGTACATCTCATCGAAAATCCCCCTCAATCCCTTCTTGGATAACCTATGTGCAGTCACATTATTTTCCCTATATATATGAGTGAATGAGATGATGGAGAATGCTCTTCTTAGATCATTAATCCTGTCAATCCATGCCTAAATATGTCTTGGAGCCAATGTGTTCTGATGGTTCAAATAATAAATCAGTACCCGAGAGACTCCAAATACCCAAAATTTTTCTATATAGAGATGTTTTAAAAACCACATTAGCCCCCATAAGGCCAACATCTCAGCCCTCATATTGGTCCCTAGTCCTCCAAACCAATGAAGTTTATAATGGAATTGTGGGGAAATCATTAGCAATGCAGTGCATCCACAACTCATGTTTTGTGATGCCCGTAAAAAAACCTGCAGGGTAATGTATTTCAAATGGTCTTAGTCTAATCGAAAGATCCAGGGGTGGTCGATTTTGAGTCCTCATGGCCTCCCAATTCAAGATAATTTGTTCAGTGATCCATGATGGAGTACATTTATGGTCTTCAAATATCCATTTATTCCTTCCACAACATAGTCTCCAATGAAATATAGAAGGATGCTCCTATATTTCTTACCTTGTTCGAACCACCATCTTGAACAGTCTTCAACAGACAAGAAATCCCACTCCTGTATTCTCAAATATTTGAACAACATATTCCAAATCTCATGAGAAAATTTAAAATTATAAAACACATGTATGTTTTATTCCTCTGCTTCCATGCAAAGACAACATATCCCAGGTCTGATCTTACCTCTCTTCTTGAGATTATTCCACATTAAGTTCCTGTCCTTCCATACAAAACATATGAAGATAATAATTTTATAATGTATCTTTAATTTCCATATATCCATAAACCAACATCTTCCACCCTGTTCGCCTTGTAAATCATTCAGTTTTTTATAGGTCTCGGATGTGCTAATTTGACCATTTTCCAGCCCCCCCCACGTAATTTGATCCCCATTCCTATTAAGTCTGCATCCCATGCTTTCTAACCCAGTCACATATGCGTTCCATTCCTTAGCCATGTGGCCATAAATACCTATGTCCATGGCTAACATCCACTTTAGGGCGCCCTCCTCCCATTGTTTAATAATTTGGCACAAATAGAAAATACCCCTGCCCTGTAAATGACTCATCAGATGTTCATTTATCATGTTATTATGTGGATTTCCTCTTATGTCCCCTGCCCCTATGAAAATTCTCAGTCCATTTTCGAAATTACATTGTAACATCCTTTGAAACATGGGCCAAATCTTCCTAAATCCATTTCAAATGTATGATCCCCTCCTATCCATCACCCGGTCCAAAGTATACATATCCTCCATATTTAATGATCTAAGATATTTATATTGAATGATATCATTCCAGATACCCGGAGTCTATAAGCATATCCAAGTGATTTCATAAGAAGAGATTTTATGAAGGTATCCATCTCCAACAGTCCCCATCACCCTCTCTCCTTTGATGAAGTGATTTGTTCCCATTTAATGAGATGCTATTTCCTTTCCTCCCGACCACCGTTCCAAATGAAATTTTCCATGGATTTCTTTATTCTGTCTGTAACATTCTTTGGGATATAAAAAAGGCGTGCCTAGTATACTGTAAGTTGTTGTAGGATTGCCTTTACCAGAACCATCCTCCCACCCTTTGACGACCATTTCAAAGTCCATCCATTAATCCTTGTCCTGTATTTTTCAATTAGCCATGTCCAATCTTCGACCCAATATCTGGATGGTTTAATTCGAAAGCTGAGATAGGTCATCCCTTCCTCAAGATGACTTGTATTAAACTTAAATATCTCCCCAATATGTTTGATAGTATCTAGGTCCCCATCAGAATAATATAAGCCCGAATTCATTTTCCAGCATCCCTGATGCTTCAGAAAAACCTTTAAATATGGCTTGCAGTACCCTTTGGTATTCCATGATTAACAACCCGAAGATCAACACATAATCCACAAAGAAACTATGGGTGATATCTCGATGCTCTGTGATTTTTATACAAATAAATTGACCCATCCCTGCAGCCCACGTAATTTTGATACTGAGTGCATCCATCACCAGAATGAACATTAAGGGCGAAAATGTGCACCCTTGTCTTAGTCCCCTACCCGGCTTAAAGAATATGCTCTCTGATCCATTTATGAGGACTACCATCAACGTCCTACATATACCACCCATTATCCAATCCACCGCACTGTAGCACATCCTGATTTTGTGAAGAATCATTTTGAGGAGGGCCCAATCCACCTGGTCATATGCTTTACTCAGGCCCACTTTCATTACCATAGATTCCATTTTCCAGCCCTTTATAGAATGCATTATTTCTTGTGTGGATGCCACGCCATCATGAATGATGCATTTTTTAAGAAACCAAAACTGTTTAGGGTAAATATGCCTCGACGATACATCCTTAATTCTGTCCACGATAATCTTCGATATGATTTTATACAAAGTGTTACACAATGAGATGGGCCTATAGTCATCGAAGGAATTCTTACCTTTCTTCTTTGGAATGAGAGCAAGGAATTTTTTATTAATTGCTCCATGTACAATTCCTTTCTGTCTTGCCTCTTCTACCATTACAGTGATATCCTTAATTAGTATGTCAACAAAATGAATAAATAAATCAGAAGTCCAGCTATAGGGGCCCAGGATTTTGTCTGGGGAGAATGATTTGAGAACCCCTTAAACCTCCGCAACACTAACTTCTCTGAACAATCTTTGATTATCCTCTTCTAAGAACATCAGAGGATATTCATCAATCATCCAAATCTGAGTATCCACCTTAATAGCTTCATTAATCTTATATAAGGATTCAAAATATTTAACAACCTAATCTTCAATTTGTTCAATGGTATTATATATTTGACCATCGATATCAATATTCAAAATTGCATTAGAATTCCTTGTTCCACTGGTGAAAGAATGAAAATATTTCGTGTTCCTATCTCCTTCTTTTAACCATGTTTCCTGACTCTTTAATCTCCAAGTTTTCTCCTGAATAAGAAGTATCTTCCTTTCTAAGTCTCCAGAGGTTTAAGCCTTGCCCACCTGTCAGTTGGAAAATCTCGTCCAACCAATTGATCGAAGATCTGAGCAGTCTCCCGCGCAATCTGCTCCAGGTCTAGTATCATTTCTCATTTCTTAGTTCTCTTCCATTCCCGAACCATCCCTTTTAGGCTTCTTAGGCTGGTAGACAGGTACTCCATGGATGAAATTCCGACCGGCCTCCTATGAGAGCAGAAAAATTTATGAACCATAGCATTAAAACATTTATCCTCCAGCCACACTCTATTAAATTTGAAAGGGCATCCCCTCATTTTCTGCTCAAAGCACCATTCCATAACAATCGATCTATGGTCTAATATTAAAAGTGCCTCCACCCGTGACTTCACTCTTCCCATCTGTGCATATAGGTCCTCCTGAACCAAGAATCTATCTAATATTTTGCCAATTTATTCATTACCTTTGCGTCCATTGAACCATGTTGGGATGATCTTCTCAAGATCAATGTCCCTAAGGTTGGAGTCTCTGATCATGTCCCCAACGTAATATGACAGAGGGTCTTATCTCCCACCAGCCCCCCAGATTTCCCCAACATGTAGAGTGTAGTTAAAATTACCCGTGATAATAGAATTCCCCAAAGAAATAATCCCACAATGATCCATCTTCCTCCAGAAAGGTACCTTGTCACAATATGGAGCAGATAAATTGACCAAATGGATTTTGTGTTTAAATCCTCTTATATGTCCAGTCAGTATGATTCCAACGAAAAAGCTAAATGCTTTAAGATCAACCCATATAGGGTCCCAAATCACAGCAAGACCACCCGATCTCCCCACCGCATCTTTAGCCACCATGTTCCATGTTGGAAACATAGCACGAAAAAAGGACAAGGTTCTATCAACCACAATCATGGTCTCTTGAATAAAATAATAAACAGACTAATACGACGGTAGAATTCCCATAGTGAGACAAAATTATCCCTCCCCCCCAACCCCCACAAATTTAATGAGCATAGAATCATCAGGGAACCTTAGATGAGGGTTATAATGCTCTAAGGACCCTGTCTAGGGCAAAGGTTACCGAGACCTCCTGGAAGTTCCCCAGCTATAGTTCCAAATTGGAAACCCCCGATGACATGGAATTCTTCTTGAGATGAGGCCTCCCTTTCCCTTTCCTGATAGTGACATTTGAAACCGATGGAGGGCAGATGTCAATGGGAGGAGATGATGGATTACCTGTGTGGACAACTAAGGGAGCCAACTCAGCCTCCAGATTGTGAAGTAGGAAGGCCAAATCACTGCTTATAGAGTTCGTAGGGGATGTCAGGGCAGCAGATGTGGGGGAGGACGTAGGAAGACCATGAACGGGTAAGGGGGCCGGGACATCCTCATGAAAATTAGAGGGCAGTGAGATCAAATTTATAAGGTCAGGTCCCCAAGTGCGTGATCCATCAAGCAGTGAGAGGTCAGGAAGGGTAATGGGAGTGCAAAGGATCTCCTTCGATGACATGAGGTGTCCATCATCACTAAATGGTCACACCTCCCCACCCTGTAACGACTTTGACTGAAGAACCAGAAGGTTCCCCAGTGCATTTAACAATCCCAGCCCTTGAATATCAGATTGTTTGAAAAAATGTGAAGGAGAAAGACAGTCCAAATTAGACTTACTCGAGAAATGGTCATGGTAAGCTGGTTGAGCCCCTAGTGTCACCATCACCACCTCCACAACCTCACCCATGTTTGTTTCCCGGTCCTTCACCCCAAACCAGTGTCTTGGGTTTCCATTCCTATGACTACTGCAATTCCAAATCAGATGTCCAGTTTGGTGACAATGGTGGCACCAAAATGGGATTTTCCAATAGTCAATAATCTGTCGGTGCATCATCTTATCTCACTCCAAATCTACAAAAGCAGGAGGACCGCCAGAGAAATATATATCGACCAATATCCATGCCACTTGCTTTTCATACACCCCTAAACACTTAGGATCGACGAAGAGGCACTTCCCAATACTGTTCCCGATGTCTGATAATACATGCATCGTCCAGAACTCCAAAGGTAAACCGAGAAATTTAACCCAGAAAATATGATTCTGAGGAGTGTCTTTGGTAGGGTTAAATCCCACGTACCACCGATGCAGAGTCAAGAAACAACGACCAAGTACCCATGGTCTCTGTAACACTTCTCTCACGTCCTCCGGGGACATGAAGTGAAAACTAAACCACTGTCCTTAAAGTAGTTAACTAGTCACTCATATTCACGAAACATTCAAAGCACGACCGACCCACCAAAGTGCGAGACTGTAAGCTCTTAGCACGATCCCACATTACATCATGTCCAAAGCTCAAGAGTCAACCTTCGTCTGTAGGCTTGAAAGGTTTGAAATGTCAGGTAGAATTGGGACACCCCCCTTGCATCTTGAAATCCAAGTCGGAAGGTGGCGAAGTGCAGGATCGATTGTTAGAATCCATGGCAGCAAGTTTCAGATGCATATGTCTTCGGAGATGTGACTTTGGGTTAGACACTTGGCAATTGTTAGGTGTGCCTCCCCCCTCCACCACCTCAATAGCATGCACCACAACTGTTTTGTTATCTTCTGTATCTAGTTCCACCAAAAAGGTGGCCAGACCTGACATGACTAGTAAAGTAGCCAGTCCAATGTTAGAAATAAATGTATAGACCACGCCCCAATGTTCTAGCTTCCCAATATATACATGGGTAAAAAATTAAGGTGAAAATTATTGTTAAAGATCCGCCACCCCACGGAATGATCTACCTTATATTAACAGGACGTAAATAGGAGTATCAACTTAAATGATAACAACTAGTTCATAAATGCGGTAACATCATCAGTAATGTTTAGCGCCAAGTGGCGTACCTGATATTTCGCTCGGATTTGTAATTTGAAAAATACGGTCATCGATCTCAGGTCACAATAGACACCGAAAAAACCAACATGGTTAACAAACTAATGAACCAGAGTAATGGAGGGAAATGGAAAGAGGGGAGATGAGATCTGAATGTCCCATTTACAATACAGTGAACAACCCCTGAACGAACCATCAAACTACCAGAGATCAAATCAGCCCTCCCAAAACACACATATAGTGAGTTATCAGATGGAAACAACAATAGAGGCAGCCTCTAATGTTCCACCAATGGTGGCAGATATGGACCTCAAGATTCTTACAAGGTCTCTAAATCGAAATTGAGAGAGACAGTGTCCACTTGTCACTCATTGAAGAAGATTGATGTTCATTATCTTGTTTATCCCATTCAGAGGCTCTGAATAGAATACTCATGAGGTGATTCCATACCCAATGTCCCATTCTGTCATAACATCCTGTGTTCGGTATATAAATTCAAACCCTGTTCAGGTTCCAAGTCACACATACATTAAATCAAAACCTAAATGAACCACAATGTATAATGAATCACATCACAGAAGGACCTGCACAAAAAAAACTCAGGCAAGTAGCTGGATGGCTTTTCTCTAATTCACCGACTTTTTCTCAGCACTAGTATCCTCCATTCCTCCACATACCATACCATCCCAGGAAAGTCTTTCCTCTCAAAACCTCATCCTCATAATGGAGAAACGTATGTCTGAAAAGAAAGACCAACTTTTGACCATGAAAAAGCAACGATTAAAATGAAATTTAGTCGTCAATTTACGAGCAACGACAACGATTAAAATTTCATTTTAATCCTGAAATTTACTAGGGATAGTAATTTTTTCACATATCTACTCAAAGAAACATATGTATGAAAATAAAGACCAACTTTTGACACTGAAAAAACAACGATTAAATCAAAATTTAATCCTAAAATTTACCAGCAACGATTAAAATGAAATTTAATCCTGAAATTTACCAAAGGATAGTAAATTTGTCTCACATCTACTCAAAGAAACGTATGTATGAAAAGAAAAAGCAAATTTTGATCAGGAAAAAGCAACGATTAAAAACAAATTTAATCCTGAAATTTTCCAAGGGAATGTGGTCGTTGTTGTCTGATTTATTAGGATCCATCCCTTTTTCAATAGTTGCTCCATTAGAAGAGTATCTCCCATTGAAGCAACAAAACAAAGATTAACAGGTACATCCATACTTTCTTTTTCTACCAACTTCTCTATCTCTTCTGACAATTCTCCAAAAGTTAGGTCTTTCAATTCATTCAAATGCTAGAATCATATCAACATGAGGTTTAGTATTCCTGCAATACTAACCAATGCATTAAAATAATACATTTATTTGAGTTTATTCCAAAGTAAATTCCTACTATGGTAAGTTCACTCAACATATTTAATGCAAGTCTTGCTTACAAACCTTAAGAATGTTATTCATGATATCCATTCCATCCGCAATATTGGATTAGACAATATTCATGAATAAATTGCAGTTTAGTGGCAAAAGTTGAGAAAAAAAAATTTGGGTCATAATGGAAAGAGACACATCATTTTATGTACATTAAATTCAGCAATATGACTAAAAATCCCAATGGAAATAAATGGTTCTTACACATGATAAAATGCAACCCTTCTAATTTCATGCTTATCATATAAAAACCCTGTAAAATGACAAGAGATCAAAAACATGAGAGATCACCTTTTTTTTTTTCAAAATTTTTAGCTTTCCTTCTCTATTATATCTGTGTGTGCTACTACGTCCTAAAAAATAAACAAATATACAATGTTAAATATTAGCTAAAAATGAACATTAGCAACCATTTGTCAAGTTTCTTGTTTGAAGATAGACAATTATGAAAAGGAATATAAATAACCACTAATATAATGATGAACTATAAACATCAATTATTTAAAGACAAACGTTTAAGAAAAGGAATTAAAAGAACCGCTGATATAATTCTGAACTTTAAATTTTAACAATTTGAAACCACTGATATAATTATGAACTTTAAATTTTAACACTCTGAAAGATACCTACCACAACACCTGACACTATGTTTGCTCGAGGGGTCCTAACCCAAGTTCAGAGCTCAAGGTTTGCCAACAAACCCCTATACTACTGGTCCTTTCGGAAATGACCTACTTTCGTAATTCAAAGTCTCACCTGAGGTAGTATGGGTGGGTGCTGGAACCAGGTTTCCGCACCCTGAGAAAGGATAGGTAAGGCAAGCAGAGCTACATTTGGCCCTGCGATACCCAGATCACCTTGTTCTGCACAGGGCCAAGTGGGTCTCTATTCGCATCCACGTGCACTAGATCTATAATTATATGCTTTTATGATAGTAGCACAACATTGCATAAACAGAACATAACAGATTTAGATACAGAAAACACACTTACACAAATCTTCGCAACTTAAATATAGAAAAACACATGATACAGTAATTACCATTGACTCACACAAAGAATACTCACAGATTTAGTTCTCTATCAACCTTTCTTATTCATCAATTCGTCAATTCCTCCTTACAATTCCCTTCCCAGCCTGCGCATACAGCAACAGGGTCCGTACACAGCTGGACTTGGATCTCCGCGCACACAGCCAGCATGAGTCCTTTTCCCAAAAACCCAAACAGATAGCCTAAACCACAATTCGCATCAATAACTTTTCCTTTCTCTACCTTACAATACAAAATGCTCCTCTATTTATAATAATCTCACCTAGACTTTCCTATGGTCCGCAAACCATGGTTTTTGGACCCCTGGTTTACCTTTTTACCCATTACAATGCTTTCGGGGCTTTGACCCACCCCAAAACCCCCGCGCTAGATTAAATCTAATCAAAAGTATTCGAAATGGACTAGTTTCACAGCTTGTAGGAGACCCTGTTCCAACAGTCCCCCAACACAATCTTGTGACTCGTCCCGAGTCACTGCGGCCGCCATATAGTCATTTAGCCCTGTATGGCTTGAGTCAACTACCATTGAAAAAGCCAGGTAAGATGTCACCACACAGGGTAGCTAGCTGGACTGCTCTGCCATCGGTGATTTCCTTAACTGTGTAGGGACCAAGCCAGTGATGCCGGAATTTGCCTGGGTGTTTTGCAAATTGGCTATCGTATAAAAGGACGAGATCACCTGCGACGAATGTCTTTTGGCGAATATGGTGATCATGCTAGGCTTTATCACGAGCCTTCTGAACCTGTTGATGAAAATTAGCAATAAATCGATCTTCCTCCAATGCCACAAGCTGCGCAAGACGCTCCTCTATGATATCTGGGTCCACCATATTTTTAAAAGCTGCGATGCGTAGGCTATGAACAATGTACTCTATGGGCATAATGGCCTCCTTGCCGTAGACCATTCGGAAGGGGGTCCTGCCTGTCAGCTTCTTGCAGGTCGTTCGGTAGGCCCAAAAAACAGAGGGAATGCGAACATCCCAGTCACTACGATCAACATTGGAAACCTTAGTTAATGTTTGTTCCAAAATTTCGTTAAACGCTTCAACCGCCCCATTTTCTTGGGGATGGTATGGTGTACTCTTTGCATGGTGGATCCAGAATTCCTCATTCAGGGCTTGAATCATTTGGTTAACGAAGTGCGTACCTCTCTCACTCATTAGGATCTCTGGGCAGCCAAACCTGGTCAGAATCTGTTCAAAGATGAAGTGTGCCGAAGTATCCGCAGTACAATCCTTCACCGCTTGTGCCTCGGCCCATCGAGTGACATAGTCAGTGGCGGTAATAATGTAGCGTGCACCTGTTTTATTGCCTAGCGGATTGATGGGACCTATAAAGTCAATGGCCCATTTTTCAAAAGCTTGTAGAGCTACTTGAGGCTATAACGACATCTCATCTCGGCGTGAGGGCCTCCCTGTTCACTGGCATGTATCGCATGATCTACAATAGGTGTAAGAATCCTGATGCAGGGTAGGCCACCATAACCCAGCCCTCAAAATATTTTGTGCTGTAGCTCGTCCTGCATAATGGCCACCTGCGACACCTTCGTGTGCCTCTGCTAAAACGGCAGGCCTTTCATGTTCTAGGACATATCTGCGTAGTATCTCATTCACGCCTAGCTTGTATAACTGACCGACGATGATAGTAAAATCCGCTGCCCGAGTAACCAACTCCTTCTTCTGTTGCACTGAATATTCTACAAGGGCCACGCTTGTAGTGAGGAACTCAATGATATCAGAAAAGTGTGCATCAACCACCCTAATGGTGAAAAACTGCGCATCTGGTAAGCCCTCCTCCAAGTTAGTAGGTTCTTCCCTTGTTTCGATGCGAGACAGATGATCCGGGCCTGCATTCGACCTTCCGGGCTTGATGATGATCTCAAAATCATATTCCTGGAATAGTAACAGCCAGTGGAAAATCTCCTCCCCAACACAGGCTTGTTGACCACATATTTCAAAGCCGAATGATCAGTGAACATTTTAAAGTGTCCACCCAGCAGATAGTGCCGATATTTCTGTAACGCGTATACCATAGCCAGTCCTTTGCGCTCAGTGGTAGAGTAGTTTCATTCTGCGCCCGAGAGTTTTCGACTCACAAAGGCAACCGGGTGATCAATATCTCCTTCTCCAGGGTGACTGAGGATAGTGCCCAAAGCGATGCCTGACGCATCCACATGTACATGAAATTCCTTCGACCAGTCAAGAAATATTAGTAAGGGTGCAGAGATCATCTTCTCCTTGAGAAGTTCAAAGAACTTATGATATTCATCATTCCAAAAAAAGGAGACATCTTTTTTTAGTATTTTTTCCATGGGTGATGTGATCAGAGCATACCCTTGAATGAATTTCCTGTAATAGCCCATGTGTCCGAGAATAGAATGTAGCTGTTTTTTCATCGTTGGGACTGCAAGGTTTAAAATTACGGCTACCTTCACAGGATCAACCATCAATCCTTGTTGACAGACTATGTGTCCAAGCAAGATTCCGAATGGTACACAGAAGATGCACTTCTTGATATTCAAGGAAATTTGGTGCTTTCGGCAGGCATCCAACATTAATCTTAGGTTAGAGACATGCTCCTTTACCAGGCCAAAAAATGTCCAGTCATCGAAATAAACCTCCAGGAACTTATGAATAAACTCCTTGAATACATCAACTAGGACCCTTGAGAAAATAGCAGGTGCGTTCTTGAGACCAAAGGGCATGACCATATACTGAAAGGACCCCCATTTGGTCGCGAATGTAGTCTTACTACGATCTTCAAGTGTAACTTGGATCTGGTGGTACCCTGAGAACCCATCGGTGAAGGAATAGGCCTCATGTCCGCCCACGCTATCAAGGATTTCATTAGAGAAGGGCATAGGGAATGGGTCATGGACACAACGTCGTTTAACTTGCGTAGATCCACACAGATGCGTATTTCCCCCTTTGTCTTCTTCTCTTGGATGACCATTGGACTTACCCAAGCCAATTGTTCAACTGGTTCAATGATACTTGCGGCAAGCATTTTGTCCAATTCTTCTTTAACATTTTTCTTATATTTAGGATTCAGTCGGTAAGGCCATTGCTTGACGGGATGCGCCTCAGGTTTCAGAGTGATGTGTATAATGCCTAGGTCCCCGGTGATTCCTTTGAGCTCAGAAAACTTTGTCGGAAATAAGTCCTGATACTCCGTAAGTAATTCTACAATTTTGCCTATGGTTCCTTCATCCCAATAGTCCCCGATTTTAGCCAACTTAGGGTGTTCTTCTGTCCCAATATTAACTTCGCGTAGCTTGAGAGGTTGCTTTACATCAATATTCTACAGCGATGGTCCAATAACGGTGCGTTCCCCTTCAGATTCCAAAACAGAGATGTTTCATGGATTATCTTCTTCTTCGTCAATCGCCAAGCTCCGACAGTTGGCTATATCTTGCATCTGTGCTTCCCATGTCAGGACCGCTGGTGCGGCGTGGTGGTGGGAATTATTAAATACAAATGCATCGATGTCCTGTAGAGCTTCTTCGAGTGTCTTTGTCCCCCCAATCAGTCCGAACGTTCCTATAAATTCCTCTTTTAGAATTTCCTAGTGGCGGGTGCACTAGTGTAACTACGCATCTAAGTACCAAGCGGCAGGGATAGGGCCCAAGGCATGAAAAAATAGATGGAAACATTCTTCTGTAGTTCGATCAGACCATTTGGTCATCCAATCATGTAGATGTGCGCAGGGATCCTCGGGTCTGAGGAATATCTTGGCGCGTATGTCAGCTGGAGGGGTGAACCGCAGCATCATCCTATCCTGACATGTTTCCCAGTCTGAGAATGCTTTCTTGTGGGTATCCCACCAATGCACAGGTGTCCCATGCATAGCCAGGTTAAGGGCCCAGAGCCGTCGTTTTCTTGGCACCCTAGCTTCCAGTGTTCTTAGGAATTCTTGGATGCTACCAAAATCATCAAAGTGGGGTAGATCTCTTACCTCCGAAGAAATGCAGTAGAGGGTCCTCGCGACTCGAGGGCATCGCAACACTGAAACCTCGTGTAACTGGTTTTGACAAATCTCCAGTTCCCCATCAGGGTCAGAGAAGCATTCACTGTCTTCCTCCCCCTAGAGTATTCCGTCTACTATGGGGTTAACCCTGTCTTCTTCCTGCGTAGTCAATCCGTAAATGTGATCTAGTTCCTCCTCCTCGTATGCTGATTCTGTATACCGCACACCTTCGGCGAGATCTAGTGGTACTATGACATGCGTACCGTTATTCTCAAACACCATGCTGTGCTTTTTGAGATCGATGATGCCCCCTACGTCTATAGCCCAATCCAGTCCTAGGAGTGCAGGGTAAGGATCCACATCTTCCACAATTTCTATGACTTCAAAGTCAGCTAGGACTTTTACTCCTACGATATCTACCATGACTTTTGGCAACCTTCCCAGTGGGATGATCTTCTGTTGATTCGCCATGTGCAGCTGGATGGTGGACCATTCCAATTTAGGCTCTCCCATTTGTTGCCATGTTTTCTTTGGTAATACGTTCGCATCCGACCCAAGATCAAGAATAACTTGATCCATCTCATAATCGCCAATCTGCGCAGTCAACCGCATCTCTCTTCCGGTGTGTTTCTTATAACTGTATAGTTTATGTACGTCCTTAGTCTCAGGAATTGTGTTGGGCCGGGCTGCACAGCTATGCAGTAATACTTGAAGGTTTTCTACAACCTGCGGGTTACATAGTAGCTTCAAACATGCCTGCAGAAGGGGCTCAACTCCTTCCCCTATCTTGAGGTGCATCGGTGGCTGCACGGGAGCTACTAGTGTGTCTTTCCCTCCGATGTTCACTCCTTCCGAAGAGGTCGTAGGATCCTTGGCAAGCACTTCCTTGGCTTCTTGGATGATCATCCCGCTGCGTGTCATGATTTTTAAACTTAGGTCTACATTCCTTAGTTCATTTTTAACTCTTTGCACATTCTGTGTAGGGGTTGGCTGTTTTTCCTACATCCTTGCTATCAAGATCGGGCAGTCTTCAATCTCATGGTCCAGCTACCGGAAATATTTGCAGGATTGACTGGTGGGATTTGGGTAGTCCTTGGAGAAGTGCCCTACCTCTCCGTAGTTATAGCAGATCAGCTGCCCCCACCCCCATCCTGTGCTTCCTCCCCGACCACCCCTGCCCCTTGCGGGGGAGCCACCAAAGTTCGTGGGGGATCTCGGTGACACAGGGTCTGATTGTACCCTATAGAGGTTTCCTCGATCTACCATCAAGTCATACGTGCAACAATTCTGCTCATCATGCCCTACCGACCAGCAGAACTTGCACCATTGTTGCTCCAGTTCACCCATACTTTGTCGAGGGCACTGGGCCGTATCATGTAGTCCCGCTACCCGGCAGTCATCGCACCATAGCACCAATCCACTGGATCGGGGGCGTAGTGGACTAGGTCCCCCTACCTGCAAGTAATCCGTCAATAGAGGACACTGGTCCTTTGTATGGCCAGACACCTGACATCGTATGCACCAGAGGTTTGCGCTAGCTCCTTTTCCCCGTTCTGTCCGTAACCTCTGAATTTCCATGTGCATGGCTCCGAGCTGCTCTTGAATTTTCTATACTCCACCCAATGCATCGTCCTTAGGCGCGACTTCAAGTTTCATGGCAGCTTCCAAGGGTTTTTCCTCCGACTTGAAGGTCCGGTGGCCCATTGGTATCCGTAAGTGAGGTAGAAACATAGCGATGAACCATTTCGTGTGTTGTCTATCGTCGTACTTGAACCCTCCTTCCCTGATTTCTTTCTGCAATCACTGATCGGCCTTCCACACCGACTTAGACGCACCTTTCTTGAAGTATTTTACTTCGGATACCAACTGAGAGTAAGATTTTGGCTTCCAGAACTGTTTTTTTAGGGCGTCCTTAATATCTTGAGGAGAGGCGCTCCCGTTTTGAGAGATTTACCGCATATACCAGTCCAGAGCTCTTTCTTCGAAGGCCAGGGACAACTATTCCCTTTTCATAGTATCGCCTACCACCCCCTGCGCAGTCCATACCGAGTCGGCCACGAACCAAAAACGATCCATGTCCTCATCGACCGCGCCTTTAAAGGTAGGTAATTTCAAGTGTACTGCCATGTCTCCTTCTAGCGAGTTTTTAGTTGAGGGATTGTTCTCCCGTGAGTCTGACGTTGGGGTAACTGGCGGACCTTGCGTAGTTGCTCTTCTCAGCGGGCTACAGGAAGAGTGATCCTCTTCTTGATTGGTTCAATAGTACTTACTACTCTGTGTTGTGATTTTATCCAGAGTAGCGCTCATTCACTTCTACGTTAGATCTCCAGTATTCGCTTGTCATTACCTGATCCCTTTCTCAAAATTCTTCGGGTCCCGGCAACAGAACCATTTTTTGGCTTGAGGGGTTCTCACCCAGGTTCGGAGCTCAAGGTTTTCCAACAAACCCCTATAATACTGGCCCTTTCGGCAATGACCTACTTTCGAAAGTCAAAGTCTCATCCGAAGTAGTATGGGTGGGTGCTGGAACTAGGTTTCCGCACCCTGAGAAAGGATAGGTAAGGCAAGCAGAGCTGTGTTTGGCCCTGCGATACCCAAATCACCTTGTTATGCACAGGGCCAAGTGGGTCTCTATTTGCATCTACGTGCACTAGATCTATAATTATATGCTTTTATGATAGTATCATAGCATCAGATAAACAGAACAGAACATATCTAGATACAGAAAACACACTTACACAGATCTTCGCATCTTAAATATAGAAAAACACATGATACAATAATTACCAATGACTCACACAAAGAGTACTCACAGATTCAGTTCTATATCAACCTTTATTATTCATCAATTCTTCAATTCCTCCTTATAATTCCCTTCCCAGCTTGTGCACACAGCAGCAGGGTCCACACACAGCTGGACTTGGATCTCCGCACACACAGCCAGCAAGAGTCCTTTCCCCAAAAACCCAAACAGATAGCTTAAACCACAATTCACATCAATATCTCTTCCTTTCTCAACCTTACAATACAAAATGTTCCTGTATTTATAATAATCTAGCCTAGACTTTCCTATGGTTTGCAAACCGTCGTTTTCAGACCCTTGGTTTACCCTTTTACCCATTACAATGCTTTCGAGGCTTTGACCCACCCTAAAATCCCCGCGCTAGATTAAATCTAATCAAAAGCATTCAAAATGGACTAGTTTCGCAGCTTGTAGGAGACCCTGTTCCAACACACTAGCACAAAAATTTGTGGTAGATTAATTTCTTAAATGACATCCTCTTTCAAGAGAAGGTAATCTGCATTCATCTCTAAAACCTTTTTAGCCATAAGAAAACTATCGGGTCATTTCTTTTTGTATGTTTTTGTACAAAAACCAATGCAAAAACTCAAGAAAAGGGTATTCTCCCATCATTATATGATACTCACCAGCTGGAAAAGGAAATCATATGACACTCCCTGGAAAAGATACATTGTTTCAATAATAGAGAAAAACAAAATTTTTGCAATGGATGTATGGAATGCCTTTAGAAAATCATTTAAAGTTTATTCTTGTTGCAAGTCCTCAGTCCTGAATTTGAGGCATAAGTGTGCTAACATTTGCTCTTGATATTGCAGTGGCAGTCAATTTCTTAAAGCAAATCCTGAAGCTACCTTAATTGTGTCCCTCTGCAGTTAAAATGGCAGTCAAATCCTAACATTCCCAAGAAAATTTATATTGAAAAGTGAACATATATATATATAACTTTCCTAAACACTATTCTATTAAGAATATATTACTTACAAATATCTTGGTCTAGCTCGTGCCATGCACAACTAAATTTATCATGTTTCCTATCAAGTAAGTCGTTAGACCCAGATTGATTAACATGAAGAAGATATTATTTCACTATTATTTTGAGCATGCAGATCTCCATACGCAACGGTGGTTAGAGTGGTAATTAACCAATAGATTGAGGTAAGATAACGAATCCACAGGATTTTTGTTATGAAATCTGGAGTCACAACACCAATCCATGTCTTTCTCTCTTCATGATATCTAGCAGCAGGGAGATAATTAAAGCATCCAACACACTGAACCACAAAAAATGTTACATGCATAGTTGAGCCAATACAACTTCATGTTTAATGTGAGTCAACACTATTTGAAATTGCAAAGTGTTCCAAATAATTAAGGAAAAATATGATTTTATTAGCTTACACAAATTAGCTTTGCACAACATGTACAAAAGTAGTTGAATCAGACATCTTTCTCTAGTCCCGTGAACAAATCTCTGACTCGCCTTAAACACCAGAGGCACAACGTACTAAGAACATTAAAACATAATCCTGTCCTCAAATTTTCTTTGTACATTCATCTAATTGCCTCAAAGGGAATTGTTTATCATACATCAAATATGAACCATGTACAAATATACTTGTGTCATCCACGAAAAAAATAATTTACACTACCATAACAAGAATAGTTTGTGAAAATAAATAAATATAAAAAAGAGAATAAAAGAGACTAAATAGAAAGAAATAAAAAAAAAGATGTTTTGCATCCAATCACTTTCCAATTAGAAGATGGCACCCATACAGAGTAGTTTATGTATTCAAACCATAGACACACTAATTTTGAATAGGGGAGGTTGAAAGCGAGTCTCTTGCAGGTGGGATAGAGAGAGAAATGAACTAGATGTCATTCGTGTGTTGCAATTGGTTGTGAAGATGGAAGTGTCTCTTTTTCCATGACCCAATGATTTTTATAGTTGAGATTAAGGTTTTAAGCATACCTGTAAAATGACGATAAAAATGGATAAAATTATCTAGTGAGAATACGAGAAATATGCGATATATAGAGAATTTATTTCATCCATATTTATCGTGACTGACAAAGATCATATTGATAACCATTCAATTATCTAAGACTGCAATCTTAGACCAAATCTAACTAAAACTTTTAATTCGTGCAATTAAGCATACAATATTTAAAAACATTTATTTGTTTAGAATATTAGATATATCCTTACTGTTCCAATTTAGGCACAATTGACTCTAGTCAAATATGAAATACAAGCCATGTGATCTTCTAATATAGAGAATTTCCAAGAAAGAAAAAATTACATGAATTCCTTTAAAAGTTAAGGCTAAATCCACTTAAGAATAATGAAGATTCAGAAAACTCGCCAATCAAGCCATAAATAATGGAAAAATCTCAGACACACTAGCCATAAATGATGGAAAAACCTTAGACACATTAGTCCTCTAAGATGATGTTAAGTAACAATAGATTGTCGTACAAAGGCCTGGGTAAGTTATAAAAGTTAGGGTATATAACATACTATCTGCAATGTAAAAAAATAAAATAATGTTGCATTCTTTTTTCCGAGCGTCCCACACGTAGCTATAACCTGTATCATTAGCAGTGGTCTGTGTTCTTGAGAGGTGGATGTTTTGGAAAACATCCAATACTCTGGGAAGAATAACATGTAATCGTACATGTAGTTGTGTTTATCTAAGTACTTGTGGAGGGCGCAAAACATGTTGGCACGACACTTGAAACTAGTGAGCTCCATGGGTTTTCGGTAGTGTTATTGCCTTGCCGCCTATACCTACCTACAAGTTAGTGAGAAAAGCCTACTAACCCCACAAGGTGTGTTTGGTGGCAAGGAACTCAGAGAAGGGGTTTTCACACTAATCCTAACTCTCTCTGTTTAAGCTATTTCCTAGGTTAGCTATGGGGGGTGGTCCCTATATGGAAAAGTAAGTTAAAAGATGTGAGTTTCTAGGAGAGTTGTTAGATTTAAATAGATTACTTCTTAATATTTATAAACAAAAAGTGTTATGAACAATAACCATCAATACATAATTTAAATAAGTATAAAGCATATGAAAAACCAGTGCCTTCAAAATGGAAAGAGAGGAACAGAAGAACCTTTCAAAATGTAAAGATGAAACAAACAGAAATATGGAAAATCATTTTAAAGGGAATAAGAGAAACCATTCTCGCCAAAAAATGGGCGCATGAGGCCTGGGTAGTCTAGGGAGCGGAAGCTATAATTCTTCATCAGTTAAACCTAAAGGAAGATATGCTTGCACCATCCTCCTGGAAACAAAGAGTAGCAGGCTATGCAATAAGAGATGTTTTTATTTGGCCACAGCCAGGATTCATAAAACTTAATTATGATGGGGCTTCAAAAGGGAACCCAGGACAAGCAGGGGCTAGAGGCATATTTCGAGATTGTACAGGGACAGTCCTAAGTATTTTTGCCATTGATCTTGGATATGCAACTAATAATGAAGCAGAACTGATAGCAGTGAAACTGGGCCTTGAAATTGCGCGTCGAGAACAGTATAATAGAATAGAAATTGGGGGAGACTCTGCCATGGCCACTAGAATACTAAGAAAGCTTCAATAGGGTGGTATCTGGGAACATATCAGTAAAATTTGGAGAATAACAAGGCTAGTGCAGGAAATTAAACAACTAATGGGAGCAATCCACTATATCATTCCTCATCACGTCAGGAGAGCGGGCAATGAAGCGACGGATTGGTTAGCAAATTGAGCCTGCAAAAACGGGGATTAGCTTCTAGATAAACCATGGAGGCAAGAGCTGGCGCCAGACATGATGGAGCTCTGGTGTATAGTGCAACAGGATGGTACCCATATAGGTCGGGAAAAAAACAACCCCCGATCGGGGTGGCTAGAGGCAAGGTGTGGGTCGAGAGGACAAGGTGGCGATTCGAGGATGCCACATGGAGAGGTAGGATGACAACGTGGCCACCGCATGCAAAGAGAGGCTGATAATGGCCGACGGGGTAATGGAGAGGACAGTTCCCAAGCGAGAACATAATTATGGTAATACATGTGAAAGTGGAACAGCTGGAAAAGCTAGTGAGGATGTCAGTATTTTGTTGGGATAAAGGCCCAAGGAATGTCTCGAGGGCAGTTAAGAACGATGACATTCTAACCATTATCATAATATCACTCTGTTGTGAAGAAGCCGACTCCTCCTGCGCGCCCTCCAGAAGCCATCATCGACGAAGCTGGTGGACTGCGTGGGTGGCTCGATATGTATTTGAATTCCTCCTTGATGTGTAAATGAAGTTGGTATCGGAATTTCGTAGCATGCAGACGAAAATTTTAGTGTTTTTAGATTTTCTGTATAATGGTTTTGCCAAGTTTTGTGAAGTCTGCAATGTCAGTCGTGTTAGAAAAGCAAGTGGAAGAAGTTGTCATAGTTTTCAAAGAATAACGAATTTAAAAACTGTTACTTTACATTCTCTTGAAATTAGAAGGCAATACGAAAATGTTTGTGGGTCTGCCTGGGAAATAGTCTACATGTAGGTCAATGATGTGAATGTTTGGGAGGTTAGCGTCTGGGAGGGTATAATTGCGCTCTCAGGTGAGGGTTTTGTGCATGTGTTGTTGCTTGGGGCAATCAACTATTTCGACTCGTCGGGCTTAGAATTATGGTGGGCTTGTAGAATTTGGGTTCTCGGTAGGATTTTAATTTGTTTTTTCTGCAATGGGCCTTTGTTATTTTGTATAGATATTAAGCTTCTGCTCTGGGTGGGGGAAGTTCGTGTCATAGGTAGGAAGGCTAAGGGGCAAGGTTGGATTATTTTTACATTGATGAGGGGGAAATGAGCCTGCGTCTATGGTTCACCTGCTGATTCACCCAACTACTGTAATTTCAATTACTCGAAAATTAACTGTCTAGAAATTTTACATTGTATTGCTGCTCCAGGAGAGTTCATTTTCTTTCCAGTCTAGATGGTCAAGAAAACAAGGGGAAGAAAGTATAAACTGGACAAAGGTAAAGAATCTATCTTAGCCCCGCCAGCCAAGAGTGGCTGGAAATATAGCAGAGAGCTTATGGAGCCCTTAATTCAAACCTTTGCAGAATACACACCCAATTCTTTAAAATCTCGTATTTTCGGATGGGAAACATAAGCCACAAATAAAATGGAAGAAGAGGATAAATTGGCAGTGGAAGAATTGCATCATATGATTGATGATTCAGGGCATACTCATGGGAGAATCTCATTATTTTAGAATTCAATTAGAACATATTGGTTAGTAAAATGCCTGCTGGTAAAAGCCATAATGTCAATTCAGGAAGCAGAGGAGCCAAAACTGGTCTCCACCTTGGCAGAGATAAATAGAAACATCCAGGAAATCAACCTGCGTCAACTGCATCAGTATGCTTGTCTTGGCAGAATGGAGAGAGATATAAAAGCCATGCAACAAGCTGAAATACCAGGATCCAGTGTCAAAGACCTGGCCTCGGTGGAATCATATGATGATTAGAGCTGATAGTTCTAGTGTTTTAGCGGATAGATTTACTTATGTTTTCAGTAAACCTTACTTATCTATTCTGTAAATGTTAATATTAGAAAACTTCGATATCAGTTATCTTAAGACTATGTTTAGGAGATTAAGGAAGTATACGTTTTGGATGGCGTACAATGCACTTAGATGGCCAACATACCTGGTTTCCTTTGGGCAGGTTGAGGTCTAATTTTTGTATTTATTATGCTCACTTTTTATATTAATAGAAAATGGTAAGGAACTACTAAGCTTACAAAAAAAAAAAAACCAGTGCCTTAAAAGTATTTCTCTTTAAAATGAAAATGTATTTGCTTAAATGAAGTAAAATGCTTTCAAATGGAAAGCAAAATTAATCTTAAAAAGTGAAACAAGAAAATGTTAGCACAAGATATTGTAAATGCTTTCAAGATAAATATATTTATGAATCAAAACATGAGAAGCTATCTTGCTCAAAAGGAAACAATTAGTATTCTACTTTGGAGAACGTAAATGAGATGATAGAAAAACTCAAATGTTAAACCAAGATAACAACATGCAATTAAATTTGCAACACCGAATAAGGGTACTTGCCAATGAAACAAGATATATCAATCATCCATAAGCATAATGACCATTAAAATGACAACATGCAATGAAGTTGCAAAAGTAAGTAAATTTCCAAGTACCATAAAATTAAACTTGTTGGAAAATTTAAGAAATCAAAATGTTTGCATCCAAAGTGCTTCTTCAGATAAGATTTGCATGTGAAACTTTAAACCATCGAGATAGCAAAATAATTGAGAAATTTTCAAGTAAATGTGATGAGATAGTGCTCTTGGTTTATTTTATTAGTTAGCTCTAAAGCAATATAAAAATCAAACTCTAATCCTCAGACCTCACCCTCGCCCAAAGGTTTGGATCTCATAGTGAGGAGTCGATAGAGGTAGAGGGTCCCTAAAATGTCTATTCAACCAACTTAAGTTGGAGGTAAAATTAGTGATGTTTGGGGCATGAAATATCTAAAAGTAAATTAACATGAAAATGAAAATTCAACTTCAACTTGAAATATATTTGTTTGTCATGAAATAAAATGTAGCTTTACTTAATGCATCAAAATTAAGATTGTAGAGTGTGCTCAATGGTGAAGCATAAGCAAATTTGAAGTATGATTTCAAGCTAAATAAACTCAAGTAAAGATGCTTGCATATAAAAAATCTGAATTTTCTATGAAAGTAAATGCTCTTAAAACTTGTAGCAAATCAAAGTGAATAGCTAGTGAAAGGAATGAAATGCATGGTTGTGTTAATTGATCAATTAGATGAGATGCATGCAATTTAAAGAGATCAACAAATCACAACACAAGTCCTCTCCCAAGAATAGAGAGATTGATATGCCAATGGGTAAAACTCACGCTCCCAAAATTAGAAATTTTATTGGTTGTTAGAGGTAAGAGACTATGAAGCCTCCTACAAGCTCAAGGAAAACCTTTACAAATGAAACTTGAGGTCTTAGAATTATCTTTGATAAGAAATTTATTCTATATAAAGACCCAATAGAAATCAAATTTTTACAAGTGAAGAATAGAGGCTAAGCCTCCTCAATGCTCACGGCCAAGAGAAAGAGAGAAGAAGCCACAAAAGGAATTTGGCCTTCCTCAATAAAGCTCCTTAACTGCCCACGACCAAAGGAAACAGAGAGAGTGCTCCTCGTTTGACATTAGAGCTCAAAGGTCCTGCAACAATTTGTTAGTAGTTTATTGAAGGTGAATCCCACAAGTTGCTACAAGAAAACAAGTTAGAAAGAAAAAAACCAACCAAGAGTTAGACAAAGAAAATCACAAAATATTGCACAATAATCTACAAAGGGCTAAGCCAAAGAGGATGAGTAAACTCTCCTCTTTGTCCAGCGATGCTTAAGCTCTTTAAAGAGAAAAATATGATCTAATGAAGCACAATGAAAAGTAGAATATTTTTAAATGATTGCATGCATACAAACTATGTCCAAACAAATCTCTGCAAGACACTTTTTCGTAAGATAAGATATGAAAATCCAAATAAAAAATGAGAGTTCCTTTGAAGGTGCTTCAAGAGTGGGTTGGTCTCTCAAAGACTTCCCCTCACGCTTGATCCAAAAATAATTCTTCTACAATACTCAAGTCACACATTAGTCCATGTAGATTTAGATAAACAAACAATGAATTGAAACTTCTAGAAATTTATTTGAAAATAAATTAGAACTTTCAACCTTTAGAGCCTACTTTCAAATCAAATGTTAATACAAGATAGCTATGCACTAGCAAGTTCACAAGAATACATGGAAAATAAATAACTCAAAGCATATCAAAAATTATACCAATAGCTCAAAATGCACCATGCTTCAAAGGAAGAACACTAATGAATGGACCCCCAACGTCTTTTTATTGATATTATTGAAAAGTGTACATAGTAGCGCTTCCGCAAGCACAATCACAAGTAAACCATATGTAATATGAGAGCCCATGGCTCCATTATATATAAATTTGAGAGCAAATCCCAATGAAGAACCAAATGCCAAGTGGTGAGAGGGAGGAGATCACAAAGAAAATTTGAATTTGATATGTAGAGCTCCATTACAAAGTGTAAAAATCGGATTCTCGAAAGTGGACATCATTTTCTTCTTCCCTTATGTGCCAAATTTGAAATTTATGATGTAATGACAAATTTATATGGGTGGTAATCCATGTGGGGACAATTTCACACAAAAATCTCCACCAATATTCTCCCAAATCCTCCCAAATATGCACTAACTCCACAAATTCGAATTTCCAAGTAAGCAACTCTCATTTAATGCCAGAAATTCAATTATATTTGAGCACATTTCCTTTCCTTGATTTTAGGAGTCCATATCACCTTGGGACTTCACTTTAACTCCTCCATAATTTTCCACCTCATTTAGCATGTGTGGATATTTAATTTTCTCCATTTATTTAATTTCTGTCTTTATTAATTGCCAGATTTCCCACTAAACTTAGGAAAAGTGGGTTTTAAGGGTTCAAAACACATTTTTAACCCCTCAAAGTGTGTCATTGTAGAAAGTTAAGGGTGAGAGGTGTAATTTTGATTACTCATACCCCATACAAATTCTCTAGGCAACACTTATTTCAATTCAATTACAATTTTTATTGCTTTTTGACTTGCGAGAAATCTAAAAAACTAAAAAATCACTACCTAGACCTAACCAAATTCCATGAATTTTTTTGTGTGATCTAGTATGGTGATAAAAGTTGACTCTAGACATTAGGACTCACCCAATGCCTCACCATCAAGCCGTACTCCGGCTTTGGCATAAAATTGGAGGAAAAAACTCAATTAATTATTAACTCCTAGTAGGGAGATGATAATTATCCAAGTGAAAAAAAACCTCCCAGGGTAATACTCGACTTGTTGGCAAGGTACCAGGCTATATAGGTCTATTATGGACTCAATACTGACTCAAGAATCATCATTACTGGCATCACTTATTACAATTCTCCATAGGGCGTGGAATCTGGGTACAAGAGAAAGATGATGAGAAGTAGAAGTAGAGCTTAAACACTCTGTTGAATTGATGATATATGATGGTACAAATGTCTTCTGGTTCATCCTTGGTCATGGATTCTTCTCATTATCATCAAGTGCCACTCCAGTGATCAATAGGTAGGAAAAGAAGTGATTTTTTTGGCGCAGTGGAAGGCAAGGGGGGTTTTGCTTGCCGCTAGGGTTCTAGTAGACGACTGATCATGCTGCAAGAAGGATGATCCTCATCCATGGCCAAAGGTATTCAGATCAAATCTCCTCAACACTTACGCCAGGTCTTGGGATTGAAACCTCGCCCTACATCGGCTGTTCCGACAGCTTGTAGAAGGACGATTTGGTGGAGTTAGCAACACTAATTCACAACAACACTTGGAGAAGAAGCTCAAGGTAGTCAGAACTCAGAAGAAGAAACAATTGTTAGCACAATGCATGAGCCCTTCTAGGACCTGGAACCAGCTCTCCTCCTGGTTCCAACTCTCCCTAAAAAACACTCGTTGTCCTCTTAGTTCCATCTCTCCTAACAAAAACACAAAAGACAGAAATCAGGTAAAAATAAATAAATTTTAACACCCATTGTACAAAGAACAAAGGGTAATAAGGCACAGAGTAAAGGATATTCCCATCTTCCCCTTAGGTTGAATCACAAATCGAATTTGACAATGTACTGGCTGAATCCTGACACACAACCAAGATGGTCAGACGAGATTTGGAAGAAATTAATACAGGATTCCCTTCATTGTCTTCTCGGTGCTCTCACTGCCCATAACCTGGAAAACCATTTGGCCACCTTCACTAAGACATTGTCACTGCTAGAGTCTGAATAACCAAAAGAAAATGGAGGGGGATGAGGTAGAATACAAACTTGAGTAACATACGTGGATGAGGTAGAATATAAACTTGAGTAACATACAAGACCACAGTTGGATCATAAATTGAGAAACATACATGGATAACAAACATATGAGAAACTCAGAAGGAGCCTTACAGGGTGCCAACTGGCATCGCAAGAAGAATTACGTGTGGATGTGGAGGGTGTACATGGGCGGTGCATGCGACAAATTTCAAACCCAACCCATTGATGATGCGAGTTGACAATGGTGGGCGGCTCCACCCACGGACCTTAATGACGACATTAATGTGGAATGCAGAACAACAAGGTGCGACAGGTAGGCTGTTAGGAATGTTTGGGGGAAAGAGCTAGTGTGTGAGGTGGACACGACATATGTACATTCTCCTTGCTGTTTTTTGGTGGATAGTAACCAGTTGAGCGTAGAGCACCAACAAGCAGTTAAGTGGCCGGGGAAGAGCTCCACCACCTTCAACGTGTCATCTGCGAGGGTATGTATCAAACTCTCTTCCTCCCTTTGCCATGAAACATGTTTCTGGTTCTCAGTCTGTGGAAAATAAGGTCCTATTTTTTTTGGATTACCTGTTTCGTCTGCATTGTATAGCTGTGGATTCCATGGTTTTTGATAATGTCATCGTGGAAAGCTTGGTTTTGGAAGAATATAACGGTTTCTTTGTTCTGAATTTCAGTGATGGAGTTTTGGTGGGAATCTGGGCCACTTACCTTCCTATGAAGGGAGTAATTCAGAGCCGCCTTCCTCATTTTGTGTCCGTCTCAGTTGCTTTTGTCTGTTCTGATTTATTTTCTAGATTTGCAAGGTTGTACTATCTGCGTGTCGGTTTTGTAGCTTGGTGTTGTATTGGTTCTGTATGGCACTGTAATGGCCTTGCATGGTGTCGTAATGACCTTGTCTGTGCATCTCTTGCTTTGGAGGGCTCCTATTCTGACCGATTTGTGTATCCCTATTTTTCCTCATCTCCGCATCTCAATAATTTGTATTGTAGTCGCCAGCTTTGGGAAATTGACTATATGGCCTCCAATGATATTTCTATGGGTGGTGGGTATGTAATATTTATTAGAAATGCCTCTGGTAGTTAGTGGGTCAGTTTATGCTGTTGGTTGGGTAATCTTTTTAAATTTTCCTTTGCTGAGGATATGTGGTCTATTGGTAGTTGTTATGGAGTTTCCTCTGTAGTCGGAGTTACCTCTCTGGTTTGGAGGAATCTCGTCCATTTCTTTAGGGGTATGGCCAATAACTTGAAGATTTATGGTGTGTCTTGTCGGTATATAAAGGCGTTGTTAATTTCTCTAAGGTCGTGTCCTCCCTGTTTGTCAAGGTTGGGTCTAGTGCAAGTCGACAAAGACAACCAGTCTCCAGTGCCTCCCATACAACACCATGCCCATCTTTCTATTTCATGTAGCTTTAATATCATAATGCTTTGTACTATTACAGGTCTTCCTTGCAATTATCACCTACACAAAAATTTGCTGGAAGACCAGGGTCTGAAGACAATGGTGAAAGCCTAGTCGACTAAGAAGGAAGGAAAGGCTAAGGGGAAAGCCAAATCCCCCAAAGCTGCTCTAGCTAAATGAGCTTGGAAGTCTGGTAAAGAGGTAATGGAGAAATTATTCTAGGCTTATTCAGAGGCAACATCAAAACCGCTTCGGGCCTAGGATCTAGCCCTCCTAGACTCAGAGAGGGATATCTCTGTTAGATATAACTTTGTTGATTGGGCATTTTAAGCTAGATATTAGGTGCAAAGTTTGGATTTTGAATTTTTTTTGTGGGAATAGTAAGGGAAAGCCATTGGGTAATGGAGTCAAAGAGGCTCGGGTGATTAAATGAAGAAATATCAAGCATGAGTGAAGCAGGGTAATATAGGTGCACTACTATGGATCTTTTAGACTTTTGAATGGATTATGAAAAGAAGAAATGTAAGGTAAGGTATAGACTAAGGAGCAATTAAGAATTCCTAAATCTGTCCTAGGATGTAAAGTTCAGCAGAAACAAAGGAGCAATTAAGAATTCCTCGATTTGGCATCAATGGAAAACATAGACTATTGTAAACACAACTAGAATAGGGTGCTCTAGATAAAAAATCCTATTCTTCACACTTTATTTTGTACAATGAGATTGCAGGAAAAACACATAAAAATAGGAGAATACTTCACCATTTCAGACACCACATGAATCCTGAACAACTGATCTTGTATTACTCTTCAAACAGTCACTTGAAATTCAGTGAACAACATTATCAAAAGGGACTGTTCCTTATTGCAGATTCCTCCCCCATTTAATACTTCGAACAATGAAGTATTTATGCTAATCCTACTGACTGATTACAATGAATGCAGTAACTAACAATTACTTTCTTTAACTACATAACAGAGAAGGGCTAACATCCTTTGATTGGTGCAAATAAACCAGTTGGAGTTATTTGAGGACATCTGGACTTCGGGCACTATCTTGAACATCTGGCGCTGCTTTGGTTCCCTTGAAACATTCCATTTGATCAAATCTCCCATCTTCTTTCTAAATACTAATGACACATGTATAACTAATTATCTGTCTTTGAGGAAGTGATTGTAGCAGGGGTGACATATGTAAAAATTCTTCCTTCTTATTAGGGTGTTGTTATTAACAAGATTTTATTTTCCCTTCGAGAGATGGACAACATATAAGAATAATGATGTGCATTCAGTGGTTGCTCTCCGCGATATCTTGAGTTCGAGTAAGCACTGTGACAGTTGGAAGATACACCTATAACAACCCTGAATATGCCCTGTTACCTATTGATCTGTACTCGGTAGAACTTGATCATACTTTTAGTCTTTTGCTCACACTCATCTGCAAGCCTCAATGTCAGAGGTAACACCATCTACATACCTCTTTAGTTTCACAGATGGAATATAGTGGAGCTGCAGTGGCGGGAGAGGGTAGGTGGTATCGGAGTAGAGGGAAAGCCGATTTCGGGGTGGGTAGAGGAGTGGTAGGCGGTATTAGAGCAAGGTGGTGTGAATTAGAGGAGGGGCAACACGTATCGGGGATGGTGGTAAGGGATACCACCTGTTTCAGACCCCCCTCTCCCCCCCCCCCAATGGTTAAAGTTCGAAGCCTGCATGGGGGGGAAACAAAATAAGGACCGTCGGATGCGGGGAGATGCGCGGGGGTGACGAAGAGGTGAGGGACCGTTTAGTGAGATATGAGTGAATGATATGGTAGGAGGTGACATGGAAATGAGGTGGGCCTGCCCGCAGCCTGCAGATCACAACATTTAAGATATTCCTTAGTGCTCACCTTGTGAACCCGCAAGGTGTGACATGCGATTGGGTCCCATCGTCATCGCACATCGCACTTCGGAGATTGTATCGTGAACCCTCCACACTTACCTCTATAAATTGCGACTTACGACTTTTGATTGGGTCCCACCGATGTTGCGCATCGCAAATTTTTCCTTTTATCGCACATCGAGACTTTTTCTGTTTATCGCAACATTTACCACTTACCTCACATCGCAATACTTACCACTTACCGCACATCACAAATTTTGACGTTTATCGCACACCGCAACGAATAATTTATCGCATCTCCACTTAAACCAACTGACCTGCGATGTGTTAACAAGTAAACATAAAGAACGCCGATTGCGATGTGCAATGGGCGGTTGAGAAAAGGGTAATGCAGCAGGGAAAGGCCCGAACCATAATTAAGTATTTCCAAGCATTTAGGGCGCATAAAAGGGAAATATGGGTCCCACTATATCACATCAGAGGAGTATTAAGGTGGAAAAATTAGCTGCGAAATGATAAAGAGTGCGAAGAGCGGATGCGAAAAAGGTAAGGACAGGATAAGGTTTATTTGCGGTTTATAATATTTATGATATATATGTATGTATCAAGTGGCCTAAAGTGGGACATAGCTATAACATTAAAATTTCAGACTTTAGTATAAGTGGGTTTATAAAGTAATAAGTCCCGAAAGGTTATGTATGGGGGTTTAGAAAGAAATGAGGCATAAGACTTTAAAAAATGGAAAAATGAAGGGTAAAAGAGGGTAAATGAAATGAATGAGGGCAGAAATGAAGTTTGCTCAACATTACACCTTATCAACAATACTTTCCTCTTTCCACTGAACCAAAAGGGTAGATTGATTCCTTTGAAGTCCTTGATAGTCAAGATTTCTCTTCTTTGTCTGGAAATAAATGACAACCATGGAATGTTATCTTCAATATATAAGATAAGAAAAGAATACTCAGTCACCTAGTGATATTATAGATTATAGGGTACTAATAGTGGCTCCAACTGGGGATGGCAGCTTCGTTAGGAGGTGTCAAGAACACCGTAGACTAGTGGCCTGATCCATTGGGTTGATGCCAAATCTGCAACCTGATCTGCTACAACCTCTGTGGCTGAAAATCTTCAATCATTTGTTCTGGACCTCAGACGAGAATTTGATCCATGTACTGCAATCTGGAATGGAACAACAACTGAACTTATGCACTGCAAGCTATCGAACTGAACTGCTACACCTAGAAAATCTGAATGTAAAATCTGAACTAAACTAAAAATTGAAAGCAATATTAGACTAAAAATGAAAGGATTCTCAAAGTACTGAGCTTATTTTCACACCGCTACCTACCTACTCTAACTTAGAGATGATATGTACACTAAGTGAACTCTTCTTTCCAATGTAACCAATCAAGTAAATGACTGCATGATTGGTTCTTGCCCACCCCTTTGAGCAGGCTGAAAAAACAAAATGGCCACTCCCATCTCAAATACCTTTGAACATAAGTGTTCAAAGGTTCCCTTACACCTGCAGATAACCACTCATGGCATAACACACCACTTATTTATATCATTCTAAGAGGCTAGAAAATGGATCTTGGAACAATACCAGGTCCTGAGGAAAACAACCAGCCTCATCTAGGACTGCCCTTTGTTCCAATTTGTTATGCTTAAGATCCTTCTGAAAGAGAATATCTATAAATTCTTTATGGGCATTTGATATGGCCTCATCATTGTATACCAATGTGCCCTCCTCAAGCAAACCTGATATGTCTCGACTGAGTTGGTTGAATTCTGTTTGAAGGCCATCATGTTGATGAACAGAGGCACTTTCTGGAAATAAACCTTCTTGAGAACGTAAAACAACATCAATATCAATATGTTCTACATCTGTGTCTTCATGAGGAAATACTTTAGTACATAAATCAATAGTATAACAAATAGAATTAATCTCCTGATTACCTATCAATTGAGAGACTGGCCGTATGCATAAAATCTGATTAATTTCTTCTTCAGTTAAAGGAGGAGGCAGTCTTTGTTTTCTTTGGATTAAAAAACAAGTGTTTTCTTTATTTCGTGAAGATTTATCATGAGACTGAATGTCTTATTTAGCCTCATACAAAAGGACAGATGAATTGTCATTTCTCTCCACAGAGAGATCTTGTGGACCTACTTCCATTTATTGATTGCTTTCATCTTCAACTAACTTCTCTTGGTCATTATAACAATTAACTTGAGAAATAAATCCATAAATTGCTTCTAAGAGATCCTCATCATGCATATTTCCTAGATCTTCATCAATATTTTCAAGGTATTGTATGAGATCCTCAGACTGATCACAACAATTTTCAACTAATGATAAAGAGGGAGAGTATTCTTTAAAATTCTCATAAAACACCTTGTGGAAATCCTTTAAAGAAAAAAAACTACCAGGGTTAAAACCTTCATACCATTCCCTCGCTTTCCCTTCTAATGTTTCCATGAACATATTCATGAGGCAATCCTCATGCCATTTGACTTTCAACTTCCATGAATGTATATGAAATTTAATGAGATGTAACAAAGCATCATCAACATTCTCATCTTGAAAAATAGGAAGATTTATTTGCCAATTTACCTAAGGAATTTTGTTTGGGAAGATGGGAATGTGATATCTATTCAATGGAGCATATATCCTTGCAACTGATCCCATTTTGAACTTGTGGAGTTGCCAGGTGAATGGAACAACCTTCTGGTGTTTGACTGCTATTCACCATAAAAGTCAAAACTGAAACTTGAAGTGCATTACTAGAGATAGTTCGTCCCCAGTATGGTTGCCATTATGTTATCACTCCGTAATTCCGAGGCTGAAGACAGAATCCTGGTGACAACATCAAAACCGCTTTGGGCCTAGGATCTATCCCTCCTAGACCCAGAGAGGGATCTCTCTGTTAGATATAACTTTGTTGATTAGGCATTTTAGGCTAGCTATTAGGTGCATAGTTTGGATTTTGAATTCGTTTGGTATCAAGAGCAAGGGAAATCCATTGGGTAATGGAGTCAAATGGGCTTGGATGATTAAATGAAGAAATATCAAGCATGAGTGAAGCAGGGCAAGATAGGTGCATTACCATGGATCTTTCATACTTTTAAATGGATTATGAAAAGAATAAATGTAAGGTTAGGTAGAGACTAAGGAGAAGTTAAGAATTCCTCAATCTATCCAAGGATGTAAAGTTCAGCAGAAACCGAGGAGAAATTAATAATTCCTCGATTTAGCATCTGTGGAAAACATAGACTATTGTAAACACAACCAGAATAGGGTGCTCTAGATAAAAAATCCTATTCTTCACACTTTCTCTTGTACAATGAGATTGCAGAAATACACAGAGAGAGAAACAATGGAAAAACACATTAAAACAAAAGAAGACTTCACCATTTCAGACACCACATGAATCCTGAACAACTAATCTTGTATTACTCTTCAAACTGTCACTTGAAATTCAGTGAAAAACATTACAGAATGGGACTGTTCCTCATTGCAGATCCCCCCCCCCCCCTTTAATACTTCGACTAGTGAAGTATTTATGATAATCCTCCTGATTGATTACAATGAATGCATTAACTAACAGTTACTTTCTTTTCCTACATAACAGAGAAGGGATAACATCATTTGACCAGTGCAAATAAACCAATTGGAGTTCTTTGAGGACATCTGGACTTCAGGAACTGTCTTGAACATCTGGCGCTACTTTGGTTCCCTTGAAATGCTCCATTTGATCGAATCTCCCATCTTCTTTCTAAAGACTAATGACACATGTATAACTAATTATCCGTCTTTGAGAAAGTGATTGCATCAGGGGTGACATATGTAAAACTTCTTCCTTCTTCTCAAGGTGCTGTTATTAACAAAATTTTCTTTGCCCTTCAAGAGATGGACAACATATAAGAATAGTGATGTGCATTTAATGGTTGCTCTCCATGCTATCTTGAGGTCCAGTAAGCGCTGTGACAGTTGGAAGATACGCTTGTAACAACCGTGAATATGCCCTCTCACCTATTGATCTATACTCGATAGAACTTGATCGTACTTTTAGTATTCTGCCCGCACTCATCTGTAAGCCTCAATATTAGAGGTAACACCGTCTACACACCTCTTTAGTTTCATAGATGGACTGTAGTGCAACTGTGGCAGCGGGAGCGGGTAGGTGGTATCGGAGTGGAGGGAAAGCTGATTTCGGGGGGCGAGGGGGGGGGGGGTTAGAGGAGTGGTAGGTAGTATTAGAGCAGGGGGGTGCGAATTAGTGGAGGGGCAATATGTAGCAGGGATGGTGGTAAGGGATACCACCCGTTTTGGACCCTCCCCCCATGGTTAAAGTTTGAAGGCTACAGCGGGGGGGGAAGCAAAATAAGGGCCATCGGATGCGAGGAGATGCACGGGGGTGATGGAGAGGTGAGGGACCATTTAGCAAGATATGAGTGGATGATATGGTAGGGGGAAATGTGGCAATGAGGTGGGCCCAATCGCAACCCGCGGATCATAACTTTTAAGATATTCCTTACCGCTCACCTTTGTGACCCCACGAGGTGCAACATGCGACTGGTTCCCGCCGATGTCGCACATCGCACTTCGATGATTGTGTCATGAAACCTCCACACTTACCTCAAAAAATTATGACTTGCGACTTGCGATTGGGTCCCATCGACGTCATGCATCACAAATTTTTCCTTTTATCGCACATCGAAACTTTTGTCATTTATCACAACATTTATCGTTTACTGCACATCACGATACTTACCACTTACCGCACATCACAACTTCTCACATTTACTAGACACCGTAGCGAATAAATTATCACATCGCCACTTAAACCAACTGACCCGCGATGTGTTAACATGTAAACATAAAGAATGATGATTGTGATGTGTGATGGGTGGTGGAGAAAAGGGTAACGTGGCAGGGAACGACCTGAACCATAATATAAGGATTTCCAAGCATTTAGGGCGCATAAAAGGGAAATATGGGTCCCACTATATCGCATCAACGGAGTTTTAAGGTGGAAAACTTAGCTGATAAATGATAAGGAGTGCGAGTGCGGATGTGAAAAAGTTAAGGACGGGGTAAGTTTTCTTTGCGGTTTATAATATGTATGATATATATGTATTTATCAAGAAGCCTAAAGTGGGGCAGAGCTATAACATTAAAATTTCAAACTTTAGTATAAGTGGGTTTATAAAGTAATATGTCCCAAAAGGTTAGGTATGGGGGTTTAGAAAGAAATGAGGCGTAGGACTTTAGAAAATGGAAAAATGAAGGGTAAAAGGGGGTAAATGAAATGAATGAGGGAAGATATGAAGTTTGTTCACCATTACTCCTTATCAACGACACTTTCCTCTTTCCATTGAACCGAAAGGGAAAATTGAATCCTTTGAATTCCTTGATAGTCAAAATTTCTCTTATTTGTCTGGAAATAAAAGACAACCATGGAATATTATCTTCAATATACAAGATCTGAAAAGAATACTCAGTCACCTTGTGATACTATAGATTATAGGGTACCACTAGTGGCTCCAGCTGGGGATGGCGGCTTCTTCAGGAGTTGTCAAGAACACGATAGACTAGTGCCCTGATCCATTGGCCTGATCCCAAATCTGCAACCTGATCTGCTACAAAATCTATTGTTGAAAATATTCAATCATTTGTTTTTGACCTCAGACGAGAATCTGATCTGTGTACTACAATCTGGAATGAAACCACAACTGAAATTATGGACTGCAAGCTATCGAACTGAAATCACTGTTGCACCTAGAAAATCTGAATGCTAAAATTTGAACTAAACTAAAAATTGAAAGCAATCTTAGACTAAAATTGAAAGGATGCCCAAATTATTGAGCTTATTTGCACACTGCTACCTACCTACTCTAACTTAGAGATGATAGGTACATTAAGTGAACTTTTCTTTCCAATTTAACCAATCAAGTAAATGACTCCATGATTGGTTCTTGCTCACCCCTTTGAGCAGGCTAAAAAAACAAAATGACCACTCCCATCTCAATTTCCTTTGAACATAAGTGTTCAAAATTTCCCTTACACTCTATAAAAAACGACTCATGGCATAGCACACCCCTTCTTTAGATGATTCTGAGAGGCTACCAAATGGATCTCGGAACAATACCTGTTCTTGAGGAAAATAAATAGCTTCATCTAGGACTTCCCTTTGTTCCAATTTGTTATGTTCAGGATCCTTCTGAAAGAGAATATATATACATTCTTCATGGTCATTTGATATGACCTCCTCATTGTATACCAATATGTTGTCCTCAAGAAAACCTGATATGTCTCGACTGAGTTGGCTGAATTTTGTTTGAAGGCCATCATGTTGATGAACATAGTTACTTTCTGGCAATAAACCTACTTGAGAACGTAAAAAAACATCAATATCAATCTGTTCCACATATGTGTCTTCATGAGGAAATACTTCAATACATAAATCAACAGTAGAACCAATATAATTAATCTCTTGATTACCTACTAATTGAGAGGTTGGCTATATGCTTAGAATCTGATTAATTTCTTCTTCAGTTAAAGGAGGAGGCAATATTTGTTTTCATTGGATTAAACAACAAGTGTTTTCTTGCTCTCGTGAAGATTGATCATGAGACTGAATGTCTTCTTTAGTCTCATACAAAAGGACAGATGAATTTTCATTTGTCTCCATAGAGAGATCTTGTGGATCTACTTTCATTTCTTGATTTCTTTCATCTTCAACTAAATTCTCTTGGTCATCATGACAGTTAAATTGAGAATGAAATCCATAAATTTCTTCTCAGAGATCCTCATCATGCATATCCTCAAATTGATCACAACAATTTTCAGCTAATAATAAAAATGGAGAATATTCTTTATAATGCTCATAAAACACCTTGTGGAAATCCTTTAAAAAAAAAACTACCAGGGTTTAAACCTTCAGACCATTCCCTCGCTTTCCCTTCTAATTTTTCCATGAACATATTCGTGAGGCAATCCTCATGCCATTTTACTTTCAACTTCCATGAATGTATATGAAATTTAATGAGATGTAACAAAGCATCATCAACATTCTCATCTTGAAAACATAAGAAGATTTCTTTGCCAATTTACCTGAGGCATTTTGTTTGGGAAGCCGAGAATGTGATCTCTATTCATTGGAGCATATCTCCTTGCAACTGATCCCATTTGTAGCTTGTGGAGTCGCCAGTAAATCTCTATTTCTGGATTTTGCTGCTGATGGAGTTGCTAGGTGAATGGGACAACCTTCTGGTGTTTGACTTCTATTCACCATCAAAGTCAAAACTGAAACTTGAAGTGCATTACTTGAGATAGTTCATCCCCAGTGTTGTCGGCATTATGTTATCACTCCGTAATTTCGAGGCTGAAGACAAAATCCTGGAGGCAACATCAAAACCACTTCGGGCATAGGATATAGCCCTCCTAGACCCAGAGAGGTGTCTCTCTGTTAGATATCAGTTTTTTGATTGGGAATTTTAGGCTAGCTATTAGGTGCAGAGTTTGGATTTTGAATTGGTTTGGTGGGAAGAGCAAGGGAAAGCCATTGGGCAATGGAGTCAAAGAGGCTTGGGTGATTAAATGCAGAAATATCAAGCATGAGTGAAGAAGGGAAAGATAGGTGTGCTACCATGGATCTTTCAGAATTTTAAATGGATTATTAAAAGAAAAAATGTAATGTTAGGTAGAGATTGAAGAGTAGTTAATAATTCCTTAATCTGTCCTAGGATGTAAAGTTCAGCAGAAACCAAGGAGCAATTAAGAATTCCTTGATTTGGCATCAATGGAAAACATAGACTATTGTAAACACAACCAAAATAGGGTGCTCTAGATAAGAAATCCTAGTCTTCACACTTTCTGTTGTACAATGAGATTGCAGAAATACAGGGAAAGAGAAACAATGGAAAAACACATAAAAACAAGAGAAGACTTCACCTTTTCAAACACCACATGAATCCTGAACAACAGATCTTGTATTACTCTTCAAAAAATCACTTGAAATTAAGTGAACAACATTACAGAATGGGATTGTTCCTCATTGTAGATTACCTCCCCCTTTAATACTTCGAACAATGAAGTATTTATGGTTATCCTACTGACTGATTACAATGAATGCAGTAACTAACAGTTACTTTCTTTGCCTACATAATAGAGAAGGGCTAACATCCTTTGACCGGTGAAAATAAACTATTTGGATTTAATTGAGGACATCTGGGCTTTAGGCACTGTGTTGAAAATCTGGCACTACTTTGGTTCCCTTGAAACACTCCATTTGATCGAATCTCCCATCTTATTTCTAAATACTAATGACACATGCATAACTAATTATCCGTCTTTGAGGAAGTGATTGCAGCAAGGGTGACATATGTAAAACTTCTTCCTTCTTCTCAGGGTGATGTTATTAATAAGATTTTCTTTTCCCTTCAAGAGATGGACATCATATAAGAATAATGATGTGCATTTAGTGGTTTCTCTCCACACTATCTTGAGGTCGAGTAAGCGTTGTGACAGTTGGAAGATACACCTGTAAAATCCATGAATATGCCCTATCACTTATTGATATGTACTCGGTAGAACTTGATCGTACTTTGAGTCTTCTTCCTGCACTCATCTGCAAGCCTCAATGTCAGAGGTAACATCGTCTACATACCTCTTTAGTTTCACAGATGGACTGTAGTGGAGCTGCGGTGGTGTTGGGTGTGGAGCCTAATTATCTTGTTTACTTTGTATCACAGCATTGGACCCTTGTACCTTAAAATGGGAGGCAACACCGCCCGTAATTAATCGCTGCCTTGGGGGGTCCAGGGGGGGCGACAGCTCTTTTCGGAGCCCCCCCTGGCAGGGGGTTTCGGGGGTAGTGCCCCCGAAGCTAAAAACATATGTAAAATTGCCTTGTAAAGGTATAGTAATTTCTAGTCAATCTGGGCCGTTCATAGGCGGATGATCTGACGGTAGAAGTTATATTTAGTTTAGGGTTTTTTGCCCTAGAAGGAAACCCCCTTGTATATATGAGGGTATTGTATTGCAGCTGTGTATTATGTGTGTATTCTCAGAGGGAGAAACAGATAGGGAGACTGTGAGAGAGAACAAAGGATATTACAACGGATCTGCTGTAGGTTTTGTCTCTTCAATTTTTGCTGGATAATAGAAAGGAAGGACTAGCTGTTCGAGGTGTACGTAGCCCAAACTGGGTGAACCACGTATATCTGTGTCTCTCTAGTTTTATTTGTTTTGCGTGCTTGTATTTTTCCCATATTTTATGTGTTGCATTTATCCATAGTATATAATTTTATAACAACTGGTATCAGAGCTGAAGGTCTATTTGGCTGATAAACTCGCAGGAAAGAAGGGTTCCTGGTTCGAGTGGGAGCAATGGCAGAAGATGGTAAATTTAGGGTCGAGAAATTTAACGGCCAAAACTTCCCGTTGTGGAAGCTGCAGATGGAAGATTATCTGTATCAGAAAGATCTATACCTACCATTGAGCGGAAAAACAAAGAAGCTGACGGCCATGATAGATGCGGAATGGAACATTCTCGATAGAAAGGCACTCAGAACAGTATGGTTGTGCCTTGCGGCGTCAGTCGCCTTCAATATTTCGAAGGAAACAACAACAGAGGGTTTGATGCAGACGTTGGCGAAACTATATGAAAAACCCTCAGCCTCAAACAAGGTATTTCTTATGAAACGATTATTTAATATGAAGATGTTGGAAGTGGATCTGTTGCAGACCATTTAAATGATTTTAATACAGTTACCAGTCAGTTAAGTTCTTTAGGGGTAAAATTTGATGATGAAGTTAGGGCTCTTTTATTTTTGTGCTCATTGCTAGAAAGATGGAATGGTTTAGTTATGGCCATTAGTAACTCTGTCTCTGGATCTAGTACTTTAAATTTTGATGATGTTGTCGGTGCTATCCTTAGCGAGGAAATGCGACGGAAAAGCTCTGGTGAGACATCGGGTAATGCTTTGAGTGCAGAGTCTAGGGGAAGAAGAATGGAAAGAGGAAAGAGCTCATGTTATCGTAGTAAATCAAGGAAAGGCAGATCCAAGTCCAGATCGGGGATAGTGTGCTGGAAATACGGAAAGAGAGGACACCTAAAGAAATATTGTAGATCTTGGAAGCGAAAAGAAGGAGATGCGCAACAAGAAAACAATCATGAAGAAAATGTGACAGGTGATGTGTTACAAGATGCTTTGATTCTTTCTTTCGAAAATGTTACTGATTTTTGGGTTGTAGATTCAGGGGCTTCATTCCATGCCACACCTGATAAGAAATATTTTCATGACTATGTTCAAGGAGAATTTGGACAAGTTCGTTTGGGTGATGATAAACCTTGTAAAATTGTTGGAATGGGTAAAGTTCTTGTAAAACAATAGAATGGAAACCAATGGCTACTAAAGGAGGTAAGGCATGTTCCAGATCTGAAGAAAAATATGATTTCAACAAGGCAGTTAGGCAGTGAAGGTTGTGTGACAACTTTCACAGATAAAACTTGGAAGGTCACCAAAGGAGCGCTGGTAATAGCAAAAGGTGAAAAGGTTGGTACATTGTATTTATGCAATGGTATTTCTAACTCTGTTAATGCTTTAACTTCAAAAGGAGCAGATGCAGCATTATGGCATCATAGGCTCGGACACATGAGTGAGAAGGGAATGAAGATTCTCCACTCAAGAAATTTGTTGCCAGGTTTGAAGAATGTTGATTTGGATTTCTGTGAGAATTGCATTTATGGAAAACAGAAGAGAGTCAGATTTCTCAGAGTTGGGAAAGAAAATAAGAGCGAAAAATTGGAGCTTGTGCATACAGATGTATGGGGACCTGCTCAGGTATCATCTCTCGGTGGCTCTCGTTATTATGTTACTTTTATTGATGATGCAACTAGAAAACATGGATTTATTGTATTCAGAATAAATCTGATGTATTTGATACTTTCAAGAAATGGAAAGCTTTGGTTGAGATTGAGACAGGAAAGAAGTTGAAGTGTCTCAGATCAGACAATGGAGGTGAATATTGCTGCAAAGAGTTTGATAGGTACTGTTCAGAGCATGGAATTCGTAGAGAGAAGACAGTTCCAAGAACACCACAAGAAAATGGTGTGTCAGAAAGGATGAATAGAACAATCATGGAGCGTGCAAGGTGCATGAGATTGCATGCAGGATTGCCTTTACAATTTTGGGTAGATGTTGTAGATACTATTGTTTATCTAATAAACAGAGGGCCTTCAAGTTCCTTGGATGGTGGTATTCCAGAGGAAGCATGGACAGGTAAAAAGGTAAACTAATCTTTTTTAAAGCCTTTTGGTTGTGAGGCCTTTGTCCATATTAATAAAGAAAACAGAACAAAGCTTGAGGAAAAATCAAAGAAATGTACCTTTATTGGATATGGTGCTAATGATTTTGGTTATCGCTTATATGATTATGAAAATCACAAAATCATTAGGAGCAAAGATGTAATATTCAATGAAAATGTCTTGTATAAGAATCAGTTGCAGGAAAAGAAACAGGAAAAAGAAAGCAAGGAATACATGGTTCTTGATGAGATAACTGAAAAAGTAAAGGTGCCTGAAAATAATAATAATCAACAACCACAGCAGCAACAACCACCACAACAGCAACATGCACCTCAAACACTTGAAAGTGGTGTTAGAAGATCTACCAGGATAAGTAGACCCCCTGAACGATACTCTCCTTCATTATATTATTTATTGTTGACTGATTCTGGTGAACCCGAATGTTATGAAGAAGCAATGCAGGTTGAAAGCAGGAAGAAGTGGGAGCTAGCCATGGAAGAAGAGATGGACTCTTTAATGCATAACCAGACTTGGGACTTAGTCAAGTTCCCTGCAGGTAAAACTGCATTGCAAAATAAATGGGTTTACAGGCTGAAGGAAGAAGATGGAGGAAAACAGAGGCACAAAGCTAGACTTGTGGTGAAGGGGTTTGCACAGAAGAAAGGTATTGATTTTGATGAAATATTTTCTCCTGTTGTTAAAATGACTTCAATCAAAACTATTTTAAGTCTTGTAGCAGCAGAAGATTTACATCTTGAACAATTAGATGTAAAGACAACATTTCTCCATGGAGATTTGGAGGAAGAGATATACATGCAGCAACCAGAAGGATATGAGGTAAAAGGGAAAGAAAAATTGGTGTGCAGGTTAAAGAAGAGCTTGTATGGCTTAAAACAGGCTCCAAGGTAGTGGTATCTAAAATTTGACAAGTTTATGTCTGAACAAGGTTATACTAGATGTCACTCCGATCATTGTGTTTATCTAAAAAGGCAAAATGATGGCAGCTATATTATATTTGTATTGTATGTAGATGACATGCTTGTTGCAGGATCTAACATGCAGGAAATAAATGTGCTCAAAAGAAAATTGGCAAATTCATTTGCAATGAAGGATTTGGGAGCTGCAAAACAAATCCTTGGTATGAGGATAACTAGAGACAGGAAAAATCGCAAATTAACACTGTCTCAGAACGAGTACATAGAAAAGGTGTTGAAAAGATTTAATATGCAGAATGCAAAACCAGTTAGTACACCTTTTGCTAGCCATTTCAAACTTAGTAAGGAGATGTGCCCAAAGACCCAAGAAGACATGGATTATATGTCTAAAGTTCCATATGCATCAGCAGTTGGAAGCTTAATCTATGCAATGGTCTGCACAAGGCCTGATATTGCACATGCAGTGGGAGTTGTAAGAAGGTACATGAATAATCTAGGAAAAGAACATTGGATGGCAGTAAAATGGATTCTCAGATATTTGAGAGGTACCACAAATCAAGCATTATGCTTTGGTGGTTCAAACATTGCTCTACAGGGATATGTTGATGCAGATATGGTAGGTGACAGAGATAACAGGAGGAGCACTACAGAATATGTATTTACTGTAGGTGGAACAACTGTCAGTTGGGTTTCAAAAATCCAAAGTGTTGTTGCACTTTCAACAACAGAAGCAGAGTATGTTGCTGCTACAGAGGCTAGTAAAGAAATGATTTGGTTACAAAGGTTTATGGATGAATTGGGTAAGAAGCATGACATGGGCACACTATACAGTGATAGCCAAAGTGCTATTCATCTTGCAAAGAACTCAGCATTTCATTCCAGGACTAAACACATACATCTCAAGTACCATTTCATACGGTCAGTATTGGAAGATGGAGAGTTGAAGTTGGAAAAGATACACACTAGCCAGAATCCTGTAGATATGCTAACAAAAGTTGTAACCAGGGAGAAACTGAGAATGTGCTCAGTTTCAATTGGTCTTCAAGGATGACGATGAAGATGAGGAACAACCAAGTCCAAAGAGGAGTCATTGTCCAGCAAATGAAGCAGCGGTGGAGTTGCTACAATCAGTCTCCAAGTGGGAGATTGTTGGGTGTGGAGCCCGATTATCTTGTTTATCTTGTATCACAACGTTGGACCCCTGTATCTTAATGGGGTGGCAATGCCGCCCGTAATTAAACGCTGCCATGGAGGGTCCAGGGGGGGCGACAGTGCTTTTCGGAGCCCCCCTTGGCGGGGGTTTTCAGGGGCAGCGCCCCCGAAGCTAAAAACAGATGTAAAATTGCCTTGTAAAACTATAGTAATTTCTAGTCAATATCGGCCGTTCATTAGGCAAATGATCTGACGGTAGAATTTATGTTTATATTAGGTTTTTTTTCCCTAGAAGGCAACCCCCTTGTATATATGAGGGTATTGTATTGCGGTTGTGGATTATGTGTGTATTCTTAGAGCGAGAAACATAGAGGAAGACTGTGAGAGAGAACAAAGGATATTATAGCGGATATGCTGTAGGTTTTGTCTCTTCATTTTGCTGGATAATAGAAAGGAAGGATTGGCTGTTTGGGGTGGACGTAGACCAAACTGGGTGAACCACGTATATCTGTGTCTCTATGGTTTTATGTGTTTTGTGTGCTTGTATTTTTCACATATTTTATGTGTTTCATTTCTCCATAATGCATTATTTTCTAACAGGTGGCGGGAGCGGGTAGGTGGTATCGGAGTGGAGGGAAAGCCGATTTCGAGGGGGGGGTAGAGGAGTGGTGGGTAGTATTAGAGTAGGGGGTGCGAATAAGTGGAGGGGTGACACGTAGCAGCGATGGTGGTAAGGGATACCGCTCGTTTCGGACCCCCCCCCAATGCATAAAGTTCGAAGGCTACGGGGGGGTCGAAACAAAATAAGGACTGTCGGATGCAGGGAGATGCGCGGGGGTGATAGAGAGGTGAGGGACTGTTTAGCGAGATATGAGTGGATGATATATTAGGAGGAGACGCGGAAATGAGGTGGGCCTGCATGTAGCCTGCGGATCACAAATTTTAACATATTCCTTAGTGTTCACCTTTGTGAACCCGTGAGGTGCGACATGCGATTGTGTCCCACCGACGTCGCACATCGCACTTCGACGATTTTATCGTGAACCCTCCACACTTACCTCTTAAAACTTGCGACTTTCGATTGGGTCCCACCGACATCATGCATCACAACTTTTTCCCCTTATCGCACATCGCAAATTTTGCCGTTTATCGCAACATTTACCGCTTACCACACATCGCAATACTTACCTCTTACCGCACATCGCAATACTTATCACTTACCGCACATCACAACTTTTGACGTTTATCGCACACCACAACGAATAACTTATTGCATCGCCACTTAAACCAACTGAACCGCGATGTGTTAACATGTAAACATAAAGAACACTGATTGCGATGTGCAATGGGTGGTGGAGAAAAGGGTAATGCGGCGGGGAAAGGCCCGAACCATAATATAAGGATTTCCAAGCATTCAGGGCACATAAAAGGGCAATATGGGTCCCACTATATCACATCGGCAAAGTTTTAAGGTAGCAAAATTAGCTGCAAGATGATAAAGTGTGTGAAGTGTGGATGCGAAAAACGTAAGGACCAGGTAAGGTTTCTTTGCGGTTTATAATATGTATGATATATATGTATGTATCAAGCGACCTAAAGTGGGGCAGAACTATAACATTAAAATGTTGAACTTTAGTATAAGTGGGTTTATAAAGTAATATGTCCTGAAAGGTTATGTATGGTGGTTAAGAAAGAAATGAGGTGTAGGAATTTAGAAAATGGAAAAATGAAGGGTAAAAGAGGGAAAATGAAATGAATGAAGTAGAAATGAAGTTTTCTCACCATTACACCTTATCAGAAACACTTTCCTCTTTCCACTGAACTGAAAGGGAAGATTGAATCCTTTGAAGTCCTTGAAAGTCAGGATTTATCTTCTTTGTCTGGAAATAAATGAAAACCATGGAATATTATCTTCAATATACAAGATCTGAAAAGAATACTCAATCACTTTGTGATACGATAGATTATAGGGTACTAAAAGTGGCTCCAGCTAGGGATGGCAACTTCTTTAGGAGTTGTTAGGAACATCGTAGACTAGTGGCCTGATCCATTGGCCTGATCCCAAATCTGCAACCTGATCTACTACAACCTTTGTGGCTGAAAATCTTCAATCATTTGTTCTGGACCTTCGACGAGAATTTGATCTATGCACTGCAATCTGGAATGAAACCACAACTAAACTTATGGATTGCAAGCTATCGAACTGAAATCACCGTTGCACCCAGAAAATCTGAATGCTGAAATCTGAACTAAAATGAAAATTGAAAGCAATCTTAGACTAAAACTGAAAGGATGCTCAAAGTACAGAGCTTATTTGCACACCACTAGCTACCTACTCTAACTTAGAGATGATATGTACACTAAGTGAACTCTTCTTTCCAATTTAACCAATCAAGTAAATGACTACATGATTGGTTCTTGCTCACCCCTTTGAGCAGGCTAAAAAAACAAAATGACCACTCCCATATCAACTGTCTTTGAACGTAAGTGTTCAAAATTTCCCTTACACTCTACAGCAAACCACTCATGGCATACAACACCCCTTCTTTAGATGATTCTAAGAGGCTAGCAGATGGATCTCGGAGGAAACACATCTCAGAACAATACCTGGTCTTGAGGAAAATAACCAGCTTCATCTAGGACTGCCCTTTGTTCCAATTTGTTATGCTTAGGATCCTTCTGAAAGAGAATATCTATACATTCTTCATGGTCATTTGATATGACCTCCTCATTGTATACCAATATGCCGTCCTTAAGAAAACTTGATATGTCTCGACTGAGTTGGCAGAATTCTGTTTGAAGGCCATCACGTTGATGAACAGAGGCACTTACTGGCAATAAAACTTATTGAGAACGTAAAACAACATCAGTATCAATCTTTTCTCCATCTGTGTCTTCATGAGGAAATACTTCAGTACGTAAATCAACAGTAGAACAAATAGAATTAATCTCTTGATTACCTACCAATTGAGAGGCTGGTTGTATGCTTAAAATATGATTAATTTCTTCTTCAGTTAAATGAAGAGGAAGTCTTTGGTTTCTTTGGATTAAACAACAAGTGTTTTCTTTCTCTCGTGAATATTTATCATGAGACTGACTTTCTTCTTTAGCCTCATACAAAAGGACAGATGAATTTTCATTTGTCTCCATAGAGAGATCTTGTGGATCTACTTTCATCTTCAACTAACTTCTATTGGTCATTATGATAGTTAGCTTGAGACTGAAATCCATAAATTGCTTCTAAGATATCCTCATCATGCATATTTCCTAGATCTTCATCAATATTTTCAAGTTATTGTATGATATCCTCAGACTGATCACAACAATTTTCAGCTAATGGTAAATAAGGAGAATATTCTTTATAATGCTCATAAAACACCTTGTGGAAATCCTTTAAAGAAAAAAACTACCAGGGTTTAAACCTTCATACAATTCCCTTGCTTTCCCTTATAATTTTTCCATGAACATCTTCATGAGGCAATCCTCATGCCATTTGACTTTCAACTTCCATGAATGTATAAGAAATTTAATGAGATGTAACAAAGCATCATCAACATTCTCATCTTGAAAAATAGGAAGATTTATTTTCCAATTTACCTGAGGCATTTTGGTTGGGAAGCCATAATATGATCTCTATTCATTGGAGCATATCTCCTTGCAACTGATCCCATTTTGAGCTTGTGGAGTCGCCAGTGAATCTATATTTCTGGATTTTTCTACCGATGGAGTCGCCAGGTGAATGGAACAACCTTCTGGTGTTTGAATTCTATTCACCATCAAAGTAAAAACTAAAACTTCAAGTGCATTACTGGAGATAGTTTGTCCCTAGTATGGTCGCCATTATGTTATCACTCCGTAATTTCAAGGCTGAAGACAGAATCCTGGAGGCAACATCAAAACCGCTTCGGGCCTAGGATATAGCCTTCCTAGACCCAAAGAGGGATCTCTCTGTTAGATATAACTTTCTTTATTGGGAATCTTAGGCTAGCTATTAGGTGAAGAGTTTGGATTTTGAATTGGTTTCGTGGGAAGAGCAAGGGAAAGCCACTGGGAAATGGATTCAAAGAGGCTCGAGTGATTAAATGCAGAAATATCAAGCATGAGTGAATCAGGGGAAGATAGGTGCGCTACCATGGATCTTTCAGAATTTTAAATCGATTATTAAAAAAAGAAATGTAAGGCTAGGTAGAGACTGAGGAGCAGTTAAGAATTCCTCAATATGTCCTCGGATGTAAAGTTCAGCACAAATTGAGGAGAAATTAAGAATTCCTCAATTTGGCATCAGTGGATAGCATAGAATATTGTAACACAACCAAAATAGGGTGCTCTAGATAAAAAATCCTAGTCTTCACACTTTCCGTTGTACAATGAGATTGCAGAAATAAAGAGAAAGAGAAACAATGGAAAAACACATAAAAGCAGGATAATACTTCACCATTTACGAGCCACATGAATCCTGAACAGCTGATCTTGTATTACTCTTCAAACAGTCACTTGAAATTTAGTGAACAACAATACAAAATGGGACTGTTCCTCATTGCAGATTCCCCCCCCCCCCCCTTTAATACTTCGAACAATGAAGTATTTATGCTAATCCTACTGACTGATTACAATGAATGCAGTAACTAACATTTACTTTCTTTGCCTACATAACAGAGAAGGGCTAACATCATTTGACCGATGTAAATAAACCAATTGTAGTTATTTGAGGACATATGGACTTTGGGAACTGTCTTGAACATCTAGTGCTGCTTTGGTTCCCTTGAAATGCGCCATTTGATCGAATCCGCCATATTCTTTCTAAAGACTAACATGTATAACTAATTATCCATTTTTGAGGAAGTGATTGCAGCAAGGGTGACATATGTAAAAATTCTTCCTTCTTCTCAGGGTGTTTTTATTAACAAGATTTTCTTTTCCCTTCAAGAGATGGACATCATATAAGAATAATGATGTGCATTCAGTGGTTCTTCTCCACACTAGCTTGAGGTTGAGTAAGCGTTGTGACAATTGGAAGTTATGCTTGTAACAACCGTGACTATGCCCTGTCACTTATTGATCTGTACTCGGTAGAACTTGATCATAATTTTAGTCTTCTGCCCACACTCATTTTCAAGCCTCAATGTCGGAGGTAACACCGTCTACATACCTCTTTAGTTTCAAATATGGATTTTAGTGGAGTTGCGGTGGCAGGAGTGGGTAGGTGGTATCAGAGTGGAGGGAAAGCCGATTTCGTGTGGGGGGGGGGGGGGGGTGTTAGAGGAGTGGTAGATGGTATTAGAGTAGGGGGGTGTGAATTAGCGGAGGGATGACACGTAGAAGGGATGGTGGTAAGGGATACCGCCCGTTTCGGACCCTCCTCCCCCATGGTTAAAGTTCTAAGGCTGCGGGGGGATGGGCGGGGGTGATTGAGAGGTGAGGGACTGTTTAGTGAGATATGAGTGGATGATATGGTAGGAAGTGACGTGGCAATATGGTGGGCCTGCCCGCAGCCCACAGATCGCAACTTTTAACATATTCTTTAGCACTCACCTTTTTGAACCCACGAGGTGCGACATGCGATTGGGTCCCACCGACGTCGCACATCGCACTTTGGCGATTGTATCATGAACCCTCCACGTTTACCTCTAAAACTTGTGACTTGCGACTTGCGATTGGGTCCCACCAACGTTGCGCATCACAACTTTTTCCTTTTATCGAACATCGCGACTTTTTTCGTTTATTGCAACATTTACTGCTTACCACACATAACAATACTTACTGCTTACCCACATCACAACTTCTGACTTTTATCGCACACCATAGCGAATAAATTATCACATTGCCACTTAAACAAAATGACTCGCGATGTGTTAACATTTTAACATAAAGAACGCAGATTGCGATGTGCAATTGGTGGTGGAAAAAAGGGTAACGCGGCGACGAAAGGCCCGAACCATAATATAAGGATTTCCAAGCATTTAGGGTGCATAAAAGGGCAACATGGGTCCCACTATATTGCATCGACGGAGTTTTAAGGTGGAAAAATTAGTTGCGAGATGATAAAGAGTACGAAGTGCGGATGTGAAAAAGGTAAGGATGGGGTCAGGTTTATTTTCAGTTATTAATATGTATGATATATATGTATGTATCAAGCAGCCTAAAGTGGGGCAGAGCTATAACATTAAAATTTCAGACTTTAGTATAAGTGGGTTTATAAAGTAATATGTCCTGAAAGGTTATGTATGGGGGTTTAAAAAGAAATTAGGCGTAGGACTTTAGAAAATGGAAAAATGAAGGGTAAAAGAGGGCAAATGAAATGAATGAGGGCATAAATGAATTTTTCTCACCATTACACCTTATCAGCAACACTTTCCTCTTTCCACTGAACCAAAAGGGAAGATTGAATCCTTTGAAGTCCTTGACATTCAGGACTTCTCTTCTTTGTCTAGAAATAAATGACAACAATGGAATATTATATTCAATATACAAGATATGAAAACAATACTAAGTCACCTTGTGATACTATAGATTATAGGGTAATAAAAGTGGCTCTAGCTAGGGATGGCAACTTCTTCAGGAGGTGTCAAGAAAATCGTAGACTAGTGGCCTGATCTCTTGGCCTGATCCCATATCCGCAACCTAATCTGCTACAACCTCTGTGGCTGAAAATATTAAATCATCTGTTCGAGACCTCAAATGAGAATATGATCTGTTTACTGCAATCTGGAATGAAACCATAACTGAACTTATGGACTGCAAGCTATCGAACTGAAATCACCGCTGCACCCAGAAAATATGAATGTTGAAATATGAACTAAAATGAAAATTGAAAGCAATATTAGACTAAAACTGTAAGGATGCTCAAATTAATGAGCTTATTTTCACACCGCTACCTACCTACTCTAACTTAGATATGATATGTACACTAAGTGAACTCTTCTTTCCAATGTAACGAATCAAGTAAATGACTACATGATTGGTTCTTTCTCACCCCTTTGAGCAGGCCTAGAAAAAAAAATGACCACTCCTATCTCAACTGCCTTTGAACATAAGTGTTAAAAATTTCCCTTACACTCTGCAAAAAACCACTCATGGCATTACACACCCCTTCTTTAGATGATTCTAAAAGGCCAACAAATGGATCTCGGAACAATACCTGGTCCTGAGGAAAATAACCAGCTTCATCTAGGACTGCCCTTTGTTCCAATTTGTTATGCTGAAGATCCTTCTGAAAGAGAATATCTATACATTCTTCATGGTCCTTTGATATGACCTCCTCACTATATACCAATATGCTGTCCTCAAGCAAACCTGATATGTCTTGAATGAGTTGGCTGAATTTTATTTGAAGGCCATCATGTTGATGAAAAGAGGCACATTCTGGCAATAAACCTTCTTGAGAACGTAAAACAACATCAGTATCAATCTATTCTACATCTATGTCTTCATGAAAAAATACTTTAGTACATAAATCAACAGCTGAAAAAATAGAAATAATCTCCTGATTACCTACCAATTGAGAGGTTGGATGTATGCGTAGAATCTGATTAATTTCTTCTTCAGTTAAAGTAGGAGGCAATCTTTGTTTTATTTGGATTAAACAACAAGTTTTTTCTTGCTCTCATGAATATTGACCATGAGATTGAATGTCTTCTTTAGCCTCATACAAAAGGACAGATAAATTTTCATTTGTCTCCACAGAGAGATCTTGTGGATTCACTTTCATTTCTTGATTTCTTTCATCTTCAACTAACTTCTCTTGGTCATCATGACAATTAAATTGAGAATGAAATCCATAAATTGCTTCTAATATATCCTCATCATGCATATTTCCTAGATCTTCATCAATATTTTCAAGGTATTGTATGAGATCCTCAGACTGATCACAACAATTTTCATCTAATGATAAAGATGGAGAATATTCTTTATAATACTCATAAAACACCTTGTGGAAATCCTTTAAAGAAAAAAAATACCAGGGTTTAAAACTTTATACCATTCCCTCGCTTTCCCTTATAATGTTGCCATGAACATCTCAATGAGGAAATTCTCATGCCATTTGACTTTCAACTTTCATGAATGTATATGAAATTTAATGAGATGTAACAAAGCATCATCAACATTATCATCTTGAAAAATAGGAAGATTTCTTTGCCAATTTACCTGAGGCATTTTTTTTGGGAAGCCGAGAATGTGATATTCGTTCATTGGAGCATATCTCCTTGCAACTGATCCCATTTTGAGCTTGTGGAGTCGCCAGTGAATCTCTGTTTCTGGATTTTGCTGTCGATGGAGTCGCCAGGTGAATGGAACAACCTTATGGTCTTTGACTTCTATTCACCATCAAAGTCAAAACTGAAACTTTAAGTGCATTACTTGAGATAGTTCGTCCCTAGTATGGTCACCATTATGTTATCACTTCGTAATTCCGATGCTGAAGACAAAATCTTGGAGGCAACATCAAAACCACTTTGGGCCTAGGATATAACCCTCCTTGACCCAGAAAGGGATCTCTTTGTTAGATATAGCTTTGTTTATTGGGAATTTTAGGGTAGCTATTATGTGCAAAGTTTGGATTTTGAATTGGTTTTGTGGGAAGAGCAAGGGAAAGCCATTGGGAAATGGAGTCAAAGAGGCATGTGTGATTAAATGCAGAAATATCAAGCATGAGTGAAGCAGGGCAAGATAGGTGTGCTACCATGGATCTTTCAGACTTTTAAATGGATTATTAAAAGAAGAAATGTAAGGCTAGGTAGAGACTGAGGAGCAGTTAAGAATTCCTCAATCTGTCCTTGGATGTAAAGTTTAGTAGAAACCGAGGAGAAATTAAGAATTCCTCGATTTTGCATCAATGGATAACATAGAATATTGTAAAAATAGCTAGAATAGGGTGCTCTAGATAAAAAATCCTAGTATTCACACTTTCTGTTGTACAATGAGATTGCAAAAATACAGAGAAAGAGAAACAATGAAAAAACAAATAAAAACAGGAGAAGACTTCACCATTTCAGACACCACATGAATCCTGAAAAGATGATCTTGTATTACTCTTCTAACAATCACTTGAAATTCAATGAACAACATTACAGAATGGGATTGTTCCTCATTGCAGAATCCCCCCCCCCCTTGAATACTTCAAACAATGAAGTATTTATCCTAATCCTACTGACTGATTACAATGAATGCAGTAACTAGAATTTACTTTCTTTGCCTGCATAACAGAGAAGGGCTAACATCATTTGACCAGTGTAAATATACCATTTGGAGTTATTTGAGGACATATGGACTCCATGAACTGTCTTGAACATCTGGCGTTGCTTTGGTTCCCTTGAAATGCTCCATTTGATCGAATCTCCCATCTTCTTTCCAAAGACTAACATGTATAACTAATTATTTGTCTTTGAGGAAGTGATTGTAGCAAGGGTGACATATGTAAAACTTCTTCCTTCTTCTCAGTGTGTTGTTATTAACAAGATTTTATTTTCCCTTCAAGAGATGGACATCATATAAGAATAATGATGTCCATTCAGTGGTTTCTCTCTGCGCTATCTTGAGGTTGAGTAAACGTTGTGACAGTTGGAAGATATGCTTGTAACAGCCGTGAATATGCCCTATCACTTATTGATCTGTACTCGGTAGAACTTGATCGTAATTTTAATCTTATGTCCACACTCATTTTCAAGCCTCAATGTTGGAGGTAACACTGTCTACATACCTCTTTGGTTTCATAGATGAGTGTAGTGGAGTTGCGGTGGTGGGAGCATGTAGGTGGTATCAGAGTGGAGGGAAAGTTTATTTCGGGGAGGGGTAGAGGAGTGGTAGGCGGTATTAGAGAAGGGGGGTGCGAATGAGTGGAGGGGCAACACGTAGTGGGGATGGTGGTAAGGGATACCGACCATTTTGTACCCCCCCATGGTTAAAGTTTGAAGGTTGTGGGGGGGCCGAAACAAAATAAGGACCGTTGGATGCGGGGAGATGCACGGGGATGATGGGGAGGTGAGGGAACGTTTAGCAAGATATGAGTGGATGATATGGTAGGAGGCAGCGTGGCAATGAGGTGGGATCGCTCACAGCCCGAGGATCACAACTTTTAACATATTCCTTAGCATTAACCTTTGTGAACCCGCGAGGTGTGATTGGGTCCCACCGACGTCGCACATCGCACTTCGACAATTGTATCGTGAACCCTTCGCACTTACCTCTAAAACTTGCGACTTGCGATTGGGTCCCACCGATGTCGCACATCAATACTTTTTCCTTTTATCATACATCACAACTTTTTCCATTTATCGTAACATTTACTGCTTACCGCACATCGCAATACTTACTGCTTACTGCACATCGCAACTTCTAAAGTTTATCGCACACCGCAACGAATAACTTATCGCATCACCACTTAAACTAGCTGACCCACGATGTGTTAACATGTAAACATAAAGAACGCCTATTGCAATGTGCGATAGGCGGTGGAGAAAAGGGTAACGCAACGGGGAAAGGCCCAAACCATAATGTAAGGATTTCCAAGAATTTAGGGCGCATAAAAGGGCAATATGGGTCCCATTATATAGAATCGGCGGAGTTTTAAGGTGGAAAAATTAGCTGCGAAATGATAAAGAGTGAGAAGTGCGGATGCAAAAAAGGTAAGGATGGGGTAAGGTTTCTTTGAGGTTTATAATATGTATGATATATATGTATGTATCAAGCGGCCTAAAGTGGGGCGGGGCTATAATATTAAAATTTCGAACTTTAGTATAAGTGGGTTTAAAAAGTAATAAGTCCCGAAAGGTTATGTATGGGGGTTTAGAAAGAAATGAGGCGTAGGACTTTAGAAAATGGAAAAATGAAGGGTAAAAGAGGGTAAATGAAAATAATGAGGGCATAAATGAGGTTTGCTCACCATTACACCTTATCAGCAACACTTTCCTCTTTCCACTGAACCGAAAGGGAAAATTGATTCCTTTGAAGTCCTTGACAGTTAGGATGTCTCTTCTTTGTCTGGAAATAAATGAAAACCATGGAATAATATCTTCAATATACAAGATCTAAAATAATAGTCACCTTGTGATACTATAGATTATAGGGTACTAACATGTCCAACAGATAGGGGGAGACCCGCACATAGCATCAACTCTGGCGGACATTTGCAGAGACATACATGAGATAAACCTGCAGCAACATCACTAGAGTGTCCGACTTGGAGGAATTGACAAGCAGTTAAAAAGCATGCATCAGGTTGACATTCCAGGAAAAAGTGTTAAAGACCCGACTCCTATAGAGTCTTCTGATGATTGATTATACTATTTTATGTTTTTTGATATGATAATGGATAGCATTTACTTTTTTCATATGTTTATGGAAGAAAAGATAGATAATAGTCCCTTCAAGACAGTAAGAGACCGATTTAAGTTTTTTAAGTTTTGGATGGCCTACAACTCTTTAAGACGGCCAATAGACCTAGTTTCCTACGGGCAGGTTGAGGTCAAAAGTTGTAAATTTTTATAACCTGCATTTTGTTTTATGAATACAAAATAGCAAGGTTCTACTAAGTTTACAAAAAATAAAACATACATCTGAGAAACATATAGGGATGAGGTAGAATACAAACCTGAGTAATATACATGACCACCTTTTGATCAATTTATGATGATGAATCCATACATAACTACCATTGGATCAATTTATGATGATAAATCCATGAAGTCATCCAAATCTCTACAGTCCTCAGACCACAAATCTCTACAGTGTTTGTGAGAAGAATATTGCAAATATCTATAATGTTTGTGAGAATAATCTTACAATAAGACGCCTATGGGCATAAAAAAAGGACATAACATCTAAAATGTTCATCCCAATAGTGCTCCATTTCAATGACCCCCTAGGGTCAACTTCACATGACAAAATTATATTTTCAAGTGGCAATAATTTATCCACAATTGCATCTTAAATATCATTATCTACAACTACAAATATGAATAGGAATTACTTCCTAACTAACTAAGGACATTGAATTCAATAAACACGTCAGAAAACATGAGAAGAGCTATTTTTTATTGTATTGTAAAAAGTATAAAATACCTAATACAATTTCAATTTTTTTTAGTGTAATAGTGTAATTCTTTGGTTCACTTTTTTAATGAAAAAAGAAAGACACAATTTATACCATTTCCCATTTCACTATGAAATTTCAAGGTTAATAATAATTTTGGAATTGATGAGTATGTTACTTATCTAGACGTTTTTAATTTAAATGAGCTGGAAGAATTTAAATGTTTTGATCCTCATTCTATTTTCTCTTCTCACCTTGGTTCCATTAGACATCGCACTACATTTCAAGTAAAGAAAGCCAAATGTGTTGGAGACAACGAAATTTTGCTTGATACTCCATGGGATTTTTAGGAAGAACCAAGGGAATTGTACAACACTTTTAAGGTTCCAACCCTACTCTCAAACACTCACAAAAGAGAACCTCTACTTGAAAGGGTCAATCTGAAGAAATATAATGAAGAAGTAGATCAATAACATTGTCTGAGAGGCGATGATAGTAATCAACCAGGGTTCAACCTCGAAAGGTCCCATGTTGTTGGAGTCAGTTCAAAGTAACACCCATGGCACACCTAAAGATGTAAATATCCAACTTATGGAAATTGATGATGTTGAAAAAGTACCAAAGGAAATAGACTGGGTTGAAAGGAAAGTCTTAGAAAGTCACTTTGTTGGTAAAGGTATAGCTCAAAAAGAGTTAATTGATTTTAAAATTCGATCAATGAGATTGAATCATGCAACCTAAGTAAGAGTTTGAAATAATTATAGTTTGAGAAAGTAAATATAATAAATGATAAGGTTATAGGTAAAGTGAATTATAAAATTGATATTAAAGTATCAAAACCTTTGAAATCATTTGAATTTCATTGGGCTGCTAGAGATGCATTGGCCTACTCCATCTCAGAAAAATAAGTAGAAAATAAAACATTAAAAAAAAGGATAAAGGAGTTGCACAAGGCTTTATTACCAAAGTCATTATTTGTTGAACCGATCTGCATTATTAGGCCGATTTTAGCTTCAGAGTACATACCAAAGACAATTCAAAGATCAAAGTAGCATTGATTTTGTTGGTCAGAATTCAACAATACTTCAATAACAATATTAATAAAAGAATTGATATAATCTTAGAAGTGTAAGAGGTGGCTACAACTTCGATTAGCTTATCTATGATAATTAACTCCATTATTTGAATACTTACAAAATGATCTAGAGAATGATGAAATGTCTTATAAATAATCATTAACTAGATTCATCATGAAAGTGTCAAATATGAATGAAGGGAAAATTAAAGAACACAATATTTCTTCACAAAGAGGAATAAAATAATTAAAACCATGTTGGAAACAAATAAGTAAAACACTTCACAAATTAATTGCAAAGTGCGATAATATCAAAATAAGGCAAAGTTGCTTGTTGTTTAAGAAGCTAACAAAATAATTGAATGGATCGAGTCTTATCATGGATGTGATGTTATTGAATAGGGAGAAAATGTAGGAATGTGTGTTATACTAAGAGTCACACGTGTAAATGAATTTAACTAACTTGGTGATTTCCGTGGGTAACAAGTTGAAAAATGGTTAATTCTTTTCATTAGCAAGAATGAAGACCAGTATGACATAGTACATCAAGTTAGTTATGATTTGAAATATATTCAAGACGAGTTGTTTGAAGTGTGCATGAAACAAGAAGTTATTGTAGCACCCTCACTAGACTTAACGAAGTAATATCTCAAGGATACTTTGGAGAAGGTATCTACTTTGAGATAATTGATCGAAATTTGTAACAATTTCACTTCAAGCATACATCCAACATTTAAAAGGAGATTCAACACATAAATGGCTCTCTTTCTCCAACATTGTAATTAAATGATCTACTTTTAATTTGCCATCCTTCTTCTCACTCAGAAACCATATAACCTTTTGAACTATGGAGTTTTCCAGTAATTAATGTTGATTTCTGATTGTTGTTCCTTTTCTCTTCTAGGTATTTAGTTTTTCTATATGGTTTACGGGAGCCCAATCACTATCGTTAATTGGAAAAATGCCTTTATATTTCTTGAATATTATAGAATCTATTAAAAAAAATTAAATTGTATGTGGAATAACATGTTAAGAGTTTTTTAAACCCAACATTTCAGACTTCAAAGTGAGTCCATCTTTAGAGGATCAAAATTCACATTGAGATGTTTAAACGTGATTTGTGTAGAGTTGTTAATAATTTAGCTCTTGATAACCATAATTTCTAAAAATGTATTGCATTATCCATTGTGTCCCTTCCATGATAGGACTTGATGATGATGATGCTGAATAATGAGTCCAAACATGTGAGTTGATTTAAATTGTATGTGGAATGACGTGTTAAGGGTTTTTTAAACCCAATGTGTCAAAATTTCTGAAAACAATTGTAATTTTTTAAGGTTCCTAATAAAACTATTTAAGAGTTTATCTATACCATGATCTTTGAACTTTGATTGTTTAAAATTAAATTGCAAGGTTGTACCTCTTTTCATCCCAATGAGTTTCAATGAAAATATATTTTAAATTTCTATGCAAATATGTTCCATGATTTATTTCTTTAGTCCAAATGCTTGATTCTTAGAGTTATGGTAGAATATTTATGAAAATTTATGATTTGAGTTTTAATTAGCGTTTATGTTCATATGTATTATATTCTCTAAATATTTAAGGCTTGGTATCATCTCACGCCTCTTTCTTTTTCCCTATTTTTGAAATCTATGATTAAAAAAAAGAGGAACCCCACCTCTTAAAAAATATCGGGGGAAGATTTTTTTATTTTATTTTGTAACCGAGAGGAACCAACAGTCTACCTGACACGTAACTACTAGCCAACCTCTAGGGGGCTACGATATGTCCTCCTCCTTGTTGCCTGGGTCACAACAGGGGGATTTGAACCTAGGTCTTTCGAGCTACAACAACTTCACATTTCTCAGATTAACCAATTGAGCTACCCCCCTCAGACAATATTGGGGGAAGATTACTCCTTGAATGTTATCCTTAATATTTGGCCAATCCCGATGATAAAATTTGATTGGCCTACTATGGATATAATTAAAAGGTTTGTTTCAAAATACTAATGAAAATTTTAAGACACATCACGATCTTGTACAACTATAATTACCAAATGGAATTGAAGACTAAAGAAGTATACTCCATAAGTTGTACATGTTAGTCTTACAAACTACACAAAAGCAACAAGGGCTTGAACAATCCTTGCAAATTCTTGTTTATCAAGAAATAATTGTAGATTTGTAAAGAGAATGGATGGTAGAAATATGAAGAAAAGGAAATTTATGTTTAACATTTTAGCCTCACAAAGATATCAAAGGAGTGATAATAAGAAGTAGAGAAAGGCTTCTAAACTTAACTTAAAATGATCAGTTAGAAGGAGTCTAAAGAAACCTTGATAGAAAAATAAAGTACAATGATTTGTCAAGAAAAAAGAGAAAATGGAGAGAAACATAATGATGGAGGGGAAAATAACAAAAGGAATCACCAAAAGGAAAAATTTCTAGCCCTCTTTATCTTACAAAATCGCTTCATTCTTTCATGTTCTTTCCTATGTGATTCTTCCTATTTTCAGCGATGATGGTATGATGGATCCAAACAAAGATTTCGATTAGTTTCTTACTATGTGAAACATTTGTCTAATTCTTGATGATGATGTCATGATCAATATTTCTGTAGACATGTATTGGACCAACATATGACTGTTATCTTTCCCTTCCCACTAGGACAATATTTTCTTTTTATGACATAGAGCAAGTATTCATGTCAATATTTTTCTTTACTAGTTTCTTGTCATACCCTTCTTACAAAAAATTCTTGAATCCATCTTGAGAAAAATGAAAGGATTTGAATTTTCAATATCTACTTCTTTCAGACCCTTCAATAAATCCCTACAGAACAACAATCAAATGACTTGATTATATATGAATTATAGATTAATGCCATGCCATAAAATATAAAAAATGATATTAAATATTCCCATATTATACAATTTCAAAAAGCATTAAGGAAATCCATTAAGATGGACGAAGACATGAAAGCAAGGCTAACCCGAGAATCATCCTTGGACGTGTCCCGAGAAAGACATCGATATTGACATTGTCTTCACAACATTGCTCCTCATCAAGACATGTACAAGATCAAGTAGTAGGAAGAGGAATTTTACAAGATCAAGGTTTTTCAAAAATAATTTTCAAGATCAAGGAGTTTGAAGGGGAATATTTTAAGGACAACCTTCAAATATAAGGAATGTTTTAGATGAAGTTTCAAGGATGTGACAAGATGCAAAAATTATGCAAGTAGAATCTAGGAGAAATTTAAATGAGATAACTCATCCTAATATAAATGATAATCCCATCCCACGAAAAATAGAAATAAAAATGATGTTGAATTCTGAAGAATGAATTGATATAAATTAGAGGCGTGAAGAATATAGATCAAGGGTGCCTCATACAACATATCTAAATGCAATCATTTTGGGAGAAATTGAAATCTTTGAAGAAACCCACAAATGTTTATATCCTTCAATCGATTAAAGACTTCAAGAATCCAAGAATTTATGTAGTCTAAGCAAAGCATATCAACTCTTACCCAAGAACACTTTGATGAGTAAGAAAAATCTGAAGAATATTAGGAGGAATTTATTCAAACAAGAGACTCAAGCAAGCAACTTAAAACATAGAAATAAAGTAGATAAAAGTAAAGAAATAAATAATACTCCTCAATCAATGCTTCATCAAGATAACCTTAGCAGAAAAAGGAACATGCTAATGCAATGACAAATAAGACTTACAACATAATGGATGAAATCATAAAGATATAAATCACTTTGCCTTTTCTTGAAGTGATTAAAATACCTCAATAAATGAAGAACCTTTTGAAAGAATTGGAGTGCATGTATCCATCAAGATCAAGAAGATAAGCAACTTTGATAGGAGGTCAGTAAAGACCCGAGTACTTTCCACCTAGAGTGAGGGGAAATATACCTCCTTTTTATCTCTCTCTCTCAAAAATCACAATTTTATGTTACACAATTGCATGGTTGATAGCAATGCTACAAACAATATAATTTCACTTTAAATTATGGAGTACCTGGGATTGGAATACACCAAATATTATGAAGCCAAAGATAATATATATGATATTGATTCAAGAAAGGTTCCTTCCTATTGTGAAATTAAAAATTTTTGTGCATGGATAACCTCTACTCCACATATAACTATAGTGTTCACTATAATTTTATTTGACCTCCTAGCTACTTATGAAGTTTTTATTGGTCATGATTGTTATTCCATTATTCGTAAAGATATATCGAATAATTGAAGTTGTACGATGTTTCCAAATAAATATGAGACTCTTGTTAAAATCCCAAGAGAGAAAAGAAAACATATCTCCCATTAAAAGAAAGAACTAGAGATTGTTAAGAGTTGCATAAACTCGTGGATATAAAATTATGTTGTTCCTGATACAAAATATAATAAACAATGTGAAAGTAACAATTTTCCAATGATTTTAGAAAATGTCAATTCATGTTGCTTGTTCTAGTTCTGGAGTTGGAGATGGGATAATATTTTACAGCCTAAGTTCTCATTATTATCCTAATGCTTTCATATTGGAGTTCCCTTGCGTAAACATGAATCATAATATGAGGCAGTGATTTAAGGGTTATTCCTCATCACCAAGTGCACATCAAGGATTAAGTTGTTAAAGAAGATTATGAATTAATCATAAATAAAATCAAGAAGGAACAATTGAAATATTAAGGTATAAGGGTTTGGGATATTCTCCATTATTTTAACATATTATTTATCCCATGAGAATAAAATCAAATGGCTAATTCCTTGGTAGTTCCAAAATATATTTTTAATCCAAGAGAATTTGTATCTTAGAGTTCCTTTCATGTAGAGACAATCTATTGTCCCTATGTACCTAACAATGGATATTATTGGCAAGTGTTTGAAAATGATAAGCATTTCAAGGAATTCATTTTTGATACATGAGAAACATCATTAGACCAACCAAGTTCTAGTGACCCCTAGGAAGATATCAATGGTCAAAGTGTAATCCTTTTAAAGGATTTAAAAGGGATTTCTCTTCCTAAGGAATATGCTAGTCTCTAAGCCTTGTTTATAAGAAATAATCAACTATATAATCATAATTTGAAAGAATATTTTTCTTTTAGAAACATTCAAGATAGTTAAAGTATTGACATTTGTACATTGGAAGATCCTAAATACTTAAACATGGAAATAATTCGCAGATAAGAAGAAGTATAACAATACCTTGACTTGTTTAAAGAGTTCCAAGATTTCTTTTCATGGACGTATTATGATCTAAAAAAGTAATATTAACGCATTTTTCAACATATTATACTGCTCAAGGAAGGCACTAAACCGTTCAACTAGAGGACTAGAATAATAAATCCAAAATTGAAGCCGCCAGTTAAGCTTGAAGTTGAGAAGATAATAAAGGCTTCTATCATCTTCACAACAAGGTATTCTGAATGGATATCCAATTTGGTAGTAGTGAGGAAGAAAAACATTGAAATTGACCTATGTAGATTTTCGTGATCTTAACAAAGCATAAGTAAAATATAATTATCCATTATGAAATATGGAATTTCTACTCCAACAAGTTTCTCGTTCAACTTTAATGTATGTACTTGATGGATTCTCTCGATATAATCAAGTGAGAATTGTTAAAGATGACTGACAAAAAACTTCTTTTGTAACACCATGGGGAACATTCACATATTCTACGATGCCATTTGCATTAAAAAACACTATAGAAACATTTCAAAGAGACATGGATTATGCATTTAAATACATGATAAGAAAATTCATGGAATATTACTTCCATATAAATGTAAGAGTGTCATATCAAACATTTGAGACAATTGTTCTAGCATTGCAGATTATATGGTATATCTCTCAATCCAAAAAAATGTCTATTCATTGCATCAAAAGGAAATATTTCAGGCCATATTGTGAGAAAATAAGAAATATATATTGATTTCGATAGAAAATGAGCCATAAATTTCCTACAACCTCCAACCTCTGAGAAAGTCCTGCAATCATTTTTTGGAAAAAATAATATTGTACGAATATTTATACTAGACTATTGAAAAAAGTTAATTTGAAAAAGAATCAATTCCAATTAATAAACTATTGAAAAGAATCAATTCTTTGAATGGACCCTCGAAATGTAGATGGATTTTACAAATATCAAGAAAGCAACCACGATAGCCCCAGTGCTAATAACTCTAAACTTTAAGTGAGACTTCATATAATTCTATTTCTTTTATTTGGGAGAAACCATTGTTTCTATTCATACCAAAAAGAATACGAAGGGACAAGAGATCCCTACATCATTCATGAGAAAAAAATTGCATCAATATGAATTTAAATAATCAGATTTGGAAAAATAGACTCTTGCATTAGTCAAAGTAGTCACTCATTTAAGAATTTATATTATCTTGGCCCATGTCATTGCTTATATGTGAAATATTTCTATTAAAAATGTGCTTATTCAACAATTCAAAGAAGGAAGATAGGAAAACTTGCTCACAAAATTGCAAGAATGTGATATTGAAATAAATCCCTTGAAGGTAGTAAAGGGACAAGGATTGTGCAAGTTAACCACATGTATAGAAGTTGTAAATATCATTCCCATAGACAATAAAAAATATCCTACTATTGTAAGGTGTGATCAGTATAAGGATATTGTATTTTATTTGAAATCTGAACAATTCTCAGTTGGGATGACTTCAAATGAGAGATGGGTATTGAGGATGAAAAACAACAACTATGTTCTAATTTTTGGTGTGTTGTTTAAGACAAATGTCAATGGTATGTTGTTAATATGTCTCAATTCCCAAAGGTCCAAAGAGCTTCTTCGTGAATTACATGAGGGAACTTGTGGCAAACACTTCGCTCCTTTGGCGACTGCTCATAAAGTGATAAAAGTTGGTTATTATTGGCCGAATATTTTTAAATATGCTTAAGTGTGTTATGGCGTACAAATATCTCTTGTAGACAAGAATAATCTCCCTAGATTCAAATACAAAAATAGAAACAAACAAACAAGTAACTACAAACTTAGTCTACAACTGAAATATGATATATAAAATGTGCAAGGACCTCTTACCTTTCTACGAAATGCTTGTAGATGTCCCTTGATGCTTTCAAAATCCCGTCCTTGTTGCGTCAGGAGAATATCTACATAAAAAACCAAACAAGGAATAAAATCATAACTTAGATAAAAAATTGAAACACAAAGTGAATGGAAATTGCAACGTAGCATATATCATAGCATGAATCCAATACACAATTAAAAATGATGCAAAAGATCAAGGAGATTTGAAATGAGCATTATAATAAGTGAAAATAGGAAAGAAACAACTGCTTGTATTAATATTTAATAAGGAGAGATTCAACCTTAGCCTTGATGTTGTAAACCTCCTTCCTATAGTTTCCAATCCTCCCCTTATGTGATAAGCTTCTAGCCTCAATTCAACAACATGAGTTTACATTCTTAAGTACCCCTTTACCCTCTAGTCTGTGCTGAATTTATAGGCCAAGAGGAGGAGGTTTTAGATCCTCTTCTCAAGGGATGAGATCCATAAAGAGAGGGACTAGGGTTCCACAAAGAGAGGGAGTTTGATCCATGAACCAAGGGTTGAGGCCCAACTCGAGGCCTTTCAGTTGAGAAATATTCCCCCAACAAAGCTTCTAGAAATTGATTTTTTATTTTTATCCACATTAAGATATTTGCGCACTTTTTAGTGAAGGACAAAGACAAGGATTGTGCAAGCCACAATGGTCATAACTGTGCTTGCGCAGGAAATGACTAGGAAAACTACACAAGTTCTTAAAAATAGTTTTTTAAGCAATATAATCCAGGATTATTATTTTCTTTTGGATTGTTTTGCTTCCGTAATTGTAGGGGAATGCTTAGAACACTTCATCGAATAGCGAGATATCCAAATTGGCAGTCATTTTCCTAATGCTGACAAAATTACATGTAACAGATTGCCCCCTAAATTTCAAAGTCAGAATTTTTTTTTGAGGACTGAAGCGCTTTATCATGCAAAAGTTTAGATTAAAAACCAATTGGTGTGAGAGGTGTAACAAACAATCAAGGATTATAATACAATATATTCATATAATCATCACTAAGTTAGGAATTCCCATACTTAGAGCACAAGTATTTCAAAGGACAAGTACAGAAATGTGCAAAGATCCATGTCAAAGTAGATACAATATGGGCACAACCATCAAATATGGATCCATATTTACAATCATGAATATTTAGAACTCTATGCAACCTGGAAGGATGAAACTACATCAAAGGTCTTGGTATTCGTCTTTATCGATCCATAGTATGAATATGGCCATGCGAGTGAATGTCTCGAAGTCAAACATGGTAGAAACCACGTGATTACGAGTTAATCATGTGAACCGTTAACAAGTGTGAGAGAAACAACCAATAATGAATTTGGTTCTCAAGGTACCCTAATATAGTCTATAAAGTGTTAATGAGTGTCTCGCAGTCAAACACTCATGGAATCATTCAATCAAAGGTAAATAATGAGAACATATCGTCAAAAGTGAGAAACCTGCCATTGAGGCATGTAGACTCCAAGGTACTGAAGGAGGTTTCTAGATCAACTTCCTAGATAATGAGCTGAAGTTGATAGGAAGTGATCTGTTGCAGAAGGGACTATGACATGAAACTTATGTTAAGTTTTGAAGAACAAATTTGGAGCAGTTCAGTACTAACTCAAATATGGTTGACACGATTGAAGGCTATGATTTTCAAGGTAATTTTGATTGAGTTTTGACTTCTCTTGAACATATCGATGACATGAAATTTCAACTTGGTAGAATTTGACTAAAAAATAAGAACAAAAATTAATTTGAATACTTTCAATGAGATTTGATCAAATTAGAGGCAAATGGATTTACCAACCTAGACACGAAAGTGACAAAGTGACATGTTCAAGAACGACATACTGCCTTTTTACAATACAAGAAAAAATGTTTCTTTCTGATTTCCGCCCACCATTACTGACAAGTACCTCTTTATTTTTATGCAAGCTTGAGGAGGATAACAATATGATTTTCCTATAAGCTCATCCTTTGGATTATTCCTTCAGAGTATTTTTAACGAACCCTAGGAAAGAGTGGCTCAGTCTCATCGTGATTGATGAGTCTTGCACTGTTTACATTTTACGAGTATAGCGAAGGGGTAACTCAATGTGATTTTCATATTTAAAGAGTTTGAAAAGACACCCAAATAAAGCTCATGCAATTCTTTCAACATAAAGTTTTAACGAGCCCAAATAAAGTAAATCTCAATGTTTTTCATGTTTAGGGAGTCGGGAGAAAAACGTATGTAAACTCCAAAATGTCCTTTTTGTAAATTTAGTCTCTCAAGCTTGGAAAAGGGTAAAATAATTCAAGAAAGAGATATTTTTACCATGATTAGTCAAAGTATACCTTTTTCGTAACTAGTCTGGTTGGTTCGTAAAAGGGGTAAACTTACACCAGGTAGACGTCCTTTCATTTACTTTTACGAGTTCGAAAGAAACAAGTGTTGTAACAACCCTGGTGAAAATTCCATGTAATAAAGTTAAAATAATAACCACGCTTGATGGGACATGTATTACAAGCTGAATGGTGGGAAAAACATCCTAATGGGTGTTCATTCGGTTTATTATGGCTAAAGGAAATTGGAAAAGGAAAAGGAAAAGGATTTGGAAGGGCAAACTGGAAATTTTGTCACATTTGTTTATGAAAATAATGGAAATTAGGAGAAAAGGGAGATGAAATGTCACAAGTTGCATGTGAGGAGGAAAATGAAGGAAAATATTGGAAAATGAATTGAGGCGTCATTGATAAAAATATTTTAAGGATCAATTGGAAAGATTTTTCTCAAACCTTTTTAATAATGCATTTTTGAAGATCTCTCATTATTCTCTCTGTCTCACTCTCTCTCACTCTTAGACACTTATATTTTCTTAGAGCACTTTGGTATTGGAGAAAGAAATGAGAGAAAGAATGAAGGAGGAAGCAAGCAAGGAGGAGTAGGAATCAAGGAGCTACAACAGGATTCTTGGCAGGTATCGATTTGCATGTGTGTTTTCCTTGCTACATCTAGCATGCATGGTATTGCAAGTGGTTCTTTTATGTCTTGTCATGGGTTTTTCCAGGTGTGAAAATTTTTTCACCTTAGACTTTCCATTTCTAGACAACCATGGTGTTGTGGAGTTCTCATGTATTGGTTTAGCTGGATTACCGAATAGATTTGAAGCTGAGTGAGTTGTATCTCTGAAGATTATTATTATTACTATGACACAAAAACGGTTTATGTGTTGCCTTAGTTTAGGGCCTAGTGATCCGGATTTGGATTGCGGTAAAGCCTAAGAGGTGTTCCCTTAGTTTAGGGCCTAGTGATTTGGGATTGGATTACAGTAAATCCTCAGAGGTGGTTTCCCTTGACTAGGCCTAGGATTCCTTGTCAGTGAATGTCAGGATATACAGTAAAGCCTAGAGGGTGATGTCTCGGTTTAGGGCCTAGTGACCCCTGATTCAGACTGTGGGTTACGGAAAAGCTTGAGAGACTAGGAGCTGATAGGAAAATTCCTCATGATTTAGGCAGAGAGAATCAGGTGATATCCATGCTTGTGTTGGCCCAATGATCAAGTGTAGATCATGGTAAAGCTGGTTATGACCTGTTAATTGTGTTGGCTTAGTGATCAGGGATGGATCACGGTAAAGACTGATTTATATTGATGAGGGTGAGGTGGTTTAGACTCGAGATGCCTTGGTTGGTTCTTTCGGTTTAAGTCCCACATTCATGCTTAGAATATGGCACGGGGGTGATTGGTTGAAGAGATATTTGGCTCAGCTAGTCTATGGTCAGGTGGAATGTGGAAGTCCCATTTTCGGTTGGTTTTTTACATTCAGTAATGAAGAGTTCATTCCATTGGTATTTTATATGCAAATGTATTGTTTATTATGTGGATTCTATTGCTGTTGTATCCAATGTATTTCAGTTGTTATTATGTTGGTTATAAGCATGTATTTTATGAGTGATGAAGTATGGTTCTCTCCATGTTTTTAGTTGTAAATGAATGCATAATGTATCTATGGTAAAATATATTATTATGCAGCTTATGATGTAGGGGAGTAATGTTTCTTAGCAATTCTCAGATAAGTATGAGACCCCTATGCTCATTTATGTTGTTTATACCTATAGCTTTCATGTTTGTGACATGTTTGACAAAATGCATGTCATGGCTAGGAGGGGTCCAGATGAGTTCTTAATGATGTGATTTCTTCCTTATCATTGTCCTATTTTTATTCATCATCTTTGAACTTTTCATGAAGTTATTAGCAAAGCATTGGGTTTTGGGCCTAAAAAGGTGGCTCAAATCCTCGAGATGTAAGCACAAAATTGAGTTTTTGGGGCCCTGGACACTGGCATGTAGTGTTATGCCTGAGAATATAGCCTCCTAGCCGCTCGAATGTAGTGTTATTCCAGTGACTATGGATCAAAGAGGTCAAAACGTCAGTGTGACCCAGGGGTAAGCAACCTGAAAGGTTAGGCTACCTCCTGGGGGTGTTGTTGTTGTTGTACAAGGTCTTTGTGTTGTGTTTTTATATGTTCCACTTCCTTAAGGTCACCTAGGAGGTTGAATATCATTATAGTAACCTCTCGTCGAATGTTTACCCCGGTAGGCTGTTTACTTGGGTAGATGCGGGAAGAGGGTGTTACAAGTGTATTCAACATATCTTTTCATTTTTCGAGAGTCAGAAAAAATCTAAATATAAATCCTCCTAGATGAATGAGTGGTATAAAGGGTAGAAACTGGTTCCAGTCATGATGGAACAACTAAAAACACGTAAAGGCCAAGAGGTTGGCTAATTAGACAACTCATCACAACAACTCCTCGGGAAATGGAAAAACACCAAGTGAAAGAAAATGATTGGCCAAGCAGATGATGAAGATGGAATGAGAAAACCAAAGCTCATATGGAAAAAATAAGCTGATAAAAATGGAAATCACGAGAGGTAAAGTATGAAGATGGTTTCATTTTTACACAAGTTTGAAACAAAAGAAAACTGTGCTTCATAGTGGTTTCATTTTTACATAGGATCGAAAGGTAAAACTATGGTTGAGAGTGTTTTCATTTTTACACAAGCTTGAAATAGAGAAAAAATGTACTTGAGATAGGTTTAATTTTTACACAAGCTTGAAGCATAGAAGAAATTTTGCTTGAGATAGGTTTGAATGCCCCACAAGAATAACTTGCAAGGGAACATCCCCCGCAAGCTTCTTTTGATCTACCTAAGTAGAGTACTGGTTACTAATAGGCAGATGAAATGAAGGCTCATTTATGAGATCAAGTGAAATACTTGACTTAACATTTATGAGATCTATTCAAAGACTCGACTCAATTAGGGGAGGATTTGTTTCATTTCTTAACGAGCTTGACACAAAAAAAGAACTATGCTCATGGAATCTTGTTTCATTTTTAAAATGAGCTTGACTCAAGAAAAGGAACTACGCTCAAGAGTGTTGTTTCATTTTTTAACAAGCTTGACCAGTAAAAAAACTATGCTCATGGGAGTTATTTCATTTTTTAACGAGGTTGACAGAGTGAAAGAACCATCCTCATAGGGACCTATTTCATTTTTTAACGAGGTTGATACATTAAAATAACCATCCTCATTAGGACTTGTTTCATTTTTTAATGAGGTTGACACAGTAAAAGAACCATCCTCATGAGGACCTGTTTCATTTTTAACGATGTTGACACAACAAAAGAACCATCCTTGTGAGGACCTGTTTAATCTTTTAACGAGGTTGAAATAGTAAAAGAACCATCCTCATGAGGACCTGTTTGATTTTTTAACGAGGTTGACACAATAAAAGAACCATCCTCATGAGGACCTGTTTCATTTTTTAACGAGGTTGACACAATAAAAGAATCATCCTCATGAACACCTTGATCATGGTTTCCAACTGTAAGGAACACACCTCAATCATCGCTTCAAAGAGATCTTCATCAAAAGGAAGAATAGTTCCCTGGAAGGAACATATGTCAAGGGACTCAATAGGGATCAGAAAACCGAGTTCAAATGTCCCCATTGAAGGGTTCACAATGTCACTTACCAGATATAAGTCAAAATAAGTTGAGCATGCAACTAGAGGCTCATTTATATTGGTAAGTGAATGCATGGGACTAGTTCCCACATAATTAACCTGTGGTGGGGCAAATACCCTTTCCATATAAGGAAAATTCCCAGATGTCAGATGGCTGGTAGTCGAATCAATACCAATGAATGAATTTTGGTCAATAGTCACAATGTTCCATTGTGAGGGAAAGACATGTTGAAAAGTGTAACTATGCCAGGTCTTCATAATGACTTATAATTATGTTTTTATGTAAATGACAAAATAATAATATATTTTCTTGCTTTATGGGTTTCATAAGCAAGAAGTTTTTATAGATCATAATACATCTTCTTGATGTCTTTAGGATGTGTCATTAGGTAATAAAATTTAATTAAGATATCATGATATGAAGGTATGTTACTCCTGTGAAAACGTGAAGAATATTATGCTCCAAAACATGTAATTATGTTAATTGATGTCAGCCTTAATTAATATTATGGAAGTCGGCTAATGTACATACCTTGTCGGCTTAAATATGAAGAACAATAAATATATATAGATGCTCATTGTAAGTTGTAGAGAGACAGTCAATTCGATGGATGCAGATCACATAAAATAAATAGATGAGTCTAAAACAATGTAACACCATTTCTGAAGATGCTACGATCAGAAGAAGATACGACCATTTCACGATTTTTCACAGAAGGTCTACTTCAGAATTGCAAATTTGCTAGAATCTTAGAAAATCAAAATTTACAGAAGTGCAGAAATTCATCCATTTCAGAAGTGTGAGGTGTGCTTAAGGTAAGCTACATGACAGTGCTGCTCTGCGTTAAGGGTACAATCATAAAGTGTGAAAGAAAAGCGTAACTACATCATCTCCTGAAGGCCAATCATAGACCGAGTCTCTCTGAGAAAATCAAGAATTAATTACAAGTAGTTTTGGAGGATATCTTAGCATTCAGTATCAAGGGTCGTGGTCTTCGTCAATTGAATTATCTATAAGAATATATTTTAGGGTTTTACCCTCAAGAGGAGGGGTTTTGGCCCTGGCGTACAACCTATACTTTGTGTCTTTGTTCTTTTTGATTTAATAGTTGTTTGATGTATATCGATAATCAAAGATAAAGAAGCTAAAGAATAACACAAGCAGCTATTTAGAAGAGAATTTTGAATTAAGCATTGCCCTTCTGAATTCTCAACAAGACATCACTCGAAAGAGTGCGGACACGACATCTTTCATGGCATAGACATAATCTTGCCCAAGGAGAAAATTAAAATCCAAGGGTCCCTGGACTACAATAACATCAATACAAACAATTTATCCTCCAAGGTAATGGGAAACTTAGGAAGGATCCCTAAAAGTCCATTGATGGTTCTGTTAAAATCAAAAATACTTTTTGTAACAAACATAAGCTAAGGGGAACCCAAATCTTTCCAAGCAATTGAGGATAAAATACTAACAAAATCACCTCCATCTACATTTGTGCGACGCACATTCTTATCATAATCCTTCACAATGATTTGGAAAGGGGTGGAAGAAGGGAGAATAGGCTATGTTAGTCTACTCCAATCAAGGGAAATATCCTCAATACTTGGAGGGGGTTCCATGGAAATGGGTGAAATTCCCTCTTGTGCGGTGGAATATGAAGTTACAAATAGAACCTAAGTGGTATTAAATTCACTCTCTAAGGGGAGAGTGGGATCGACCGAATATGGAATCGATTTGAACACTTGATCAACCAATTGTTCATCAACCTGAGTGATATGGGTTTCACTTTCCAATGGATGAGTGGGTTTGACTATACTTGGAATTTGATCAATCACTTTGTCAACTGATGGTAGTTTGGGAGAAAGATTACGGTAGCCATTTGGAATTTGATGTTAAGAAAAAATAAGTTGTTTTATGTTGAGTTTGATGACTCCCTTCGCTAACCTACAAGGAGACCTAACTTTACCCTTTTTCCCTGGAACCTTTAAATCACTAGTTGATGGATCAACAGTAAATTGATGAGAATATTTAAATCACACTTCTAACCCCTTTGGAATAACAGAGAAATCAATAAGAAGGTGGTAACCCTTACAAAGCTTGCAAGGATATTTGGTTTTACAGTGTATGTTGAAGGATTCATCAACATTACCAATACTTACAAACATGGTTGGTTAGTTGAATTCTTTCTTATCTTTCTTCTTCTTATTCTTAGCCACTTGGTTACTATCATCAATGATATTACCAAATGAACAATAAGAAAGGGAGGAATACATGTTGGGTGAAGAAGATAAAGGGTCAACATGAAGTTGGCGATGTTGAGATGGTGAAATATCTGGTTGAGGTGGAACAATCTTAGTATTTGGGACTAAATAAGTTGAAAGAAACCATACCTGTAATATCCCTGTTTAGGGCAGCCTCCCTGTTGAGGGTCCGGTGGGCCCTACCACGTTGCCGGGGTCTGCGTAATTGGGGGACTGCGCGAGGGTCCCCGTCCCGAGATGCTCCGGTGGGCCTTAAGACCCCACCCTTAACACCCTGGGATGCCGCCCTCACTAACAGTTCGAGCTTTTGGTGTAGTGGTTGGGCCTTTGTGGTATCAGAGCCGAGGTCTCGAGGTCAAGACTCGCGGAGCGTGGTGGGCTGTAATATCCCTGTTTAGGGCAGCCTCCCTGTTGAGGGTTCGGTGGGCCCTACCACGTTGCCGAGGTCTGCGTAATTGGGGGACTGCGCGAGGGTCCCCGTCCCGAGATGCTCCGGTGGGCCTTAAGACCCCACCCTTAACACCTGCAGGATGTGACACTCGCGCTGCGGTTCGAGCTTTTGGTGTAGTGGTTAGTCCTTGTAGCAAAGCGACGGCATTTAGAAGCACATACGGAAGCCCTCTTGTGGTACAGCGAGCAAGAAGAGGAGGGAACCAGCTGCAGATCTTTGAAAGAGAAGGTCATTGTTTTATCGAAGAGAGACACTGAAGGAATGCTTGTCCCTTGCGATGATAGAGGTAGGGCCCATTTTGTCCAAGAGGGCCCGCCGATTCCCGGGGGAGCGCGGGGAAAACGGCGGTTTGAGGGCGAAGGACGGCGATCAAGCTGAGTGAGGGCATTGTCCATTCTTGGAAGTGAGGGTTGCAGATTGCGAGGTTTCACGATGATCCGGCTTGAGGTAGCCCGGATGCGAGGAGATATTGACGGAGATCTAGTCCGGTGCGAAGGGGAAACACCAGATCTAGCCCTAGAGGCTGTAGATCTGAGGAGATAGTTCCAGATCTAGCATAGATCTGAGGGATTGGCAGCAGATTGGGTTTTGGAAGACGCAGATCAGGAAAGGGAGGACGCAGTTGTGATAGGAGGCTTCGGATCCATCAGGTGGGACGCAGATCTGAGGAGCAGATCATTGTGAGGAGTGCTTAACAGCGTTTTCCAGGATCCTGTAGCAGCTTCATCTGTCTGGAGAGTTGAGGGCTTGGTGCTTTATCTGTTTCTGCGCTATCACTGGCAGAGACGGCGTTTTCCATTTGAGAGGGTTTGCAGACTTCAGCCCCAGCGCAGTTCATCTTCAGCTTGCAGAGCAGCCAGGACGCTGTCCTCGTTGCAGCCACTTTTCTGTTGAGAGGGTCTCCACCTGCCTAGGGCAGGGATAGGTGCACTTACTCTGATTTATTGTACTCCTCTCTATGTACTTTCTGATTAATAAAATGGCTCAGATTTTGGTGTTACATGTGTCATGATTCAGTGATCTGGTTCAGCTTATATCTGTATTAGTGCATTTCTGTTTATTACTGGTTAGCCCCCATTTGGGGATATTACAATACCGGTAAACCTATGGTAAATCTGGGTAATGACAATGTAGCCATATAAGGAGGACCAACATTTCCAAAGTAAGGAGGACTAGGATTCCCGTCAAAAGGGGTTCCTTGATTGGTAAATTTCGGAACTATTTCCATTAGATTCAAATTTAATGAATTTTTTTTATAATTTTAACAATATTAACAATCCACACCTAAGGTCTGCAAAAATTAAAACAAGAAAATAACACACACTAATAAATCTAAGGAATCAAACCATGCAAACAACATTTTCATAGTGAAATCACTAGTTGGTGATGAAACCCAACATCGCATAGATCATTGTGAAAAGTGGCTAAATATAGAGTAGGAGGAATTAGTTGTGTTGATAAACTGCTTAATGGCCACAATATGGTGCAAGTAACTTCACTTATTCCATCTCGAGTGAATAATACCCTCTAAAAAGGTCCAAGTGAGTCTAATCAATGTCTGCTCCAGGTACAATAGGGACTCCCCCCCTGTTGTCACCTTCGGTAAAAGCCCTAAGATAATGGTCTCTAAGGTTACCGCACACAACAACTTGACTTGGGGGGACAGTCACAGATCATAAGTACACGCAAGGGCAGAGTAACAAAGCTCAATCCCCTTGAAGGTTCCTCAAAATGGTCAATCTAAGGTTTATCCTTCAAGTGACTCCCAGTCACCTTTCAACACCGTTTGTAATGCGTGAAAATTGTGCTAATGTAACCAATGAATCGAGATATATCAGTTCACTAGGTCCAATATGATCTCATGCTTAAATCCCATGTAAGAGGATCTTCACAGAGTCAAACTGTAATAGATGGATTTACTCCCTACCAAAATATTATATTGTTTGTTTGTAGCTTTGGAAAGTTAATTCACTTTCCTCTTCCAAATCCCTACAAATTGATTTAATGTAGGTGTATTGAGCCCTAGAAATATAAAAAGTATAATTTATTTTATTAGCATTGTTTGTTTGGCGTGTGTTATATTCTTTCCACGACTAGTCACATGCGGACCTGCCTATGGTTTTGTGCATGGGTTTTACACATGGTTTTGGGCATGATGGTGTTCTGCCCATGGTATTTTGTAGATCGAGTCAAGGGAACTATGATTATGTTCTAATCTAGGGTTAATGGATTGAGGTTTATAAATGCTTCGACATGTATATATATGAATTGTAACATTGAAAGGAATATAATGAAGAAACAATCTAGTAGTATTGGTTTTTGGATCCAGGAGAAAATATCTGTGTATATTTTTTTTATGTTCTCGCTATTGTTTATTTTTCTGTTTTAAGATTTCGTTTGCAGGTAATTTTTGTACAGCGTTAAAACCTACATTGTTTACTCACTAGGTTGATGGATATAGCTTGTGAATATTAATATTCTTTAGGTTATTTTAGTTAGATATTTTCATCAATCAATATTAATAAACAACAACACCAAAATAGGACACAAATTTAGGCTCTCAACCAGGGAAAAACCCCTCCAAGGGAAAAAACCCAAAAAATATTCTCTTCTTAGAATATTTTTTGAATGAAATACAAAGACCCAATCCCTAGACCAATTCCTTCTCCCATTACAAGGTCCTCCCTTTCTTAAGTCCTTCCTTTATTCTGCATCAAACAACTACACCTTGCAACTTCGACCTGCTAGCTACAACACTGCTACTCGATTTTCAACTTCGACCCAACATATTTTTCCCTGTAGCTTCTTGGAAACCATAATACAAACTCCTGCTAATACCTACTTAGAGTAGGATAAATCTCACAAGGTCAATGAGGTCAACATAAGGGTTTTCCCTCTTCTGGCTACCCAATTTTTCACTTTGTCCTATTGCAATTTGGACCTGCAACTTTAATTTGTTTCTGCAACCCATAAACCCTAGAATTTCACACGTATGAGAGATATATAGACCAAAATAAATTAATTTCATCCTCCTAGCTTATTCTAGACCTTCAATCTCCTTCTTCCAACTACCTAGCAATAGATCAAACTCTTTCTTGTAGATAAAACTTGTGAGTGTGTGGGTCACAAATGAAGTCAAACTGCTCCTTTATATAGCCTTCTCAAGGAGCCAAGTTCCCTCCTTTAGGCTAACTTGATGATCCCAGGGGCTACATGTACTCTTGGAGAGTCTAGGAATTTCTAGTTTAAAAAATAATTCTTTTTATAATTATGAATTACCCAGAAGGGTCTTATAAACATGGCGTTGACTCCATTAGCTCATGACAATAAATCCTAAGACCTAACAAACCCTAGAAGCAAGAAGAACATGATTTTACCTAGAATACCATCAATAATGAGCATGAAACCCATGCTTTAATAATAATAATTTTCTATCTTATTTTGTTGTTTGTTACATAGGATACATATTTCAGTGAGTACAAAAATTATGAAGACCAAAACTAGTTACATTTCTCAATACTCGCTATTCAAGGAGACTTATTTGCTCCCTCTTAAAGCCAAAGGAAATTTCTGACTTCCTTTCTTTTTGAGAAGTCAACACCACAAGCTTCATAACTTGTCTTCTTCAGAGTATCAACTACCAATCCTCCATAGTTTTTTGACTCCCTCTTTCCTTCGCATCTCTTGCATCTAGATTTATTCTTTCTGAGGCATCATGGAGCCACCTTCTCTTTTCGATCTTGTGACAGGATCTAGGCCAATATTTTATCTGATCACTTTATTCTTTGATACGAAGACATTACATTGACCCTTTCCAAACTTCAAGTTGATCATAGATTTTTCTTGAAAGTGATATTCCTTTGACCTCCAGGTTATCTTCTCATATCACTTCCTTTTAATCTCAAGATGTACATATTTTGACTTCACAGTTCCCAGGTACCAAATATTGAGCTTCCCTAAATATCTTTCATCCATACAGTTGAGCTTGCCTCAAATGCCATCACATGTTCCTGCAACATTCTTCAAGGTAGCAAAATAATATGTTAACTAGATAACCAATAACAATGAAAATCAAACTTACCTCATCATGATGGCTTTCTCGTTCCATCAACATCCTTATCTCCACATGTCGTTTCCTTCATGCATCAGAGTGCCCAAGGATAAAACTTGATTACCAAATACAAATTTTCTTCCGGAGACTATACTGGATGTTAATAATTATCTAGAGAAAGTATTAATATTTTAAACATCCTTAAGGCAGTCAAATTCTATTCAATTTCCAACATCATATTATCCATATACCTAAGAATATTTTATGTCCAATTTTTTTCCACAAGATTCTACACATGAGAATCTCATCCAAAGTTTTTTACCCAACATGCATTCCTATTATTTCATTTGATCATCTAGCTATTCATATATCTCACAAAGAGCATGTATCCTAGCCCATTGCATTCTTTCATCCCTTTATATTGACTCTAGATTACATGGAATGCATAGTCACATTTTCATTTCCCAAGAACGTTCCATAAATATGGTTCTTCCAGGACCACGACGATCCTCATAATCAAGATGGCAACCTCTAACATAATTTTAGATATTATCTCGATGATCAATATGAAAAATGGTATGTCTATCCATATATATACATAATCTCTATAAAGAAACTTAATCATGTAAATTCTAGACATAATACTATCATATGCTTATTTCTATGATGCCATGTATAACATAATATCCTAAAAGAAAGATTAATCTTCTCAGAGAACCTGACAGTTAGTGAACCTTCTTTAGTAGTAAATATCCTTCACTTCTTCCTCCTCTTCCTTCTTCTCAAGTTCTCCCACAACTTTAGCTACATGGGCTTCACTCCTTTCCTTTCTCTTATTTTTATGCTTGTTTGGATAATCCCTCTTAAAGTGTCCAAATTCATTGCATCCAACACATTATGCTTTCCTTTCTTCAACTTCTTGACTTGGGCTAGAAAGGCTTGAGATTGCTCATAAGATCCAATATCATCCTTGACCTTGATGCTTGATTCTTACAATATGCACTATGCCCACAACTCATCAAAGGGAGGCAAATCCTTCTTGGAGTAGATGCTTGTTGCAAAGTTGCTACATTATGGTGGAAATGCATTCAGTACATAAATGGTTACTTCAAAATCATTGATTGGCTCCCCAAGTCCTTGCAGATAGTATCATAGTAGAGAGAATTTCACGAGGAAGGATTCCACATCCTCTTCCTTTGATTTCTGCATCTTGTAAATTTTTTTCCTTAAGGGCATATTTTGACCTGTTGTAGTTATCGAATACAAATTCACTAACTTGTCATACATAGCCTTGGAAATATTCATATTTGCAACAAATGGAACAAGATAATCCTTAATTGATTCAACTATGATCCTTTGAGCTCTTACCTCCCCTTTCTCGTACTTTTCTAGCTCTTGTGTATTATATTTCTCAGTTTCAGTAATTTCCCTAGTAACATATTCCATTACTTCTTGTTTCGTTAGTATAAATTCAATTCTTTTCTTCCATTCTAGATAGTTTAATGCCCTAATGAGATTGCTGAAATATTTGCGGAAAGAACCCATATGACTTGAATATTCAAGCATGATGTAATAATATGTTACTTACTTGATGACCAATATTCTCCTTGATGATGTCTCCAACCTTCTTGATTAATACCTTTGGAGAGTTCTTGATGATGTCCTTGAAAAATGTTCCCTAGGATTCTGATCCGGACTTATGCAGGAATGCAATAAGATAAAAAAATACACATAAACACAGATATGCAACATAAATAAGACTTCATTTCATTAGTATCACATAACTTAAATATGCTTGCAGACAAAATGGAAATAAACTAGCTAGGGCGCTGGTAACTTATCTCTGAGGAGAGATGTGGCAGCTACAGGCCTCTGAACTGTGTTACTGTTGGAATAGGGTCTCCTGCAAGCCACAAAACTGGTCCATTTTGTATATTTTTTATTATATTTAGTCTAACGCAGGGGTTTTGGGGTGGGTCAAAGCCCCTAATGCATTGTAAATGGGTCAAGGGTATACCAAGAGTCCGCAAACCACGGTTTGCGGACCATTGGATGCGTAGGATAAAATAGTATAAGTAGTTGAAGCTTTTTGAGTTGTAAGACAAACTTAGGATAGAGATTAAAGCTAAGTGCGAATTGGTAGATCTGGTTAGGGTTGTTGGGGAAGGACTCTTGCTGCTGTGTGTGTGGAGATTCTCTGTCTTGCTGTGTGCAGACCCTGCTGTTGTGTGCACAAGTTGGGTTTTGGGGTATTGTAGGAAAGATATGAGGATTAATGAATGCGGAAGTATTTTTGAATATCTGAATCTATTGGAATTATTGTTAATGCAAGTCTGTCATATCTGATTAGTTGATGCATACTTCTATGTTGATGATTTACGCTACAAAAGAAACTACGTTATCTGTTTATGTTGTGATTTAAATCTATTATGTTCTACTTTGTATAAGAATCACTGAAATAGCTGCGTTAGTGTTCTATGCGTACATGATTTGTTGATTGCCGTAAATATCATTGTTGTTGCGCACATGGATGCGAAGGAAATCTGTAGATCTAGGCTCTGTGATATAAGATCTAGTCAGTATAAGATTGAACGCAGCTCTGCTTGACTTACCTACCCTCTCCCAGGGTGCGGAAACCTGGTTCCAGCACCCACCCATACTACTTCAGGTGAGACTTTTGCCTGCACAAGCAGGTCACTGCCAAAAGGGCCAATAGTATAGGGGTTTGTTGGCAAACCTTAAACCTTCAAACCTGGGTTAGGACCCCTCGAGCCAACAAATGGTTCTGTTGCCAGGACCGGGAGCATTTTGAGAGAGGTATCGGGTAATGCCAAGGCCATACTGGAAACCTGAAAGAAAATAAATTGATGAATGGTTCGAACAACAAGTTTATGAATTCATAGTGAAAGAAAACCGCAGTAAGATGTTGACCACCGAGGAGTGGAAAAATAAGTATATTTTCACGGAGATCTACGAGATATTCTTTGTAACAATTGCGATCGAGCGCCAGGAGTGGCTCGCAAGGTTGGTCGAATTTCAGAAGTGTTGGAAGGACAAACGGGTCACGCAGTGGACCCCCGAATTGATCTAGCAGTTAGAGAATACTGATAACACCATCACTCGCACGGTGGACCACTGGGTGGATAGTATGCTAGGAGGGTTCGTGACAGAATTTGCCATCGATCAGTTCGTATCCTACTCTGAAGCAGAGAGAATATTCTTCAAGGGTTTCTGGGGTAAGTTTCTGAAGACCTTACCATTGTTGATCAAGATATTACTGTGCGAAAAATTATTATGTGTAGCCACACTGAGTGAATGACCACTGATCTAGACGGAAGTACGACGCGAAGCGACAAATACTATCGGACCAACCTAGAAGGAGGTAGATCTGTCTACAACCTGGTAAGAGAAGCATCTGCGAAGAATCCTCTCGACACACCGCTTTCGAGCCAGCATAGGAGTAATAATTCTCCTACACCTCCACTGCCACTAGAAGACAACATGGCTGCGCACATGAAATTTCTGACTTTTAAGGGTGTGGGCGACGAAGACATGGATCGGTTCTAGTTTGTCACAGGATCGGTATGGATTGTGAAAAACATAGCTAGTGATGCGGTGAAGCGGGCACAACTATCCCTTGCCTTTGAAGGAAGAGCGTTGGATTGGTACATGGGATACATCGGCCAGCATGCGAACGCAACCATTGAGGAGATTAAGAACGCTTTGAAGAAAAAATTCACGAAGCCTAAGTCCTACTCTCAAATAGTGGTTGATCTAAAAGATTTCAAGCAAGGGCCTTCTGAGTTTGTGTGGGAGGTCGATCAACGACTGAAGAAGGTGATCAGAGAAGGAGCATTTCAATATGATGACAGATAGCATACATAATGGTTCATTGCTATGCTACTGCCTCACCTGCGTGTACCTATGGGCCATCAAACGTTCGAATAACAGGAGAAATCCTTGGAGGGTGCTATGAAGTTAGAAGTTGCGCCTCGAGATGAGACCCAGCTGGGCATCCAACAGATCCAAGGACAACTAGAAGCGATGCACATGGAGATCCATAACTTGTGAAAAGAGCGAGGAGTAGAGGCTAGCCCTGAAAGGTGGTGCATACGGTGCAAGGTGAATGGGCACACCAAGGATAACTACCCTCTATTAGCATATTATATGCAGGTCGGGGGACCTAGCCCATTGCGCCCAAGAGAAATTGTAGGGCCAAGTGGGCCAGCATTATGGTGCGATGATTGCCGCGTTGCAGGGCCGCACGACACAAACCACTGCCCCCACCTTGCTGCGTATGTCCCAGAGGTAAAACAACAATGGTGCAGGTTCTATAGATCGGTAGGACATGATGAATAGAATTGCTAGACATATGATTTGATGATTGATCGCGGAAACTTATATAGGGTACAATCAGACCCTGCGTCGCCAAGGTCCCCCGCAGGCATAGGTGGCTCCCCAGCCAGGGGCAGGGGGGGAGGCCAAGGCGGAAGTGCAGGTCAAGGACGAGGGCAGCTAATCTGTTATAACTGTGGAGAGGTTGGGCACTTTGCAAGGGACTGACCGAATCCTACGAGGCAGTCCTTCCGGTACTGTAGACAGCTAGATCATGCGATCGAAGACTGTCCAATCTTGCTAGAAAAAATGCAGGAGAAGCAGCCAACACCTACGCAGAATGTGCAGAGGGTTAAGGCTGAGCTGCGAGACAAATATCCAAGCGTAAATGTCATAACGTGTAGTGGAATGGCCATTGGAGGACCTAGGGAGAAGGCCACGACTGAATCTCTGATCCGGCAAGCTGTTATCAAACAAGAGGGTTTGGACCTATGCAAAGAAAAAGAAACATTTATTGCAGCTTGCAAAGACTTTGCTAAGGCATAGGCATCTACTTCTCAGACATCTACGAACCTTAAGGTAGACGAGGAGGTCAAGCCCTTTTTACAGGCATGTATGAAGCTGTTGCGCAACCCAACGGCTGTAGAGAATCTTCAAGCATTGATAGGTAGTTGCGCAACATGACCTAGCCTACCTCCAGAAATCAAGGATGTGCACAAACTACACAGATATAAGAAACACACTGGTAGGGAGATGCGGTTGACTGCGCAAATCGGTGATTATGAGATGGATCAGGTTATTTTGGACCTAGGGTCAGATGCGAATGTATTACCTGAACAGACTTAGAAATGAATGGGAGAACCTAAGTTGGAATGGTCCACTATCTAGCTGCGCAAGGCTAATCAACAACAGATTATACCCTTGGGGAGACTATCAAAAATCATGGTGGATATCGCAGGAGTAAAGGCCTAGGCGGACTTTGAGGTAATTGAGATCGTAGAAGATGCAGACCCCTATCCTGTGCTCCTGGGCTTGGATTGGGCCATCGATATGGGAGGTATCATTAACTTAAAGAGGAGAATCATGGTGTTTGAGAATAACGATACAAGGGTGATAGTGCCATTAGATCCTGCGAAAGGCGAACGATACACTGAGCCGGTGTGCGACGAAGAGGGTATGGATCATATTTATAAGCTAACTGCGTAGAACAAGGATTGGATCAACCCCATGGCTGATGGTGTACTCTGCTGGGAAAAGGACAATGAATGTTTCTCCGACTCTGATGGGGAGATAGAGAATTGGAAAAATCGGTTACATGATGTCTCTGCGATGTGATGCCTTTGGGTCACAAAGGACTTCCGCTGCATTTCTTTAGAGGTAAGAGACCTACCCTATTTCGATGGTTGTGGTAATATTAAGGAATTTTTATGAGCATTTGAAGCTGAGGTTCCAAGAGGACGAACGCTAGGGGCCCTTAACCTCGCCATGCATAAGACACCTCCGAAGTGGTGGGACACACATAAGTAAGCATTCCAAGACTGGGAAAAGTGTCAGTATATGATGATTCTGCGATTCAAATTGCCTAATCACTTGCGTGTCCAAACATACATCGGCCTCGAAGACCCACGCAAGTATCTGTTCGCATGGATGAAGAAATGGTGTGACAGGACTACAGAAGAATGGGTTCATCTATTTATCCATTCCTTGGGACCACTTCCGACTACATGGTATTTAGACGCGAAGCTACAATAGCGCACTCGCCATTGGGAGACTTTGAAGGATGAATTTTTGGGAACATTTGGGTTCGTAGGTGGAACATAGGTGCTTGAAACAACTTTGCAAGACATTGATTCTGTGGCATGGGGTGAATCACATCTGTATGTCGCACCTGAAATACCCACGTGGGAAACACATGTACCAAGTATGGTCGATTACCATGGCCTAGCCCCAAAAGAAGGTAAGAATGATCCACAAGCTGCTTCTGACTCAGAATTGGAAGGGATGCACATGGTTACCAGGATGTGTAGGCTGCGAATGGGTGGCATTGAAACACACCCTACGTTGACTAAGATTGGGGATGCAGATACATGAAGTGGAGTTATCATATATCCAACAACTCCTACAACCAACAAACAACTACATTCAATCCTCAGCCACGCAAGTTATTACAAGAAGTTTGTTCGATAGTACACATTGATCACAGTACCTCTGTGAAACTTGCTTACGAAGGGGGTTCGGTTTCGTTGGGATGACACATGTCAGAGGAACATGTCTTTGGTTTCGAAGTTCCTAAGGAATGAACCTGTGTTGAGGAAAGATGCATAGGAGGTGCAAGCATTTAGTAAAAGCACAACAGGTATGTTGAGTGCACATGAGGAGCGAAAAGTGGCGGTTGGAACATTAAAATCTGGTAAAGAGGAAAAGTTACTGTTGAATGGAGCGGGCAGTTGGAAATTAATGCGGCAATTCCTTGAGATTTTTTACCGTTTACTTGATGGTAAGTTCCAAGTGACATTTACCCTATCGTTGGACGACCGCGGGCACTATAAAGTAGGAAGAATAGCTCAGACAAAGGTTTTGTATCACTTCCGTAACCTGTATGTATTTTCTCTATGCTGCACGGTTCTCTGGGCCTGTAGCGTCCTGTTCATGACAAATCAACCCACTCCCACTGCCAATAGTCCCCCATAATCAGGATTCCCATTTCACGCTAGAATGACAGCTTCTAACTTCGCGGAAGCTTCGGTACCTATAGAGCCAGAACTTGAGGAAATCATGGTGATTGGGTCAGGGGACGAAGAAATTGATAGGATAATTGTGCTCTGGCTCCTTGCATGGAGGATTGGCTTCACACCCAGCGAAAATAGCACTGAAGGAGCCTGCGCGACCTGAGCGACCCCCCTTTTCAACCCCGAGGAGACCGTAGGAACGAGAAAGAGGGGCTCGGACGCAGCCACGGAAAAGGATTCACAGCTGCCACAGATCACCGAAAAGGACGTCAAGGTTAGTTTGCAGCTAGACTTGAGCTTTTAAGGGATGAATAAAAAAGATACCACCTCCCTCCAGGGTATGAAGCGTCCAAGAAAGCCTGCAAAAGGTCCCCAAAAAAACAGCATGCCCAACACTAGGAATATGATGCGACGGTCACTCTAACTGACGGTGACCTTGAGCAAATCACAGATGCATTTACACTGGCTACAGAGGATAGGTGGGCAGCTATAGAGGAATAATAGATGGCTGCAATTGACACCATTTAGGTGGAGCTCTGCGCCCTCCAGTGGAAGACAGATACGCTGCAGACCACCGTAATTTAGACATGGGCTCCCTTGGCAACCAGTAGTACAATGCTAGCTACGGAAGAAAGTCGTCTCTACTCTTTGCATAGCACTGCCCTTGTAGGAATCCAACTCCAAGAAGGTACATGGATACAATTGGATCTAGCTAGCTGCCCCACAAGGCATTACAGGGTCTCCACACTGCTGTGTTCCAGGAGATCCACCATCGAGACCAAAAATTACACCAACAACTCAGTGTGGCCAAGCAGACCATCGCACGAAAGAACGTAGAAATGTCCTTCGCTGTATCACAACAGGTGAAGCTTGAAACAATAATCCACCAACTCTGCACGGAGGTTCCAGATGGGATCCCGGCTGCAGCTACGACCCGGGCCAAAGTGGAAAGAGTGGTTGCAGCATTGAAAATGTTTAGGACAGAAATGCAAGTCATCAAGACACATCTGGAGTAGCAAATATCTGACTTACATGCCAAATTGTAGCTTGCCACATCGCCGGAGTTACGAGCCCAACGCGCTACGTTGGTGACCGAAGCTACGAACACTATTACAAGACAGATTGCTCAGGGCGCCCGGTTACTCGAGGATGCCATGCAGCTTTGGACCAAGATCCAGCACGATCTGGTCCTCTAGAGAATCAATCAGGACTTGCGGCAGAAGGAAGAAGCTTTCGATCAGGTCGAGGATACATTTCCCTCCTTAGTTCCTGCACAACTTCTGGCATGTTTGAGGACCAGCAATGCTCTCCAAGATGAGATTGAGGAACTTCGGCACAAGAAGCATGCCATCGAGGAATGATTGAAGCCTTGGGTTGCCGCAACCCTCCAACTATCACAGGATACTGATGTTGCGGTCAAGCGACTAAATCAGCCGCTAGAAAGTGTCACCGTGGCGACAAAAGGACCGACATCCCAAAAGCTCGTGGATATTGTGCAGAGCGCTGCTGCTTAGAATCAAGAAGTGCTGCCCCCCCTGATCACCGCCATAAATGCACTGCACGCACATGTGGAGACCCTACCACCACAGTGACTCGGGATGAGTCACAAGATTGTCTTGGGGGACTGTTGGAACAGGGTCTCCTGCAAGCCGCGAAACTGGTCCATTTTGTATATTTTTTATTATATTTAGTCTAACACAGGGGTTTTTGGGTGGGTCAAAGCCCCTAATGCATTGTAATTGGGTCAAGGGTAGACCAAGAGTCCGCAAACCATAGTTTGCGGACCATTGGATGCGTAGGCTAAAATAGTATAAGTATTTGAACCTTTTTGAGTTGTAAGACAGACTTGGGATAGAGATTGAAGCTAAGTGCGAACTGATAGATCTGGTTAGGGTTGTTGGGGAAGGACTCCTGCTGTTGTGTGCATGGAGATTCTCTGTCCTGCTGTGTGCGCAGGTTGGGTTTTGGGGTATTGTAGGAAGGATCTGAGGATTAATGAATGCAAAAATATTGTTGAATATTTGAATCTGTTGGAATTATTGTTAATGCAAGTCTGTCATATCTAATTTGTTGATGCATACTGCTATGTTGATGATTTACGCTATGAAAGCAACTGTGTTATCTATTTATGTTGCAATCTAAATCTGTTCTATTCTACTTTATGCAAGAATCATTGAAATAGTTGCGGTAGTGTTCTATGCATACATGATCTGTTGATTTTCGTGAATATCATTGCTGTTGTGCACGTGGATGCGAAGGAAATCTGTAGATCTAAGCTCTGTGATATAAGATCTGGTCAGTATAAGATTGAACACAACTCTTCTTGACTTACCTACCCTCTCCTAGGGTGCGGAAACCTGGTTCCAGCACCCAACCATACTACTTCGGGTGAGACTTTGGCTTGCACAAGCAGGTCACTGCCGAAAGGGCTAGTAGTATAGGGGTTTGTTGGCAAACCTTGAACCTCCGAACCTAGGTTAGGACCCCTCAAGCCAATAGTTACCATGAGGCTCGAAGGAATATTTATTATGAGAACTAATGGAAAACCATAAACATCCAAAAACCTAACCCTATGAGATGAAACACCAAACTATGGGCCTCGTTGGGGTAAATTGGTACATCAATTTCCCAGGGTCGTAACTTTGGCATACGATCTTCATTTGACACACATGATACCTTGTTATAAAGATCTATCTAAGGAATACACTTTTGAAAACAAGTATAAAATCTTTAACTCAAATTCTATTTTAATGCCTTTTCCCAAAAACGTTGTTTAGGGCCTCAAAACGGCTCCGGAAGTTCAGGACCCGAAAAACTGCCAAAAATAGTAAATTGTGGTACAATTAATGGAACTGAAAAATGAAAGAAACGATGGTGGGGGTCCAAGTGGAATAGGTGGGTGGCCACCAATATCCAACTATATCAGATTCCTCCCCCTTTAGGAAGCAATGGTCCCCATTGCGTTGAGTTCGTCCATGAGATGAGGAAACTTTTGCCGAACTTGGTCCTTGGTGAGCCACTTGCCTTGGTGAAGGAGTTGACCTGCTTTGACAACTCAATATAGCTGGATCCTCTATTGGAGGGTTTTATTGATATGTGTATCCATGATATGATGAATTGTGGCTTGTTCCATGCATTATGGGTTTAACTCTATTGGTGTGAGTTGTTCTGCCATGTCAGATGTGTCGAGTAGAGGTGGAAAGTAGGGTCGAAGGTGGTCCACATTGAACACTGGGTGCAGACTAAGGAATGGTGGAATATTGAGCTCAAAGGCATTGTCCCCTACAACCTTGGTGATGGTATATGGCCCATATTGGAGAGGGCAAAGCTTGCGGTGGGGTCAAAAAAGGCGCTCCTTCTGCAAATGTAGCCACACTTTGTCGCCCACCTGGAATTTGTGTGGCACCCGATGTTGATTATTTCGCTACTCATACTTAGCATTGGATTTTTTCCAATATATCATGAACATGTTGTCGAATGTGTTGAATGCACTCAATCAAGTTGTTTTCCTTGTTAGCTTCACACTGGACATGAGCCGAACCAGCTTGAGTAGCTGCAAATGGCATGGCTACGTCAATGGGACATAATGGCTAGAATCCCAAGCCCACCTGAAAGGGGTTGTAGCCGGTTGAGTTGTGGACGACCCGATTATAGTTGTGTTGTACATAGGGGAGGCTCTCATCCCATGTGCATGGATTATTTGATTTTTACATGCGCATAATGTGTACGATCATCCTGTTGACGACCTTTGTCTGGCCATCAGTTTGGCGATGGAAAGCTATGGACTTGGTAAGCTTGGTGTCCAACATTGACTAGATTATGGACCAAAATGTGATGAGGAACCTAATATCTCGATCTGAGATGATAGACTGTGGGATCCAAAAGTGTACCCACACTCGTTCAAACAAGAGTTTAGCAGTGGATTCTGCTATGATATTCTTCTTGGAGGCCGCCATAATGGCCATATTCAAGAATCTATCGGCGACCACAAAAAAACAGTCATTGCCATTCTTAGTAGAAGGAAGGCCTGATGTGTAATCCATGGATATGGATTCCCAGGTCGACTAGGGGTAGGTAGCGGAGTATAGAGGCCTTTATTCTTGATGGTTGGTTTTGCAATGGCACAAGCAGTGCAGGATCTGATGTACTTCCCAACATACTGTCGAAAGTTAGGCCAACAAAAATACTTCTGCAGTACTGTCACTATTTTCTCGACCTCGAAATGCCCAGTGACCCGACTGTAGTGCACTTCCCAAATCAGCTTGGCACGCTCACTTGAAGGAACACAAAGGTGTCCCAGGTGACATAGCAGTGCATCTTGGAGGTGAAAATTTGGAAATTGGTTACCCTCCAAGAGCATCTTGTATGCATGGCCGAATTCTGGATCGCTCTTGTAGACAAATGGCCAATCAAAAGTCTTGTACCCACAAGATTTGAGCACAGTGGTTAGCGCCATGATCGGTGGTCGGTTGAGGCAGTCTGCAACATTATTGGTGCTTCCCTTCTTGTAATTGATGTTCAAATGAAATTGTTGCAGATATGTGGACCACTTCTGATGGTGATCATTCTGCAACTTCCTTTATGTTTTTATGAACTACAGGGGTCGATGGTCTGTGTGGATGACTGTTTCCTTCCCCAAAATGTAATGCTTCCATTTTCGGCAAGCCTGCACAATGGAATACATCTCTTTGTCATAAGTGGGATACTTCTGGACTGTGTCAGGCAATGTCTCACTGTGATATTCCACTAGATGCCCCTTTTGAGTAAGAACTGCCCCAATAGCATAGTCAGAGGCATCTGTCTTGATCTCAAATGGTTGTTGTAGGTTTGGTAATATGAGCACTGGGGCAGAGTAGAGGCAATGTTTCAAATCTACGAACGCCTTCTGTTGAGATTCAAACCAAAATAATTTTACTTTCGCTCCTCCCTTGGTGACTTGACTCAAGGGCCAAGTGATATGAGAGAATCCCAACACAAACCTACGGTAGAAATTAGCAAGACCTAGAAAGTTGCGGAGCTCTGTTAGAGGGGTTAGGGCTGGCTAATCCCAAATGACTTGGATCTTGGTTGGATCAACATGCACCCCCCGCTCATCAATAATGTATCCCAGATATTGAACCTGGGTCATGCCAAAAGTGCACTTCTCCAAATTGGCACACAATTTGTGGTACCACAGTGTTTGAGGACCTGTCAGATGTGGTGGAGGTGCTCTTCCCAAGTGTGGTTGAAGATCAGGATGTCATTCAAGTACACTACTAAAAATGAGTTGGTGAATGCCCATAAGATGTCATCCATCAGCCTCATGAAGGTTACAGGAGCATTCGTCAACCCAAAAGGCATGACCAGTCATTCGAACAGGCCCTCCTTGTATTTGAAGGTAGTCTTCCACACATCGAATGGTTTGATTGGTACCTGGTGATACACGGACTTCAAGTCGATCTTGCTGAAATATTTTTCCCTCTTGAGTTGGTCCAGAAGATCATCAATCCATGGGATCAGGTACCTATTCCAAAAAATGATCTTGTTCAATGCCTGATAGTCAATATAGAGTCTGCAAGTGCCATCCTTCTTCTGCACCAACATGATCGAGCTCCCACAGGGCGATGAAATCAGTTGGATATGACCATTTTGCATTAGCTCCTGAATTTGCCTCTTGATTTTATTGTTCTCTAGAACATAGCACTAATAGATTGGTCCATTGGGTAGTGATGCACCTAGGGTCGGATCGATGGGGTGCTTGAGCTAAAAGTGCAGAGGCACCCCTGCAAGTGAGGTGAAGATGCCCCCGTACTCCTCCACGACCTTCTCCATTTTTTGTCATCATGTGGAGGAGCCTTGTTTGGAGGTTGTGGCCACAATCTTCTTCTTGCCCTGAGGGTGGATCATCAGGAAAAAAAAATTCTCGGTTTTATAAATGAGCTTATTGCACTGTTTTGCAGTAAGAAAAGATATGGAGGGAGGCGGTGCTACCTCCGGTATCTTGTATAAATTATTTCCCAAAGTAATAATAACAACGCGAGGTCAGGACTCATACACAACATGTCGCTTCCACAAGTATGGTTGGCCTAATAATACATCACAAACATCAAGAGGATAAATGTCACATAATACCTCATCCGTGAAGGGCTTGATGTTGTAGGGAAGGCGACACTGCTGGATGATGTAGAGATCCCGTCCTTAGTGAAGCCACCCGATGGTGTACGACTGTGGGTCTTTTGTGGTCGGCAAGCCCAACTGCTTCATGACCTCTGCTGAAATGAGGTTCTTTTGGCTCCTGTTATCGATAATGAACTGCAGCAGAGAACCTTTTACCCACATCTGGTAATGGAAGAGGTGCTCCTCCTCCTTTGGATCTTCTAGTTCCTCATTCTGGATCTCCATGGTGTCAACAATGGCATTGGGCTCTGCATCGATATATTTATTCCCTTTGTCACTCCCCTTGTCAGGTTATGATTCAAAGTCAGAGCATGCATCTGATTCAGAAGCCTTCAGCTCGACCACCAGTGACTGCTTAGCCCGACACTCACTTGTGTTGTGAGTGGAGCTCTTATGGAACTCACACCACTTTCCCATGTCCTTCTTTGGCTTTGCAGTGTTGTTCTTTACTTTCAGATTTGGCGGGTTATCCTGGGCCACCTTGCCTTGGAATTTTCCTTTGTTCTGCAGTTTGGGGGCACCTTTAGGCTTTCTTTTGATTCATAGATCCAAAGTCTCATCTCTTTTGTTTGAACTTCTGCTCAGTCTTGGCAGCATACCGGTATGTTGCACCAAGCGAGGAGATGTTGAGGAACTCCATTTCCTCTTGAATGTATCTGTGCAGAAAACTGCGGTACTTCAGCACCAAATGTTTCTCCGAATCTTTGATACCCAATTTTGTCCACAGGATATGGAACAGATTCGTCAGCTCATGCACATCTTGATCCCTTTGCTGCCGCAGCATATTCCATTGTATGTACTTGTCCTCATATCTCCCCACGGGATAATATTATTCCTTGATGGTGTCCTGGAAATAATTCCAAGTGGGTGCGACTGAAAACAGAGAGGTTTCCCTATCATCCTTTTTCTCATAGTAAGTTTCCCACCAGTCCTTGACATGGGGGGTGGCTTTGAGGAGTACAAAAGTAATATTTTCCTGGTTGGAAAAGTCATGAACTGAGAAATACCCTTCTAATATATTCAACCACCTATCCATGACGTTTGCATATATTTGGCCCTCAAATATGGGAATTCCAAAGTTTACTTGTACCTTAAAAGGAGTTTCACCTCCAGAGTGGCTATTGGATGCAGAGGCACCTTCGGTGGGCAGTCGTTGAATAATCTGGGCAAATTTATCCAACATTGTGTTCCTTTGTTTCTTGAGGGCCTCCTCGAGCAATATTTTGATAGTATCTCGTGTTCCCTCATCTTTCTTTTCGTCTCCCATTGGTGGTCATCGGGGTTTTCAAGGTTGATCTTACAAAGCTTTAACCAGATCGAGCCCTAACTCCTTATACCTCGACCTCTTTGGGGACATGAAAAGAAGGATCAAGAAATAGGAGACCGCTTTGATACCAATGATCTAGACTTATGCAGGAACGCAATAAAATACATAAATACACATAAACGCAAATATGAAACAGAAATAAGACTTCATTTCATTAATATCACATAACTTAAATATGCTTACAGACAAAATGGAAATAAACTAGCTAGGGCATTAGTAGCTTATCTCTGAGGAGAGATGTGGTGGCTACATGCCTCTAAACTGTGTTACCATGAGGCTCGAAGGCCTATTTATTATTGATAACTAATGGAAAACCCTAAACATCCAAAACCCTAACCCTAGGAGATTAAACGTTAAACTATGGGCCCCATTGGGGTAAATTGGTAGATCAATTTCCCAGGGTAGTAACTTTGGCATACGATCTCGGTTTGACACACATGATACCTCATTAGAAAGATATATCCAAGGACTATACTAATCAAAAAAATATTGAGTCCTTGACTCATTTTTGCTTGGAACACATTTTCCCAAAAAACGTCGTTTAGGGCCTCAAAACGGCTCCAGAAGTTCAGGACCCGAAAAAGTGCCAAAAATAGTAAATTGTGCTACAATTAAGGAAACTAAAAAATTGAAGAAACAATGGTGGGGGTCCAAGTGGAATAGGTGGGTGACCACCAATATCCACCTGGATCAGATTCCTCCACCAACAACTACCAAGATTAATTCCTTACAAATAGACTTCCTTTTTGTGAGATCAACACCCTCCTTGCGATATTGATGTAGTCTTTATCTTCTTCAATGTAGAAACCTTAGATTAGAAGGGTCTTCTACTAATGAGCCTACAACTAGATCCCTTCAAGAAATAATTTTCCTTATAGTCTTCTTCTTTCAGGCTTTGAGAGATTCTTATATTTTGATCAACAATTCCTTTTAGTGTCCTCCCAGTTTCCTTCCTTTTTCAACTAGGCTTTGATTCCATGTTAGAAAAATGTTAAAGTGGCAGCTTATTAAAATTATTTTCTTAAACTTCACACTTTCTTGTTAATCGTAATATTATTTAGGTTCTTTTAGTTACATATTTTCATCAAACAATATCAAGAAACAACAACAATAAAAGAGGACACAAATATAGGCTCTCATCCAGTGAAAAACCCCTCCAAGGGGAAAATCCAGAAAGTCTTCTCTTCTTAGAATCTGCTTCAAATGATATACAAAGACCCAATACCTAGACTAAGTCCTTCTCCCAATACCAGGTCAACCCTTTCTCAAGTCCTTTTTTTATTCTACATCAAACTGCTACACCTTGCAACTTCGCCCTGCAAGGTATATTACTGCTACTTGACTTGTAACTTTGTACCAACAACTTTGTCCTTGTAGCTTCCTGGAAACCCTAATACAACCTCCTCCTAAGACCTACTTAGAGTAGGAAAACTTTTCCAAGGTCAATGAGGTCAAGATAAGGGTTTTCCCTCTTCTAACTACCATATTATGCACTTTGTCCTACTGCTATTCGGACCTGCAACTTAGACATGTTTCGGCAACCCAGAAACCCTATAATTTCACACATGTGAGATAGATAGAGCCCAAAAACAATAAATTTTGTCCTCTCAACTTCTTCTAGACCTTCACTTTCCTACTTCCATCTACCTAGATATAGATCAAACTCTTTATTGTAGATCCAATTTGTGAGTTTGTGTGTCACAAATGAAGTCAAATTGATTCTTTATATAGCCTTCTCAAGGGGTCGAATTCCCTCCTTTAGGCCGACTTCATGATCACAAGGTTGACTTGTACTCTTGGAGATTCCAGGACTTTCTAGAATAAAAAATAATTGTTTTTATAATTACAAATTTCCTAGAAGGGTCTTATAAACATGATGTTGACTCTGTTGACTCATGATAATAAATCCTAAGACCTAACAAACCCTAGAAGCATGAAGAACATGATTTTACCTAGAAGACCATCAATAATGAACATGAAACCCATGCTTTAATAATAATAGTTTTCTTTCTTCTTTTCTTGTTTGTTACATTGGATACATATTGAAACTAATACAAAAATTATGAAGACCAAAACTAGTTACATTTCTCCACAAGGTGAAACAATTTTCTATTTCCTCCAAATAGCCAACACCTTTGATCGAAGTTGCTTGCAAATGGCATCCTCATCACCTAAAATTAAAGACACTATACTTTTCATGTTGGGTTTTATAATGCTCGGATGATATTCTCGGATGTTAGTGAAGAAGCATTGGGATATTTGAGAAATCAAACCACTACATTCTATATTGACCATAATGGCACACAATTTGGTTCTGGCCACCATATCTAAGATATTGAGTTTCTTACCAAAGGTAAGGTCCTCGATATCATGGAATCCTTGGAAGCTCTCCATAATAGACTGAAATACCCTTCTTAGAATGTCATGGCTGTAGGGGGGAATAAGATAAGTTATCCTTATGATCTCGTAGTGGAAAGAAACAACTGCAAGTCTTACCTCCTTACAAAGATGTTCGATAAACATGTGTTGGTGTCTACAGGATGAAATTATCATTCTTCAACAAGGGGAGAAAACGCAGACCGAGGTTCTTTAATAACCCAAGCTGTTTGGTGTGGTTTTTCCTGACGGGTTTATGGCTCCATTAGCCAGGTATTTCCTTCCCTTGCGAGAAGGAAATCGTTGAAGTTATTTCTAAAAATCCTACGATATTTTACAAGTATTATATACAAATATACAAAATGTGATTGTTGACAGTTATATTAAACTATAGAAGTGATATTTGATATAACTTGTAAAATCATTTTGTAAAGAAAATTAAATTCTAAGACTATAAAATGGAATATGATCTTTAATGTGCATAAGGGTATGAAACGAAAAAATAGAAAAAATATAACCCTATCATTCCATCAAACAATCTACAAGAAATCACAAACTCTTTATAGTGATTCACATTAAAAATCATAAAGAAATAAAATAAATAAAAGCTAACTATATTTTTTTGGTCAAAAGCATAAGATAAATTAAATGGGCTAGTTTTGACTCTCATTAATAAGAATAATCATTCATTTGATATCAACTAAAAAATTTGCTCATAAAAAATAAACACAAAAAACAAATCAAATTGTTATTGATACTTTGCATAAATGAACATATCTGTAACAAATTTTCAATTGACAAAATATATTTGATCAATAAAAAACACACATGATATGTAAACCAAATTAATTTCTATTTATGAAAATCGTAAGAAAATAACTTGATTTTGGAATCCAACAAATAGAACTAGTTAAAGATGAATAGTCGAATAATTATTATTAACACCAACTGTCCGAAATAAAGTCGAGCTAGTGATGTTGTTTAAATTTCAGAACTTCCTGAATCAAAATTAGAGAATATATTGAAACTCCATAAAAGTAACAAAGAAATATTAAGGAACAAAACTGAATCTTATAAAAACTTACAACATGAAGTTTCGATGTCACTAAATGTACAACTTCTTCTATTCCACCCCTTCTCGTGCAGGACTTGGTTACCCTCTCACTCCACACAAAAACAAAGTCTTTTATAATAATAATAGGTTAACAAAATCCCCCCACGATTCTCATTCGAATCTCATTCAAATTTTTGTTTTGGGAAAACAATATTTGATCTCTTTTGGATCTGTATAACAAGACCAACTTATTCTTATGCCCCTCGATCTATGTTTAAAGAGGGTACTCAAGGCATAAAACCAATTATGTTTGACTTTTTATGATCTTCGATTTAATTTTGGGGACTGCAAATCAAAATTCATTTCTTTTTCAAGATAAAAAATGTTGTTATCCTTTGCCTTCTTTTTTTTGATTTGTAAAAACAGAGAGGTTAAAATTAGCATAAATTCATTTTAAGCAAGGATCTAACGTGAGCCAAGAGAGATTAAATTTAAAGTCCAAAAAACAATGTGTAATTTTTTATTATTTAAATTATATTGTTGAATGCTATAAAGATCACATAACATGTGTATTGAGCAATTCATTAAATTTATTTTTTATTATTAATATTTGTTTTTATGTCAGTATTAATTCATATTAAAATATTTTACTCATAACTCACATTGGATATTTTATTCTATACAACATTAAAATATTTTCTTTTAACATTTTTTTTATGTGAAGTTGATATCACATGTTAAAATATTTTTGAAAAGTATAAGGTTTAAAAATCTTACCCATATATATATTTTTTACTTCAATTACTTTACATGGAATTATATTATGTCACATGGAAAACTAATTAAATATGCATACTTACACATTGCCTTCACACTAGGTTGTGGAATGAGCCTCCCGGCTCAATAAATGTTACCGTAACAAATATACTTATCATTCAAAGAAAGAAAAATTCACATGATAAAAAAATGAGGATTTTCTGACAGGGTTGTGCCCTTTGAAAATTGGATGGTATATCGGCAATGAAATCTGGTGATGCAAAGAGTTTTGTGCCTTCTCCTTTTATGTTTTAATGAACTTGCAAGCTTCGGCTTGTTACCACGTTAGTTCAATATGTAGAAACCAATACAATATACTAGAATTTGCACCAAAAGGGTGCAAAGACATGCTAATAGAAGTGTACATGAATGTAGTGTGTTTTTTACTTCTTGATTGGGTTAAGTGCATGTTTCATTTTTTGACTGGGTTATAGTTTAGTCATGTACTTTATGTTTTTTCCACTCATTAATTCCCAATTTTAACTTTCCATTTAAGATAAATAAATAAGTAAATATTACTAGTTAATATGGGGTTGATATCAAGAAAATCAAACAAAGTTGTAAGAACTTGAAAACTACTATAATATTCCCATGGGGCCAGTTGCATTATGTTGGCTCCAGGAGTGTTGTATGTGGGAGGTAAAAGTAGTCAAAGTGCTCATTTAAAAGCATGGCCTTGACACCAAATGCAAATGAAGAAAAATAATATATATATATATATATATATATATATATATATATATATATATATATATATATATATATATATATATATATATATATATATATATATATATATTGTCAAGTCAACAATAGGACAACCATCATTGGATACCATAGGAAAATGCAGATTGACTTGTCATTTTTATTCAAGGAAAATGGCACTATGTGGAATGATGTGTTGGTGGTCCCTAAAGGGGAAGGCTTTCACTCTTATGAGTGATTAGAGGCTCAGTGTTAAAGCTCAAAAATGAAAGTTCTTAGAATTAATTGGAAACTGAATGACCACGACCGACCCGTCGCCAAGAATCTGACGCACTTCATTTCGTCGAAAACCGATCCCGGATGAAGAAGTTATAGTCTGCTGACCACCGTTCAAAACATGCAATTTTAAAAAAAAAATGTAGAATAGTGACAGGTTGATGACATGGAAACTCAATCAGCATGCAGAGAATATTATTCAGTTTATGTCTAGTGCACTGTGACAAGTGTCACAACAGGATTCACCGAATTGGTTAGAAGGTGAATTTTTTTTTATGGATTTTCTCCTAAGGTTGAATTCAATTTTTTTTTTATATGAGGGACAACCCAATCAGGGGCTGACATGTGGTCTAGCCAGGGGCCGCCACGTGCCCCCTCTGGTGGACACTCTCCAACTCATAAGTTCAGATTTCATTTTTTTTAATGGTGGTCGAATTTTATACTAAGTGTTGAATTTCATATATCGCATGGCGGTTATATATGGGCGCATTTTGTAATATTCCAAAGTTTGAATTTCGAATTATATACCAAAGTCAAATGGAAATATATGTCAAATGTCAGATGGAAATTAAATGTGGCACATTTTAATTATATTATAAGGTTTCAAAATTTATAGTAAGTTGCGTTATACATTGGCAAAAAATGTGTATAGACTTGGCGGAGGTCGAGGCTCGACCCCACGACCTCCCCCAAACTACTCTCCACTTTGACCAATACACCACAAGCGTGTTTCTTAACAACATAAGCTCACCACTTATATTTGAATACGTATAGAACCTCCGACAACAGGAATGGAGGGGGCCAACCCCCTCCCATATGTCCTTACCACACAAACTACAAGCGCAGAATATTTTAAATGTGTGGATTAAAGGTTAAGTGCGGGTTATTAAGCCCTAAACCTTAGATTAAGCACTCTAATCCGAGATTATATATAACTGCGCTTATGCGCCATTAAATCATGATTATCACCTTCTAATCCATAGTTTTATATTAATTAACTGCAGTTTAACTTGGCGAAAAATTCAGCGGCTACACCAAATTCGGCGGGACTTCCAAAGTTGGCGGACTTATCTGGAGCCTTCTCCATATTTGGAGGAGATTTCCTAGGAAAATTGAATGAGCCATATCTTGAGAAATTTTCAACCAATTTTGGCTCAGGAAGAGTCATTCTTAGCATATTGGCATGCTCTGAACACATTGGAACATGTTGCAGAGGCAGTGGAGCAATTCTACAGGTGTTTTTGTCACTTTTAAGAAAATTGAAGACTAGGGCCACCTGGAAGAAAGGCCATGCCTAGATCAACTAAAGGCCAAATTGAGAGAATGAATATTAATTTTTGGTATATTTTGACATTCTAGATGCATTGGAGTATTTTTTAGGAGCATTTAATGCATGTAAATATCAATTTTTTCACTATTGAGATAATACAGAGGCCCAAACCATGGAAGTTGGACCAAGGAGATCTATCCTAGGAGGGGTGAACTCCTTCATCAAAAATATGTGTTGATGGATCAATTGTGATGGTTTGTTGTTCTTTATGTTGCTTTTGTTCATCATTTGATTTTCATACTTTATACTCCTGAATTTACTCATAAAACTCAATTATTTTACTTGTTTGACACACATAAGAAACAAGGAAACATATGTACAACAAGCATAAGATCAACAAATAAATTATAAATCTGAAAATGAAATTAGCACAGCAAAAATAACATTCATACTCAGATCAATTTGGTATCAGAGCTTGGTTGAAAGGCAAGGTTATTTGCTTGATAGTTGCTTGAGTTTTGTGGAAGTTTAATGGTTGAAAATTTGTGATGCTGACAAGGTTAAAGTTGCAGAAAGGTGAAGGAAAATTGTTGGTTGTAAGTCCTAAGATTAGGACCAGAAGAAGGAGAGCTACAAGAGCACCATCTTCACCCAAAGTTCCACTCATAGATGCACTTGAAGCACCTCAAGTTTTGTCTCAAGATGTTGAGATTGAGGAGGTAGAAGTTGTACAAGAAGCTGAGTTGATTGAAGAGGTACAAGCACTAGAAGCTGAGATTGAATCCATAGCCATCATGTCAAGTTTTGGGGAGACTCAAGGTCATTCAAAAGAGTATTGTGTCAAGGGAGACTTCAATGATATAAAGAGGATGATTAAAATTATGTTTGATGCATTTACTGCTAGGATGGCAGGAGAAGGTTCTAAGCCTCCACATGGAGAAGGAACTTTAGATGATAATAAGGATGAAGAGAAGATTTCAAAGGGTAGTGGAGAAAATCCACCTCCATCTCCACCATATTGATCATCCCCATCATCTCCATCAGCATCATCTTCCACTTCCACCAAAAAAACTACACAGACTCACTCAAAAGCCACAAAAGGAAAAACACCCTTACTTAAACTTGATGTCAAATTTGAGCTTCCAATGTATAATGGCAAGATAAATGCATAAATATTGGATAATTGGATGTGTATTGTAGAATTCAGAACCTTCATGAAGATGACATAAAGATTCAATTGGAATTTTTGAGGATGGAAGGATCTACACTTATATGGTGAAAAGCAAGGACTCAAGAAGAGATTAAAAACTATGGTAAGATCTCTATGTCTTGGTCAATTTTTATTTCTGCCATTAAAAGGAAATTCTATCCCTTAGCTTACATGCAAAAGAAAATTATGGATTGGAAAAATTTTAGACAATTGAAAGTGCAAACTGTGCAAGATTATACTCATGAATTTAGGAGAAGAGCTCTAATTTTGGGTATTAATTTATATTCTCAAGAAACTTTGTTAAAGTATGTTGGGGGTTTGCATAGTTACCTTAGTCACACTATTCTTATGTTTAATCCCACAAACATAGATGGAGTTTGTGTTTAAGCCACACACTTAGAGGCAAGAGGGAAACGAAACATAGATGAGAAAAGTGAAAGTGAGGGTAAAGGAAAGGGAAAGTTTTATGGAAGAGGAAAAACAAATAGCTCTGTAAAAAGAGAGAAATCAAAACTCACATGAAAAAATTGTTCAAATACTGGCCATGATGAAGACCACTGTTGGCAACTTCATCTAAAGTTGTAGCCAAACAAACTGAAATCCAAAGAGAAGGGTAAAACTGTTACTACAGTTGAACATGACTTATGTTCAGATTTAAGAGATTAAACAAATATTACAGCCATGGGTTTGAAAGGTAAGCATATAGCAAGCACTATTTCTTCAAATTGTTCCAATGTTACTCAAGATGAAGATACAAGAATATAATTTTTCCATATTAAAGTTGTCTCTAAACATTCTAAGATTAATACACTTTTTGATAGTGGGTCACAACCTAACTTGATTTCCAAAGACTTGGTTAAGCAGCTAGACCTTGAAATGGTTAGACATCCAATACCTTATCCTTTAGGGTGGATATGCAAGAATGAAAGCTTGCAGGTTACAAGGAAGTGCATACTAATATTTTCCATCAATTCAAACTTTCTTGATGAAGTTGAACTTGATGTGGTGCCGCTTGAGATATCAGGTATTGTATTGGGAAGTCCTTATCTATACGATATGAAAGAAGTATTTTATCGCCTTGAGAATAAGTATCACTTGTTCAGATATGGTATTGAGTACATAGTTAGAGTGCATAAGAATAATACAAGTTTGTCTCTTAAACATGCACAAGAAATGAAGAGGATAGTGAACACAAGTCAGAATTTGAGATTGTTGATGATCAAACAAAGATATGTTTTGAATCAAAATACTAAAAAATATGCTTATGCTTGTAATGAGATTTTCAGGATTCCAACAGGTTGCCTTTGAAAGGAGGAGAAAAATATGTAAAACATTTGCAACAATCAACATCAATGTTGAGCAGCGTTAGAAACAAGATGTCGGTGCAAGAGAGTGCAAAGGTCAAACAGAAAGCGAAAAATCAACTTGTCAAAGAAGGCATGGGTTCCAAAAATTCTTATTTTTGGTTTCCAAAAATACATAGCAATGGCAAAGATACTTGGTCAAGAGTCGACGCAAGTACAAAGCGAGATCAGTTAAGAATCGCCATGATGACAGTATGCAAGGTGAGACAGTTTTTAAGTTTCCTTTGATTGATGACCAAAGTAGGAACAATATGGTTTCTGCAAGAATAGCTTGTTGCTTTTCAAATTCAAAAAAACTGCAGCATGATGGTGTCAATGACAACAACAAAATGTCGCAAGAATCAAGGAAAAATCTTACTTTTTGTGAAAAGCTCCAATTGATGAAAATGGGAAAATTTCAGTGGATAGAGATTGGAAGGGTGAGGGAACAGTACCCTCATCCACATGATTAGTAATCAGAGAGATTTTGGGGTCCAAAATGCTTCTAGTGGGGAGGAATGATCATAGGCTCAGTGTAAAAGCTCAAAAATGAAAGTGCTCAGAATTGATTGCAAACTGAATGACCGTGATCGACCCGTCACTAGGAATCTGGTGCACTTTGTTTCGTCAAAAACTGGCTCCGGATGAAGAAGTTATAGTCTATTGACCATAGTTCAAAACGACCATTTAAAAAAAAAAAATGCAGACCAGTGACAAGTTGATGACATGGTAGCCCAGTCAGCGTGCAGGGAATATTCTTTAGTTTATGCCCAGTGGCACTGTGACAAGTGCCACAACAAGATTTTCCAAGTTGGTTTGAAGGTGATTTTTTTTTTTAAAGATTTGCTCCTACGGTTGAATTCAAATTTTTTTTTATTTTATGAGGGAAAACCCAACCAGAGGCTGACACGTGGTGCACCCCGGGGCCACCACGTGCCCCCTCTGGTGGACCCTCTCTAACTCCCAATTTTGGATTTCATTTTTTTTTTATGGTGGTTGAATTTTATACTAAGGTTCGAATTTCATATATCACATGGTGGCTATATATGGGCACATTTTGTAATATTCCAAAGTTCGAATTTTGAATTATATACCAAAGTCGGATGGAAATATATGCCAAAGGTCGAATGGATATTAAATGTGGATCATTTTAATTATATTATAAGGTTTCAAAATTTATAGTAAGTTGCGTTATACATTTGAACAAAATGTGTATAAGCTGGGCGGAGGTTGGGGCTCGACCCCACAACCTCCCCCAAATCACTCTCCACTCCGACCAAAACACCATAAGCGTGTTTCTTAAAAACATGTGCTCACCACTTATATTTGAATATGTATGGAACCTCCGATGGTGGGAATGGAGGGGGCCAACCCCCTCCCATATGTACTTACCACAAAAACTACAGGCGCAGAATATTTTAAATGTGCGGATTAAAGGTTAAGTGCGGGTTATTAAGCCCTAAACCTCAGATTAAGCACTCTAATTCGGGATTATATATAAATGTGCTTATGTGCCATTAAACCATGCTTATCAACTTCTAATCCATAGTTTAATATTAATTAACTGCAATTTAACTTGGCGGAAAATTCGGCAGTTACACCAAATTCGGTGAGACTTCCAAAGTTGGCGAACTTATCTAAAGTATTCCCCTGATTTGGAGGAGATTTCTTAGGAAAATTGAATGAGCCGTATCTTGAGCAATTTTCAACCAATTTTGGCTCAAGAAGTGTCATTCTTAGCAGATTGGCATGCTTTGAACACAATGGAATAGATTACAGAGGCATTGGAGCAATTATATAGGTGTTTTGTTACTTTGAATAAAATTGAAGCTCAGGGCCACCAGGAAGGAAGGCCATGCCTAGATCAGCTGAAGGCCAAATTGAGAGAACGAATAGTCATTTCTGATAGATTTTGACATTATGGACTCATTGGAATATGTTTCAGGGGCATTTGATGCATGTAAACATCAATTTTTTCACTATTGAGCTAATACAAAGGCCTAAACCATGGAAGCTGGACCAAGGAGATGTAGCCCAGGAGGGGTGAAATCCTTCATCGAAACCTTTGTGTTGATGGATAAATTGTGATGGTTTGTTATTCTTTATGTTTCTGTTGTTCAAAATTTGATTTTTATACTTTATACTCTTGAATTCACTCATAAAACTCAGTTATTTTACTTGTTTGACACACATAAACAACAAGGAAACATATGTACCGCAAGCCTAAGATCAAAAAATAAATTATAAATCTGAAAATTAAATTAGCACAGCAAAACTAAAATTAATACTCAGATCAGTGAGTGATCCCTAAGGGTCAGGATTTCACTCCTACCAGATGCCTCTAGGTATTGAGCCATTAACCTATTTTTTTAGATCCGAGAAAAACAAGTTCTCAACCAAACATAAATTCTTTCCAAATACATATATATATACATATATATTCAGTTCTCATTTTCTATGCATAAAAAAAATTAATTATATAACAAAAATAAATAATTATTGTGACCAATAGAATGCTTTCATTCGATAACTAGGCACTCACTAATTTACATATTTTTCTATCCATATTTGGCATGTACCCATGCAATGGTTTCATTTGATACTGAAACACTCACTAATATACATATTTGGCACGTCAAAAGATGTGATTACAATTTATATTAGCTTGTAGCTTACCCTAGTGTGATTTTATAATCAATAAGGAGGGGTTAATCTACAAACTCGTAACTATTGAATGAGGCCATTCATTCAATGCATGCACACAACTGTCGTTGATTGCACATAGTTCCTTTTTGGGAGCTCTAGTCGTTTCCAAGTAGTTTGTATGTGAAATCAGTCATAACCTTCCAGTCATTCCCATAGCAATCGTAACTCTCCATCTCCAACCTTGAATTATACATCATCATCTAAATTTGTTCCGTTATAATACAATAAGTTTACCAAGAATGATCGCTGATTGATAAATTAAAAAGAAATTCATGCAACATTCCAAGCAGAACCAACCAAGACACTTTGAACATCCAAGCATGAATTACTTGGTGTACAGGTCAATGGCGTTGTTTTGGTGAACACTGATGTTCAGGGCACGTTACTGGTTATGAATTGTCATATGCTTTGCGTGAGCAAAGAAAAAAGGAAGCTGATTCCTCTGGGGACAATTAGCCTGGCTACCATCAACAAGTTCCACAAACAGAAGGTGACGACAACATATGCATTATGTCTGCTACAAGTTGAAAGTAGGGACATGTGTATTCTAGTTTATGGATTTGTTCTTGAAACTAGGCAGAGGAAGCTCATTCGAGATGAATTTATTAGGAATTTGATGACCCCGAGCCTATGGGAAATGTATGCCTTGGCTTGCAGGACTTTGATGATGATAAAATCAAACCCAAATATGTGGTTGCACCGAGAGGTGAAAAGGAACGTCGAATGGCAATCCTTGCAGGAAGAAGGTACATATAAGAGGAGTTAACTTTGTTTGGGGTTTTTAAAAATGGCATGAAATAAATTATAAACACATAAATTATAAGGTACCTATCAGGGAAAGATATCTCCCTTGGGAAATATTGAGATAACCATTATGACTCAAGAGCTAGCTAAAATTCTTTATGTGACACAAGAGATGTACCGTGTACAATATGCCTTATTATTTAGCTATTTTGAAAAGGTGGAACAACTTAATAAGCAACACAATGTATAAATTATACAAATAATATGTATATCATGGATTCAATCCAATCTAACAATGTACTAAAACTAGATACTGAATCACTTCTACAAATCAATTGCGGAAAGTTAAACACAATCGCCAATCACATGAAGCAAAAAAGAATCAAATCAAACCACAACACAAATAATTTTCCAGGGAAATATTACTGCTCAAACCCCTCTATCATATATTGTATATTCCACAAGGAATCATGAAACAATTACAATGCACTCTTCTCACAAGAGTCTCCTGCACTCTGCTAATTGTCTCACACTGATCAAGACAAAATCGGGCCAACACTTAGCCAATTCTCAGCCTTTCTTCAGCCTACCTTGCTCATGCAATTCATGATGAATGCAATCCCTATTCTTTAGGAATTTTCATCCTTCCTCAACTATGTTGAGTATCATTGGCATCCTGTGGTTTTTTAACTACATCTGGGTAGTCTACTAATGTCGCAACTGATAGTTAACTTCCCTTTAACCTTTGTCTCAACTGGGTCTCCACTGGAACTGACATGCATGAAACTAATAATAGTAAGTCCTCAGTTGCATGTGAGATCACTAATTGTGAATTAAATAATTGTTAGTATGAATCCTTTGTCGAAGTGTAAGAAAAAGGACCACTTTAGCTACGCATAACTAATAGCCCTAACAACAAAAGTGGCTGCCAATATCTTCAGATCTGCGATTAGTTAGACAAGAAAATAGCTGCAAAACACCAGATATATGTATGGAAAGACATTAAGCAGTAAAATAAAGGGTTTGCTCCATGCATCCAACAGACGAGACAAGAACACAATTTTTTGAAAGAATTTTTATATTACAAGGCACCTGGGAGGAAAACAAGAAGGTGTATCCAGCTCTCCTCAATGGGATGGGTTCTTTGTAGTCCTCAGCACTTCAGATCTAAGCTTTCTCTCTCTTGTAGATGTAGAAAACCCAATGCAAAAATGAAGCTCAATGGGAGCAAATGATGAAAAATGAGACCAAGTGTATAGATCCAGAGTGATCTAGTAGGCAACAAAAGGTGAAGAATGGTAGGAAAAACCCTCCTATTTATAACAAAATATTGGGTCATTCTAGATCTTAGTGCATGATTAAAATAATGTTAACCAAATCTAGATCCACCTTTTATGGAATATTTTATTATATTTGTTGGAGGGAAAAAGTATTTGACTTGGGTCAAATCCCTTTATTTGTCAAAAATAAATAAATAAATGATTTATTTATCTTTTTAGGGAAGCGGTTAGAAGATAATCAAATAAATAATGATTTATTTAATTATTTGTGGGTAATTTGGTCATATTTAACAAGGAATATTATCTAAATAAGATTTAAATAATTATTCCTAGAAAATAATAAAATAAATAAAGGTTTATCTAATTAATTTCTTTGTTTTTGGGTTAAACATGACTGGGAATAATAATTAAATTATGGTTTAATTAATTATTCCATGAGGAAAATCAAACAAATATAGGTTTGTTTAATATTTCCTTTTGGGGTTTCTTGTTTTAACATAGTGAAAGCAGTTTTACTTAGGGTAAAACTGGTCTTACATGGTGTACTTGGGTCCATCTAATGATAATAGGTTAGATGACCAAAAAATGGTGTAACAATAATATTTAATTCACTTGATCTCTCACTAGTGAAATAAACAGTTACAACTAGCACAACTGACTTTAACTCACTTAACCGAGTTAACTGATTACTCCATGCATTAACTAATGCACCAACTACACTTCAAACTCTGTTACAACTAGAATTACTCTGCATGCCTCACCAACTACCTTAAACTCAGAATTCACAAGCTAACTAAGTTTATCACACTCAGTTAACTATTCCAAGTGATAATGAGATAAGATTACATTTTATTGTCCAATTTAATTGAGGGAAAATAAAAATAGACAGTGCACCAAATTTAGCTCACACCAGTGTAGGTGTTGCTAAGACCTGTGGTCCCACACTAGTGTAGGTGTTGCTTGGACCTTGTGGTCCCACCCTAGTGTAGGTGTTGCTTGGACCTCCTCGTCCCACACTTAGTGTAGGTGTTGTCATATTTCTTTCGGATGCCAATTTCATTGTTTCTTGTTGCAAACTTCAACACTCCCTCTCAACAAGAAAGGAATTTCCTTGCATGTGACATGCACCTCTTGCATGCGACATGCAACTATTGCATGCGACATGCAACTCTTGCATGCGACATGCAACTCTTGCATGCGACATGCAACTATTGCATGCGACATGCAACTCTTGCATGAAACACTTCTCTAGTATTTCTCGTACATGAAACCTTTTCATGCATAACTTCCGAAATTGAATAGCCTCCAAACAACTGAATCCATATAATGAATTTGTCATCAAAGTCTTCTGACTGCTGCTAGCTACTACACATGTCTACTAGATTCTCTGCGTTGTTGACATCTGCATCCATGCACTTTGCACTGCTGCCAACTCTGATCTGTGCTCCAATATCTAATACCTGTCACTCTGATTTCCGTCCTCCTAGCATCTGACAGCATCAATCTAAATGGTCATGTTATTGCTTCTCTGTGGGCTCCTCATAGCCAGGTTCGATCTATAAGATGCATCATCTCTAGGACCTTGCCCAAATTTATTCTTGGGATTAATTTTTCACATCGCCCCACCTCACACCTGGAGGTATAGCTGCATGCACTCCCTTTGCTCATTTGACTCGAAATTTCTCTGCTTGAGTGGTTTCTGCCAATCCATGATCCTCTGCAAGTGGTTGCTCCATATCTTGAGATTAATTCTTTGGAACCAATAGTTCCACACCTGCATGCAAATCAATCTCCCTCTCAAGGGACAATTGCATGGCTTTCTCACACTTCCCAATGGTTGGAATCTCTATAGAAATAAAATCTACATCAAGTCTATAGAGATTCTTCACACGAATCCCAATCTTCTTAGCTTTTCCTGCTGCTTTGTGTCGATGGAAAACTTTTCCTTCATTGAAAACAACATCATAGCCTTTATCCTCCAACATTGCAACTGAAGCTAAATTTTTCTTCAAGCTTGGTACATGAATTACATCTTTTAATAAAAATGGTTTACCTGACATTCTCTGGATGTTAGGATATTCCAACACATTGTAGATATTTAAGAATAACTTAGTCTAGTGTAGATTTAGGTAAAGTGTGTTTCTTTACTATGTACATTTGTAACTTATAATCTGATGGTCATGATTTGTAGTGATCCGACGGTTCACTCTCTCCTCGGTATTAACGACACTTGATCCGTGGCTTAACACCCAATTGGTCCATGATCTCTATTTAAAGAGCATGGAGTCATTTTTCTGGTAACTGTTTATGAGAGAAACATATGTAATCCTTCTTTTATATCAATAAATTGCCTGAAGTGGTCGTGTTGTCTCAGGTCGTGGATTGTTTCCCTCTTCGAGGGTTTTAACCACGTGATAATACTGGTGTATTGATTTTTGATTTTTTGTGAGTAGTGACCTTTGGTTTTTTATCTAAGGAACTTACCTTGTAAATTCCTACATGGTATCAGAGCTATTTTGAGGGCCACATCCGTTGTTGATCGAAATCCGAAGCTGGTTTGACTACATGCGATTGTCGTTTTCTAGATTTACTATTTTTGAATATTTTTGGGCCTGGAGAACTACTTTTTTGTGTCCGGAACATCTGTTACAGTGAGGAATGTCTTTCGTTTCATGTGAAAATGTTTATAGTTGCCTAAGTTATGTCAGTTTAGATCTAGAGGTATAAAGTATCTATTTTGCAGTTATATTTGTTAATAGTTCTGCTTATTTTGGTTCCCTGTGTTTATTTTGGTTTTTAGGTTTTATTTGTTTGCCGGATCTATACCCTCTTCTTTGCGTATGCTCTTTTCTCTGCGCTGTGTGCGATCTTGGAAAATCAGAAATAGGAAGAAGGGATTTTTTTTGCTACGTATGCTCTTTCCCCGCGTCTTTGTGCAATCTCAGGAAATCAGAAATAGTGAAAAAATATATAGTTTCCAGTAAGGCTAACTGAAAATCTAACATTCTACCGTAAGGCTTGCATTTCGTTTTTTTTTTCTCGCATTTTTGTGTTTTTTGTGTAGGAAAAAGCACGCACACTGAAGACTTGAAAAAAAAAAAAAAAACCCTTCCTCCTTTCAAACAATTATAGAATCCTTTTACTATCTCACTTGGTGAGAAGTTATTTTATGAGAATAGAGGTCTTGGGTTCAAGTCTCTTACTCAAGCTTCTTTTGTAAAAAGTTTTTTGTTAAAGGGGCGGGATTTTTTTTAAAGGGGCAGGCCGTGACTCTTATATAGCTGGATTAGGTAGTTGTCTTGGTCTTTCTTGTGTGTGTAGAGCCCAAAGACAAGAGATTCAATAAAGAAGTAAGTATTGAGTCCGATTTGAGCAGATAAAATAGACAGGGACCGATTTTCCCTTTTTGCACAAAGACCATTGGCTAACTATGTTGGTTGGACATATTATTTCTCCACAAAGGGATGATATTATTGGTTACATAGGTAGATTATACAGCCTGCTTGTTGGTTTATATATACGTTGTTGGAGTTGTGCGACTTATAAAGTTCATACTGCCAATTTCAAGGACAGAGTTACTCCAAAATCCAAGAATAGGCCAACAATAGTTTCAGATCATGGGCTCAATAAATTTTGCAGAGGAAAAATTCATGATAACATTCATGGAAACGCTTATGTGTCAAAGTCGAGAGCAGCCAATGAGAAGGCTAGTCCAATTTTGAGTTGGTGTGAATTGAAAATTCCTAGCTCTCTCTGGGAACATCTTCTAGTCAGTGGGTTGAGGAACCAAATTTATTCTAGTTAGAGGACCACATTCACTTCAGGCTATTTGTTGAGAAGCCTTAAAGAGCTCCCCTATGCTTGATGTACGTGTACCAATGCTCCTGGAAGTTGATCTCGCTGCAAAGTTGAATAAAGAGCATCTTATCAGACATCATAACATACAAATCAGGTTCCTTATCTTTATTTTTACTCACTGCATACGTTGGAACCTGATTAGTGATACTTCTGTGTATGCTCATATTTATGGTCTTCTATTGTTTCATTTGGAATGTTTTTATGGCATGAGATAATCATTGTGTGAATTATTAAAATTTGAGTAAACCAATCTACACCCACAGCAACATATCAACCAAGTATTTGATGTAAACTGTCATGTGTACCATTTCTTAGTGGGGTAGTGTATTGTTGATTGGTTGAGTCAGTGGTATTTAGTAGAATAGAGAATGTGTTTTCTTGCATATAGTGGTCACAAGTAGCCAGTGTCAACTATATGTTGTTATCTATGAGTGGAGTGAAGTTGGAAAAATTATATTGTTGTAGTTTTGTCACAACCATTGTATGTTGGGCATATATCAGTCATTACACATAAGAAGTTACCAATCTTAGTTAAACAAGTCAGATTGATGCACTTACCATCGTGGATGCAACTTTCAAAACTACCCTTAATAATTTTGCAGCAGAAATCAACATATCCCTTTCCAAGAAGATACTCAGTTTGCTACAGCAAGAGCAGCCACAAAAAGAGAATGAGTTGGGACACAAAATATTTAAACTTGGGACAGCTCTGAAGCACATGAGGATCATGGTGAAATCTCTTCTCAAACTAGAAGAACTCGATGCACTTCTTTCCAAATTACACTCGTTAGAGGGGAAGAAACTAATTTGGGCCCTAAAATCAACTATGCTTGCCCTAACACAAAACAAGTTCTTGGAGTACCCTTGTGAAGGGGTCACACTTCCAGCTCCCGTTTGTCTCAACAGTATCATGATGTGAATGCACCTATACCTCCTTACAGTGATTATTAATGAGGAGAGTCTTCAGACTGATAGTAGAGACCTTTCAGGATTTGGATAAAAGTGAGGGTTCTACATTTGCGAAGAAGCTTGAGATTCTAGAAGGCATGGCCCTGGTTCGATCTTATGACATCATGTTTGATTTGGAGTATGATGAAATGATCCTGTAGATGTTCCAATTCGTCTTCAACATTAGTAAAAATCATCCTAACACAGTCATAATGCACATGCAATTCATTTTGTCCTCATGTATGGGAGGCCATGATGCCATTTGCAGAAGATTTCACACTAGATTTTTGTCCATTTGGAGGAGAGAAAAAGTGGTGATGCCATTTGCAGAAGATTTCACACTATATTGTTGTCCATTTGGAGGAGAGAAAAAGTGGTCTCACCTACTGCTTATGAACTAGACAGAAGGTTGGTTGAGCATAACATTGGGTTGTTAAGAATACAATTGACCAAGGAGGAGTTTCTCAGGTTTGGTGGATCATGTAGCAATAATGAGCTGAGGAGGAGGGGACTTTGCTTAATTTTCTAGGGACATTTGGGACCTGACCACTCATGCTTGAGTAACATTGACGAGATGACATAGGTAGAGCGGGAGGAGATTCCTTCTGACTTTCAGGGTGAGGATTGTTCTTTGGATGAGTCCATGGGTTCATACGAGGATTCCTTTGAAGAGAATGAGTCACATGGAGTTGTTGAAAGCATGCCCGATTTATATTTCGATGCTTATGATAAGCAATCAGTGGACCATATGGGAGACATTTAGGATGATGAGTCACCATTTATGATTCAACATGAGCAACGTATGGTGGAGCATGAATCAGTTGAGGAGGATGATGTGCACAGTATGCATGATGAGCCTCTTAGGGAGAGCCAGTTGGAGGTTCATATTAAGCCTGTGATGGAGGAGGATGAGCAATCGCCCTTGGGGTCAACCATTGAAGAGGAGAAAACAGATGCACAAAAACCTAGCAGGGTGGTAGTATTTGCAGACACTTATCCTCAGGAGGTGTTGGAGGTTGACAGGGTAGTTTTGCAGGAGGCTAGTAGACGACAGGAGCGTGGAGTTTTCGATCAGAGGATGGAGGAGTTGTTGGAGATGGTGGTGCATCCATATATTGGCCCACCCACTGATTAGGTGTGGGTAGATGCACAAGAAGTTGACAGAGTTGTAGTACTTTTAGGGAACAACCCTCTCTAAGAGTACATAGATAGGGATTACATCACAGTTTGGTCACTTGTACCCATTATAGGGAGAGAGGTAGGGTTTTCTTGATGGATATTGTTGAATAACCAGACAGGGTTGCATGAGTGGGGCGTGGTGCAATATAGGTGACTTATCACATATACATGTGCCTATGCATCTAATCCTTCCCACAGGATGGATTGGTGAAATATCACGAGTTGGTATCCTTTTGATGGAGTGTCATCCTTAGTCCAGGGCATAGTACATCAGGAGCCCTTAGATGAGAGGGTTACTACATGTTTCAATGGGTAGTGGGATGTGGACTGACATTTAATCAGTATTTTAGTAGTACTATCCCAACATCAGCAGAGTGGGGTTGACCTCAGCCTATACCATAGGTTGGATTGGAGAGAGGTGATGAGTTGGTATTTGCTTGATGCAGCAACAAATATAGTCGGAGATAGAGCATAGTCCAAGCCAGGGGACTTGAGCGATGATTGGCCATGGTGGCATTGGGATCTAGGTGGGTCTATTGCTAACAAGTTAAGGCAGAGATGGGAATGGGATCTAGGTAGTGAGGGATCAAGTCATGTTTGGAATGCTTGGAGGCATGATGTGGACCAATGGTTCATATGGGATCCTGGTATTAGTTTGCAGATGCCTTTGTAGTGGACAGGTGTGGATTTCTTGAGGGCAAGAAATCTTAGGGTAGGAGAATTTGTCATTTCTCCATTTTTATTTTCCTCCATAGTACATCTAGGGTGGATTTCCAAGGCATGGGATGGCCATATCATGGGAGCAGGTTTATATCATCAAGGGTTCTGAGGGAGTTTTGAGGATTTTTTATGGGATCTGATGGCATTCTCTTGGCATATTCCATCACCTTTACATTTTGCCTTTCGTTTCATTACATTTCAACAACTTTCAAAAAATTGCATTATTATGGGGCTAACTTAATTAAATATGCTTGAGGTGGCATTCTAGGGGGTTTAATTGATGGAACACCTCAGTGCAATAGCTCGTTGGAACCAAAAAGAGAAGATATACAGGATGAGATGCTGAGAAGTGGATTTCAGTGGTTGGAGAGAGTAAGGTGGCCAATTTACCATTTTCCCACATTAAAAAGAACACTTTAATTGAAAAAAAGGGAAAATCATGTTGGACGAAAACCCAACCCTCGGGTTTTCTAGTGGGTGTTGGACAAAAACCCAACCCTCTTGAGGAGATTTCACTCAGAAATATCACAGTGCTTCATTGTAGTTTTGGAGAGAGCGGTTTTGTCGTAGCAAGTTTGCAACATTATTCTCATCCGGTTGTCTACATCATTGCCAGAGTCATTCATTACTTGGGTCTGAGATATTTTTCTAGGTTTTTCTCCGCTTGCTTGGCAAGCTCATGTTCCATTATTCCTTCATGTTGATGTTCTCTTTTTAGTGGATTAATGAAATGGCTCAGTGATTTTTGGCATCTATTTGTGTATCAATTTGTTGGTTGTGTGTATATTTATGATTAGTTTGTTATTCAAGTTCATTTATGGTATCTAATTTTAAATTTTCCATTAGGGATATTATATATATCTCAAAATCTAGCCACGAGAATTCGCTCAAATTTTGAGGAGACCAAGAGGAGACCCCAACGTAGTAGTGGACCAGCTCACTCTTCAAGGGGACCTTCCTAATGCATTTCTCACTAGGCCCTAGGAGAAAGTCTAGGGTTAGGGCATAAAAATAAGAAAAGTGTGAAAAAATAAATGATTTAAGGTGATCACCTAAGATTAAGACCAGTGCCTAGTCCTTTTGGGAGAATTGGAGTCAAAGCAACCTTGTTTTTTAAATTTCTTTATCTCAAGGAGGCCTATTGCAGCTTCACAAACCCTAGCAAGAGCTTGACATCTACCCTAGGCTTTTATACTTTATTGACAATGTTATGATGGATTTTCAAGGATATAATATGCATAGTAACCCTTTAGGAACATTAATTCGCATCATTTATAAATAACACACACAAGACTTTCACAATCTCAGTGCTTATAGAAAATTTTTATTAATTTAGGGCACATTCAAGATATAGAAAAGACATTCCCTACCTTATACATTCAACATAAGAAAATATGACATCAAAGTACTTACAAAACAATGAGAATATATCCATCCATTCACAACATGCCAAAGAAGCACCAAGACATTAGTGTGAAATTTATCCAAACATCAAAGTGCATTTAAACTCCAAAACTTGTCCAAAAGTGCAGGTCCAAAATTCTAGAGAACAAAAGTTGAAATCCAAATGTTGATGTTTAGAGTGAGGTTAGGCCTTGTCTATTTATACATGTAATGTGATGTCAAAATATGAACTAACAAGCCTCTAATATGAGCCTAATGTGCCAAATAATAAATCTATTGGTGACAAGCCCACCAAATAGCTCCAAATATAAACAATAAGTCTTTCAAGCGGATCCAAATGATAGAAAAATAGTGCAAATGGGATGTTGGAAGGCCTAGACAAGTATTCCATGTGCCAAATCGAAGAGGAGGGATCTCATGATAATGACCAAGGGGTTATCCCCTTAGTTTCCAAGAAAAACATATGTGGTGCTCCCAAGTCGTCATGGGGGCATAGTGAATGATCTCATGGGTCTCCAACTGGATCAATATGTCGATACTCAATCCATAACAAAAATAATGATGATATGATTCCTCCCATGTCTCCCAAGGTGAGACAAAACCCCATATGGGACATGGATCATATGCCAAGTGTCTGGTGCAAGTATGTAGTCAGTTGGGAAATGGGGTCTAGGTGCATCATCATCTTTGCATGAGTGGAGCATGAGCAAGCCAAAACGTGGTGTTGAAGGATCCCATGGTGTGGAAATCAATGTTTTGTTGTGGAGGAGGCCCATGGCTCTCAAAAATAACCATACAAGTGTCATCATGACCCTCTATAGGGCTTGGATCTCGTATAGGGAGGCCAAGCCCAATATGAAGACCCACCTGCAATCCTACATAAGATCCAATGTGTCAACTCACCTTCTAGTACAACAATTCATTAGTGAAATTGAGTAAATGAGCTTACAAATCAGGGAACCAAGGGGACACTTCATAGTAGAATGCCCTTCCATAATGGGATTTAGAATGTACAAGTATCCTCCGACTCAAGAAGGAGGTTAATAAAGGACCCTATTTTGTGGTTTCAACCTCTAAGGGAGTGACATGTCCATGGTGCATCCGTTAAACAGAAAGTGTCATGAGAAATAATGGTGAAATAGAATGGGGCAATAGGGAAGGATCCAAGCCACATGCCATGGTACAAGGGTAGATATGATGAGGGAATCCCACACATGGGTTTATAAATGTATGAGGGAGAAATCATGGTACATGAGTTACCTTTACCTTTGTTTTTCCACCCTTCTTCATATGCGTTTTTCCTTTTATATATTTTTCATTCTTTTAACTACTCATAACTCTAGGGAATGAGAGAATGATGATACAGTAGTGGATACCCCCTTAAGGTTTGGTAGTTCATCACCCACCAGGGGTTGGGATAATCATGGGTTCCTTAATTATGTAGGGGGCTCACATGGGGGCCCTAGTAATTAGGGTGATGGCCATAGTGATAGTGGTAGATCTCATGATTGGCTTTTGCACACACACTAAATGTTTTATGTCCTAACTATCCCTTGCATTTTATGGTACATTTCTTGTTGTAGGTGGCCAAATGTTTTAACTTTATTTTTAGCTACATCAACCTCTAGGGCATCATTCCGGGCTTGACCCAAAGTGTGGACAAGGGGAGGGGGAGGTTAGTTCGTTGTGGACCGAATGGAAAAATGTGGATCCATATGGAAAATATGTGAAAATGGTTTATAATTAGTGGAGGGGAGTGATGTATGTGTTGTCGGGAAGTGGGACCATGCAACCAAAATTGAGGTTTCCCATGTAGTTCCAATTCTAAATCTAGTAGCCAATATAGGAGATCCCATGGGACTAGGATACAAGACTAACCACCAATTTTGACAAGGGAACAAGAGTACAAACCAAGCCCCTTTTTTGTTGAATCCCCCCACCAATCCATGTATATATGTGTCCTTGATAAGTAAGCAAAAATATTGAATTACATAATGAAAAATCATACCTTCGGGGTTGGAAGGCCCATATTCAAACATACAATCATAACAGATGCGTGAGGGCACATAATGGTTGGCTTAGGTGGAAACAAATGGCAGCACATCGATTAATATGGTGGTTGCAAGGGATTGTCGGCTGAAGACAAATCTAGGAGAAAATTTTTCCTATGGGTGTCCCCCACTGGTGGTGGGTAATATCTAGCTCCATCTGGGACATGAGCTCTCAGTAGAGTGAACAAATGTACTCAAACGAGGAGGTCATGAGAACACTAACAATCTCTTGGGATGATAGACCTATTATCTGCACATCAAAGACTAAGAACACATGGAAATGTGCTTTTATCGCGTCCTTTGATCGCCCATGCTTTTGTTAGGCCATAAAATAAAAAAGAAATAAAATTTAATTTTAAATGAAATTTAAATCTAAATTCAACTACTCTACCATGAAAACATAATATGTTGTTAGTTCTCATGCAAAAATCAATATGCAATGCATCCTACTCTAACATGTGTATTACATTAAGAAAATGCGAAGTGTAATCATAAAGCCAATGCAATTAACCTATCATTGGATCAATGTCATAGTACATGCCTATATGATTACTTATGCAACAAATCCAAATTCCAACATAGAAACAATCATATGGAGGATGATGTGGGTGGGGAGCGAGAAAATATGATATCTGTTACACCATTTTTTGGCCATCTAACCCATTATCGTTAGATGAACCCAAGTACACCATGTAAGACTAATTTTACCCCAAGTAAAATCGCTTTCACCACATTCGTTTACATTTCTTGGTCATATTTAACCCAAAACAAGGCAATCAATTAAATAAATCATTATTTATTTAATTATTTCCTAAGAATAAGTTATTTAAATCATTATTTAATACTATTCCTAGTTAAATTTGACTAAATCATTTTTAAATAATTAAATAAACAATTATTTATTTACTTATATTCCCCTCATTTCCCTTAAATAATAAATAAATCATTTATTTATTTAGTATTTATAAATAAAGGAATTGACCCAAGTCAAAAACCCTTTTCCCTCCAACAAATATAATAAAATATTCCTAAAGGGTGATTCTAGAATGTGATTAATAATATTTTATTCATGCACCGAGTTCTAGAACATCCCAATATTTTGTTATAAATATAAGGGTTTTCCCCATTCATTAGTCACCTCCATTGCATTAGATCACACTAGATCTACTCTTGGTCACCATTTCCATTTGTTTGCATTTTGAACTCCCATTGAGTTCCATGTTTGTTAGGGTTTTCCACATTAACCAAAGAGAGGAATTTTAGATCTGAAACACAGAGGAATTCCAAGAACCCATCCCACTGAGGAGAACTGGAAAACACCTTTCTTGTTTTCCTCTCAGGTGCCCCATTCTTTAATATAATATAAGATTCTTTTTATACATTGTTCTTGTCTTGTTCATTGGATGCATGGAGCCATTTTATATCTTATCTGCTTAATATCTTTTATGCTTAAATCTAATTTTATGCAGCAAACTTAAGGATATTTTGCAGCAATATTTGATGTTAGGGCTACTTGATATGCATAGCTAAAGTGATCTCTTACGATGAAAGAATCATACTAACAATTGGCGAATCCACACGGGTTTTCTTTTGCGACCACTGTCGTTTTCTATCTTCCTGCATATCCAGCTGTTTCAGACCCTAGGGTTTCTCACCATTGTCCCCACCTCATGCATTACCGTGCCTCTTTAGAGGTCATTCGCGAGTATGAAGTGGAACAGAATCAATCTGCCTCACCCATCCTTGCACAATATGCATCGAGTTTACTCGAAGATCCCCCGGCCACCATTGACATCCCTCCCACTAATGTTGAAATGTCTGAATCTGCTGCCCCTCTCTTGTACCTATCATCATCTGCCCAACCCTCGAAGTACATCCCCTTCATATCCACTCTGCCTTTTTCATCTGATCCCTCTTCAGCACCATTCTTGGGCTCTTCATGTTGTGACCATATTTTTACTTGCTCTTCTGTCATTTCCCCTGACGACCCATTTCTGCGTCTTTCTGCCATGAACGATGATCTCGGTAGCTTTGCCGCCTCTTGCGGTTTTCCCCACCTTCCCCTCTCTTCACCTAACCCTGATACTTCCATCCGTCTCTATGATGTACGTCACAATAAAAGTCCCCGATCTTCCTCACTTATCTTATCTTGTGACATTGTTCCCTCAACCCTCTCGTCCACTCATTACATTGGTTACGCCGATGGCACGAGTCGGTATTCCCGAAACCTCGCCTCAGCCGCCTGGGCCATCTTTACCCCTGTGCATACCCTTGTTCTTGAAAATGGGGTCTGCATTGGTACCGCCACCAATAACCAGGTTGAGTATGATGCTGTTCGTGGTCTCTTAGCTGACGCTCTCTCCCATCGCATCCTCCATCTACAAGTTTATTTAGATTCCTTGCTTATCGTATTACAACTTAATGGTGTCTACCGTGTGCATAATCCTATCCTGTTTAGACAATATTTACGGGTGAGACTTTTGATACGGGAATTTAGATTTATTTCATTCAACCACATCCCTAGAAGTCACAATCACTACGTAGATCAGATTGCAAACCATGTTCTAGACTGGAATTTATCACACATCCGACAATAACATCCACAAAATACACAAAAAACTCATATATATATAACATGTGTTTTAAAAGTCCATATACTTTGAAACATATGACATGCCCATAGCATGTTACAAAACCACTACTACAGAAATGGGGGGCACCACTTGTCCCTACATCACTACTAGGGGGCACCACCTGCCCCACACCTAGTCCCTCTCTGGTGGATCCCGAGCCAACAGCTCTGCTCCCGCAGCTCGTAGATCACGCACAGTCTGCTCGGCCATCGCCATGCATTGCATGATCCCTCGCCATTCCGAGGGGAGCCCAATACATAGCTATATATATAGGTCATCTAAATCCTGCCAACCATGCTCCGACACACCGGTCAGCAGCCCCTCACATCTACGACGGAGGTCCTCCACTAGTGTGGCCATATCTTCATTCTGTCCTGTTCGCAATCCACTTGTGCCTGTAGCGCCTGCTGCTGCTGGTCGTCCCATATATTCGGCTAGTTTCACCGGAGCTATATCTGCATCCCACACAATATAAGGATTAGCACCATGAATACTAGTCACAAACTATAAAAAGGACCATAACAGGTTAGTTGCTTGTCACTTACCATCCGGTCCCCATACTCGACCAGGTGGCAGCGGCAAGTCCGGATCTCCCCAATAACTCATCCCACTATAGGGATAGTCATCTATTTATAACGGCATCTGATCCCAATGGGCAAAGAAATCTGGTCGAAACACCCTCCCGACCGCCCCTCCTCCTCCTCTACTCAGTAGTCGTCCCCACTGCCGCATCCGGGGCTCTCTCGGGCCCCCATCAGGCAACTGTATATGAGGTCGTAAGGTCGAGATCTTCTCAAAGAAGAAAGAGCACAATACTGTCCCATACACACAATCATGATTCACTTGCCGCTTACATAACGACAAATGTCGTTTCAACGACACCAACATCATCTGGGCCCACCCATAGTAGGTCCCACCCAACACACTCTCTACAATCATCATCTGCCCTCCAGTGATGTGCTGGAGCGCCTGACTTTCCAAGATCCGCAACACTGCTGCGGCCACTGCCTGGGTCTCCAACCTCTCTAGATCCCCAATGGATATCCGAGTCCCCTTGACTCGGACACTCGGTCGACAATGTCGCTCAACAAACTCCATAATGTTACGCCCTCGTGGCAACACTGGCTGCGTATTTCCCACCATCCCCAACGGTGGGAGACCAGTCAAGAAATACAAATCTTGGACCATCAACTCGATCCTGTGCCCCTGCACTACAAACGCCTCATGATCCGGATCCCAATAATTGATAATCCGGGCCAACAAGGGCTCTCCAGCCCTCATCAAAGGGTTCTCCAAAAATTTCAGAACCCCATGCCTAGCCAGTGCATGATGGACACCCTGATTCACCTGGATCTCCGTCCGTAGTGTACCTAAGTCTCTCTCTCTCCATTTTATTCATATATCTGCCATATCTTCACAAACACATCATTTTTTTCAGCCTCCAGATCAACAAAATTGTATTATCTTACACCAAAATAGAAATTCAGCCCATAACAGCTCTAAAACCTCCCACACCTAGCAGGTCACACTTTTTGGGCCAAACCTGGGCCAGGTCGCACTTTTCAGGCCAAAACCTGCGTCCCAGGTTGCAGATTTTTCCCCAAAAAGTGCGACCCGACCGTAATGAGGAAGTAGGGGTAGTTTCTGGAATTTAAAACCCTAATCTGCAATTTCAACCCATCAAAAACAAAGCTTAGGATTATGCCTCTTACCTGCAACTGACGGATTGCAATTCCAACGGTTGGTTTGTCTGCTACGATCGTTGCAAGATTTAGGGCCTTCTCTCCTCTCCACATTCACCACAGCTACACAAGCAAATGAATGATTTTGGAGGGAAAACGCCCTATTAGAAGAAAACCCATGTTTTTTCTTTCGCCCGTTGTGACCAAATCGTAGCCCCATTTGACACACCGTCTGCACCGTTGGAAAGCTCTCACCGAGCACTCAAATGGGTATCTATCAGTTTTTTATGTTCTGATGCTTCACCACAACACATTTTTTCCATGAAGGCCCTTTTCATCTCTCCTCCAAATCGAATTTCTTCACTTACAACACTTGTACCTGGGGCACCACTTTGCCTCCTTACTTGTCTTTGTTCGTGTTTATTTTCGTCATGAGATACCCTATTGTACTCATGTTTTTATGGTTCCCCATCAAACCTTTACTATATGGCAGCACCATCGAGTCGCCCTTGTTTAGAGCATCCGAGTTGAGTCATCATCAGTCCTGGAGTCTATTTCGCATCGCTTTGTATCCCGCCATAGTTCTCCACCCTTCATTACTTGGTCCACCTCTCATGTTGCACAGTTTGACCCTCAGTCCCATTGTCCCCTATCCCTCATGATGGTGTGTCATTCGCTGCCAAGCCATCCATGCTTTTTATGCTCTAACAAGGGAAGTCGTCCATCTGCCACTTAGTATCCCTCATTTCATCATCATTAGTGTCCGTCCGTTCGTCGCTCCACTATTTTCTCTCATGCCTTAGTTGAGATTCCCTTATTTCCTTACCCATGGTGGACCGACTTCTGTCGACATCTACGCATTTAATCCAGAAGTCAGGTCTAGGGGGCAGTGTACCTTGGTTCGAGCTCTTTTCAGCCTGATCGTGATCTATACACTTGATGGTTCAGTGATGCAGCAGCAGCTATTGGTGATACCCGGGTGTGTGTGAGATGTCTCAACCCTCAGGAGGGGGTGGCCCTGCAGGTAGCCCCCCACATCCCCGGATGACTTCTTCATTCCAACACTTGATGCAGCTCCTCTCATTTGATGATATCAGCCTCAGTCGCTTGTGGCTCCTCTTCGATTTGCACGTGTCGGTCTGATTTCGCAACCCCTTCCCCGTGTGTAGGGGGCATTTGGGTGTATTAATATCTCATGTACCACCATATTATTGTATAAGTCCTGACGATTATTCCAGGCATCGCATGTATGTGGGATTCATCATTCTTGATTTCTGGCTCATGATTAGGCCAGCACTGGTTTTACTATTGCGTTCGTGGTTTTCCGGGTGCCTTATTCTTTGTACTATTGTCTCGGCGGGCATAGGTATGCCTCCCCCGCCGCCTTTCACATTGGTACCACATCATACACTTGAGACTTGTTGCACCTGTAAGTCTCGTCTCCTCAGGGTCTAGTCCTCCACCACTTTAGATTACCTTACATTCCTCTCTTTCATTTCTATCTTACTGTTTCGTGATTCAGTTCTTACAACGTACTTCGGTCATACGATTTTCTCCTAACACTTGTACGTTGGGGGGCAATCTGTTACACCATTTTTTGGTCATCTAACCTATTATCGTTAGATGAACCCAAGTACACCATGTAAGACCAATTTTACCCCAAGTAAAATCGCTTTCACCACATTTGTTTACATTTCTTGGTCATATTTAACCCAAAACAAGGTAATCAATTAAATAAATCATTATTTATTTAATTATTTCCTAAGAATAAGTTATTTAAATCATTATTTAATATATTCTAGTTAAATTTATTCATTATTTTAAATAATTAAATAAACAATTATTTATTTATATATTCCCCTCATTCCCTTAAATAATAAATAAATCATTTATTTATTTTAAATATTTATATCAAAGAAATTAGGCCAAGTCAAAAAACCCTTTTCCCTCAACAAATATAATAAAATATTCCTAAAAAATTGATTAGAATGTGATTAATAATATTTTATTCATGCACCAGAATTTCTAGAACACACAATATTTTATTTTATAAATAGATTTTCCCATTTCATTAGTCACCTCCATTGCATTAGATCACACTAGATCTACTCTTGGTCACCATTTCCATTTGTTTGCATTTTGAACTCCCATTGAGTTCCATGTTTGTTAGGGTTTTCCACATTAACCAAAGAGAGGAATTTTAGATCTGAAACACTGACAACTTCCAAGAACCCATCCCACTGAGGAGAACTGGAAAACACCTTTCTTGTTTTCCTCTCAGGTGCCCCATTCTTTAATATAATATAATATTCCTTTTATACATTGTTCTTGTCTTGTTCATTGGATGCATGGAGCCATTTTATATCTTATCTGCTTAATATATTTTATGCTTAAATCTAATTTTATGCAGCAAACTTAAGGATATTTTGCAGCCATATTTGATGTTAGGGCTACTTGATATGCATAGCTAAAGTGATCTTTTACGACGAAAGAATCATACTAACAATTGGCGACTCCACACGGGTTTTCTTTTGTGACCACTATCGTTTTCTATCTTCCTGCATATCTAGCTATTTCAGACCCTAGGGTTTCTCACCATTGTCCCCACCTCACGCATTACTGCGCCTCTTTAGAGGTCATTCGCGAGTATGAAGTGGAACAGAATCAATCCGCCTCGCCCATCCTTGCTCAATATGCATCGAGTTTACTCGAAGATCCCCCGGCCACCATTGACATCCCTCCCCCTGATTTTGAAATGTTTGAATCCGCTGCCCCTCTCTTGTACCTATCATCATCTGCCCAACCCTCAGAGTACATCCCCTTCATATCCACTCCGGCTTTTTCATCTGATCCCTCTTCAGCACCATTCTTGGGCTCTTCATGTTGTGACCATCTTTTTACTTGCTCTTCTGTCATTTCCCCTGACGACCCATTTTTGTGCCTTTCCGCCATGAACGATGATCTCGGTAGCTTTTCCACCTCTTGCGGTTTCCCCCACCTTCCCCTCTCTTCACCTAACCCCGATACTCCCATCCGTCTCTATGATGTACGTCACAACACAAGTCCCCGATCTTCCTCACTTATCTTATCTTGTGACGCTGTTCCCTCAACCCTCTCATCCACTCATTACATTGGTTACGCCGATGGCATGAGTCGGTATCCCCGAAACCTCGCCTCAGCCGCCTGGGCCATCTTTACTCCTGTGCATACCCTTGTTCTTGCAAATGGGGTCTGCATTGGTACCGCCACCAATAACCAGGCCGAGTATGATGTCGTTCGTGGTCTCTTAGCTGACGCTCTCTCCTAAAATTTGAAAAATGTCGGTCCTAAAATTATTTTCACCATTTCAGTGCTTTATGCCCATGACACACTGGTGTTGTTCATTTATTAAAACACCCAGGTACGTACTTACCAATAGCACCATTATAGAGTTTTTTTTTTTTTTAAATGCAGCGCACTTGGAAATAATACACATCGATGATGTTACAATAACGCACAGTAACATGGTTAAATAAAAAAAACTATTGACCGTAAATTTCTTTTTTATCATTCGCAGTTTTTGTAGAGCTCTGAAGCACCGATGCCACTCTTGCATCCCTCAAGCACCCTATTTTTGGTGCCTCTCTTGCTCACCATCTTTCTATCCTGTTCTCAATGTGGTGGCTTTATAATTTTCTCAAATAGTGGTGAAATTTGTTTTTCTCATTTACATTTCAACTATGCCTCCTTGATGAGCAAATGTCTAGGTAATTTCTATGTTTCTTACTAAATTATTTTTTTAGCATATAAGAATTGTAAATTGGGCCCAAAAATCCACTGTTTTGAAAAAAAAATCATGCGTGGTGCGTTCGACAGGTTTGGCTTTCACCGGTAGCGGTGCACCCAGTAAATTTACAGGGTGCCCCACACTCTGGTGCATGAAATTAATGCACAACAATGTTGTAGATGTGTTTGATAAATTAAAACACATCGGGAAAAACTATAATTTGTATGTCGGTGCATATTTTTTTAAGTTACTCCCGATGCATTTATATTTACCAAACACACCACACACATAATATTAAAATAATATAGCTCGGTGCATTCAATAAAGTAAATGTTCTGTTTCATACGAAAAGATTATACGTATGCACCCATGCATAATGTTGTCACAACACAGTGTGTTGAAATTAAAAAATAAACAATGTGTTTGTATGTTTGTTAACCAAAAGCGGTGTGTCACATGTATGTACGCATTATTTCTTGTGCTTTCTTGTTTGATGGCACATCGGTTCTGGTGCATTACTATTTTTTGGGTGCAACGAGGATGATATTTTTTTTTAATTGAAATTTATATGTTCATATTTATAAATAAATTTTTCATTAATAAAAAAAATATGTTTTATGTATGAGTTTGATGTATTTTATATGTAATCATGTAGTAGAGACGCCAACAAAGGGAGGAACAACAGGAGCAAGAGCAAATGGAGAACCAATACAATGTGGTCCGACCATGGGAGGCACAAGAGAGGGAGAAGGATTTATACCCTCGCCCTATTAGCACAACAACCCGAGTGCTCTTGAGGAATTTAGGCCTCCTTAAGTACTATGAGGAGGCTACATTCCTGAAGGCACACTTTGACTTGTTGGCCCAACTGATCCATTCATGGAATTTCCACCAACATTATTTCCGTGTCAGTCCTAACAAATGGTATAGGCCCTCCAAGGAGGACATATATTTTATCACTTACTTATCCAAGGTAGTGGAGGATTTTCCCTAGTTCCCTGATGTCCCCAATGGTGTTTCAATAGAGAGTCGACTTGTCTACTCTTAGAGATATGTTAGGGCTCATATAGTGCGTCTAAAAAAATTTCAGGTGTCTAGTGGACAACTACATACTACTTCTTTTTGTGCACAAGAGGTTAGGTGTCTCTCACTATTATTGAATACCATTGCACATTATACTAGTGCCAGGATTAATCCCTCTTGCGGACAAGAGTGATCTCCCTAGTACTACAACGAGTAACTAGAAACAAACAAACAAAACAATGGCGCTTTCCTTAACATATAACTAAAACATGAAACATGTAGTATGCGAAAGATCACTTACCTATTAACGAAGTGCTTGTATAAGTCCTTTCAACATTTTCCACAACCAACTTTTCCTCAATGCTTTACAATCTCTCCAAATTCTTTCCACAACTTCTCTATGACGCACCAAAAGAAATCTGCATAGACAAAAACATTCAAAGGGGTCAAATCATCTCGCATATAAAAGAAAAAGTAAATATAGTCCTTAGTCTAGCATACAACATATAAATGAATCAATAATCAGTTATAAACCAGGTGAGTGATCAAGGAATCCCAAAAATAACATCGAAATTGACGCAATTAGGAAAGAACAATTACTCTGTATTAAAATAAAAAGGGAAAAGAAGCTTACAACCTGGTGCCTTGATGTCACAAGCCTCTTCCAATGGTCTCCTTTCCTTCCCTTGATGACAAGCTCTTCTGACCCGAAACTAATAGCATGAGTTTACCAATCCAAGTCTCTCTAAATCTCTCATTCCTATGTTGAATTCATAGGAAGGATGAGGAGGTTTCTAGTTTCACTTCTCAAGGGATATGATCCTTAAGAAAAGGAATTTAGTTCCATATACCAAGGGATGAGGTGCATGTATGTAGCGGTTCAAGGTTTCTAATTTGGATAATATTCCTCAAATAAAGCTTCTAGAACTTACCTTTTTTATTTTTATGTGCGTGAACGAACCTACGCACTTTTTGTTCAGGAAAACTACGCAGGTTTTCTTTAGGAAAACCGCGTAGGTGCGCAGGTTTTGTTCAGGAAAACTGAGCAGGTGCTCAAAAATGGTTTTTAAGCAGTGAAAACCAAAATTCCTTTTGTCCCTGGTATTATTTTACTTCAAGCTTTATAGGGGATTCACTTGAGACACACCATCAGATGGAAAGATATCTGAATTGACAATCATGGTGACAAATTGTAGTGTTACGGATTTCCCCCTAAAGTGAAAAACCAGAAAAAATGTTTGATGATTGGAGCACTTTATCATGTCAAAGGTTCGGATCAGAGACCAATTGGTGGAAGACCTGAAACAAACAATCAAGGATTACCATATCATGCTTTCATCCAGTTATGTTTACTCTAAGTATGGGAATGTCTACCTCAGTGAAATAGACAAATATTCATGCCAATAGTAGACATAGTATGGATGCAACCATCGATGGATCTATATTTACAACCATGAATATGCAATAATTCCACGCAGCCTGGATGGATGAAACTAGATCTAGGGTCTTAATCTCCATCTCTATCGATGCATGAATCTCACCATGCGAGTGAATGTCTTGAAGTTGAACATGGTAGAAACCACTTGATTACCGGTCAATGATGTGAACCGTTAACAAGTGTGAGAGAAACCACCAATAATTTCAATGGTCCTCAAGGTACTCCCAGCACAGTCTATGGAGTGTGATTAAATGTCTTGAAGTCGAACAGTCATAGAATCATTCGATCGAAGGTCAATTATGAGAACCTGTTGTTGAAAGCAAGAAACCTGCCATTGAGGCATGCAGGCTCCAAGGTACCAAAAGGTTTCTAGATCAAATTCCTAGATAGTGAGCTGAAGTCGATAGGAAGTGATTTATTGCAAGAGGACCTACGACATGAAACTCATGTCAAGTTTTGAAGAAAAATTTGAAGTAATTCAGGACCGACTCAGGGATTACCGAAGTGATTGAAGGTTTATGAATAGAAAAGTATTTTTTACTGATTTTGGACTTCTCTTGAACATATTGGCGACACAACATATGACTTGGCAGCATTTGACTCAATGATAATACCCAAAACCAGTTGAAGATTTTCAATGAGGTTTGATTAACTTTGAGGCAAATGGATTTCCCAACCCAAACACAAATGTGATAGAGTGTCATGTTCAAGAGCAACATACTTCCTTTAATAATACAAAAATGAATGTCCTTTCCCAAATTTCCCCCATCATTACTGGCAAGTACCTCTTTATTTTTTTTAAGCTTGAGGAGGATAACATTTGTTTGTCATATAATCTCATCCTTCAGACGAGTCCTCCAAAGTATTTTTAATGAACCCTAGGAAGGAGTGGTTCATTCACGTTGTAATCGACGGGTTCTACAATGTTTAAGTTTTACGAGTCTAGTGTAGGTTTAACTCGATGTTATTTTCATGTTTAAAGAGTTTAAAAACACATAAAATGAAAACTCATTCAGCTCTTTCAACGTAAATTTTTAACGAGTCCATAGAAAGTAAAACTCGGTGTTTTCCATTTTTAGGGAGTCAGAAGAAAAACATAAGTAAACTCCAATTTTTTTTTTCATTAATTTAGTCCCTTAAACCCGAAAAAGGATAAAATAATGAAGGAGAGAACTGTATTGACCATGATTAGTCAATGTATACATTTTTTGCAAATAGTCTAATTCAGTCTGGAAAAGGGGTAAACTTATGTTGAATAGACGAATGTTCATTTACTTTTACGAGTTCGAATAGTCAAGTGCTTGACAATCTTTTCATGTTTAAAGATTCTAAAAAGGGCTTAAAATAGAACTCCATGGTTTTTCTTTTTCGTAAGTTTTAACGAGTTTTAAAAAGTGATAAAAAGTGTACTCGTATGGCCGAATTTCAATTTAATTTACAAACAGGAAAAGAAGGAAAGAACTCAACATTTTCCTGTGTTTTACGAGAATGAAAGATAGCAAAATAATTTGGGGATTTTCATGAGTTTGATGAGTCTTGAAAATAATAACTGAAATGGACTCGTGATAGGTTTCATTTTTATACAAGCTTGAAACAGAGGAAAATTGTGCTTGAGATAGGTTTGTTTCATTTTTACACAAGCTTGAAACAAAGGAAAAATCATGCTTGAGATAAGTTTCAATGCCCCCCAAGCGTATCCTGTAAGGGAACATGCCCCCCAAGCTTCATTTAATTCACCTAAGTAGACTACTGGTTACTAATAGATGGTTAGAATGAAGGTTCATTTACGAGATCAGATGAAAGACCCGACTTAACATTTACGAGATCTAATCAAAGACTTGACTTAATTAGTAGGGGATTTGTTTCATTTTTTAACGATATTGGCACATGAAAATAACTATGCTCATGGAACCTTGTTTCATTTTTTAACAAGCTTGACACAAGAAAATGAACTATGCTCATGACCTGAGTCATTTTTTAACGAGGTTGACACAGTAAAAGAGCTATCCTCATGAAAACCTGTTTCATTTTTTAACGAGGTTGACATAGTAACAGGAAATATCCTCAAAATTAATTGATTCATTTTTTAACGAGGTTGACACAGTAAAAGGAACTCCCCTCATGGAAACCCATTTCATTTTTTAACGAGGTTGACACAGTAAAAGAACCATCCTCATGGATCCCTGTTTCATTTTTTAAGGATGTTGACACAATAAAAGGAATTATCCTCATGGGACTCTTGATCATGGCTTCCAATTGGAAGAAACACATGTCAAGGTACACACCTCGATCATGGCTTCCAAGAGGTCTTCATCATATGGAAGAACGGTTCTCTGGAAGGAACCCATGTCAAGGGACTCAAAGGGATAAGAACATCATGTTCAAATACCCCCATAGGGTTCACCATGTCAATTACTGGATCTAAGTCAAAGGAATTTGATTAAAAAGTGAGAGGTTCGCTTGCATTGGTAACTGAAAATATGGGACTGGTTTCCACATAATTAACCCATGGCGGGGTAGATACCACTTCCAGATAATGAAAATTTATGGATTTTGGTTTCTTAGTAGTCGAATCCAGACTAATGAATGAAAGCTGGTCAACATTCACAGTGTTTCCATGGTGAGGGAAATACATCACGTTAAAGAGTGTTGATACAACATCTTTCATTGCATAGACATAGTCTCGTCCAAGGATAAAATTGAAATCCAAAGGGCCTCAGACTACCATAATATCAATACAGACAGTTTTATCTTCCAAGGTAATAGGAAACTTAGGAAGGATCCCTAAAGGTTCACTAATGGTTATGTTAAAATCTAATAGATTCCGTGTAATAGGCACAAGATGAGGGGAACCCAAAGCTTGCCAAGAAGTTGAGGATAAAATAATAACATAAGCACCTTCATCTACATTTTTGTGACACACATTCTTACCACAAGTCTGCACAATGATTTGGAAAGGGATGGAAGAAGGAAGACGGGGTTCATTCAGGCTATTCCAATAAAATGAAAACACCTCAGTACTTGATGGGGGTTCTGTAGAAACAGATGAAATTCCCCCTAGCATAGAAGAATTTGATGTAATAAGAAGAACCTGAGCGGTGTGAATTTCACTTTCTACAGGGAGAGTGGATTGACCGAATGTGAAATCAAGTCGACCACTTGATCAATTAATGGATCATCAACCTGAGTGATATGATTTTCACTCTCGAATGGAAGATTAGGATTGACTATACTTGGAATTAGATCAATCACTTCGTCAATTGACGATAAATTTAATATGACGGGAGAAATTTTACGGTAACCAGTTGGAATTTTTTGTTGTGGAACAATAAGGTTTTCCAAAAATTTTGAGGCTTCATCCATGTGAGGGAAAATGTGAGTTTGATAACCCCCTTTACATAACCTACAAGGAAACCTAACTTTTCCCTTTTTCCCAGGAACTTGACAATCACTGGTTGATGGATCAACAGTAAGATGATAGGATTTTTCTGACCATACTTCCAAGACCTTAGGAATACCAGAAAAATTTATAAGGAAGTGGTCACCCTTAAAAATATTGCAAGGGTATTTGGGTTTACGATGCATGTTGGAGGTTTCCTCAACAAGAACAACACTTACAGCCATGGTTGGTTGGTTGACTTCTTTCTTTTCTCGCTTCTTCTTCTTCTTCACTTTCTTCTTCTTCTTAGTCACCTGGTTACTAACATCGAGGCTCTTACCAATCGAAGAAGAAGAAAGGGAGGAAGACATGTTGGGTGAAGAAGGTAAATGGTCAACAGAGGTTGGTGATGTTGAGATGGTGAACTCTGTTGAGGTGAAGCATCCGGTTGAGGTGGAAAAATTTGTGTATTCGAGGCCAACGAAGTTGAAAATAACCATACCAGTAAAACTACGTTAAATCCAGGTAATGCAAATGTAGCCATATAATGAGGACTAACATTTCCAAAGAAAGGAAAAGTAATAGGATTCTCATTAACAGGAGTTCCTTGGTTGGTAAAGTATGGAACAGTTGCCATTAAATTCAACTTCAGTGAATTTTATTAACAATTCAAATTCACAATACAAACCTAAGATCTTAAAAAGTAAAAACAAACAAATGAATACGCGCTATCAAATCTAGGAGTCAAACCACACACAAACAGTATGTTTCCACAATAAAAACACTAGTTGGTGATGAAATCCAACGTCACAGAAATTAATGTGGAAAACTAGCGATTGGAACTGTTATGCAAAATTATGAATTACGGATAAAAAATTCTTCCTTAAATGTGGTGCTATGCATTTAGAACAACATATTAAATACTTTGCAGATAATTTTCCTAACAGTAAATAGACACACAAAATAGATCAAGAAACTTACTTGGGGTCCAAGCGCTTCCTATTCTCCTTTTGTCGCTCTTGTTGTAGCTTCAAATCCAAGCTAGATCGCCAAAATATTTCCTGCAAGAATGAACACTAAACAACAAAGAGATTGCAATACATAGATGGCTATTCAAGTTATTCAGTTAAATCAATGAAATATGAACCATATACACCAAATAAGAATTCATAATATGAAAGATAGAAGCTTATACACATACATATGTGGGAAAGTAAGAAAAAATGTTTATTAATGGATAGAAGGGGAGGTTACAACCAGCGATTGATTTGATGTCACCATCTCCAGCATCATCCCAACCTCATCACAATGAACATCTCTCCAACAACATATCACTCAAATAAAATCCTCAATTTAAATTCCACCAGCATTTCTCTACTCAATTTCTTCCTTCTCAAGCACTAGGATATGTACTCAATTTATAGATGAGCTGAAGGTAGTTTCACAATCAATGAATTTCTAATAATAGGCAAGACATATTCCAAAGCTCAGAGGTATCAAATGGACACATGGATTTGAATTTTGACACATATGCACTCTTCTATAAGGCACTGGCCAAGTGGAGATTCCGAAACAATGAGAATTTCACTCCCAATTGACCAACTCACCCTTGAGTGTCGGGAAGTGCTTTGCAAAGCACCCTTGAATGGAGGTAACTACATATGCAACACACTTAGCTCCTTGAGAGACTGCATTGGTGAGCTCATAGGTGATTTAACATAGACTTCAAATTTTGGAAACCTTGCAATGGAAGTCATGGATGATTTGTCTTTGTTCTTTGTCTTAGGGCATGTAGCAACTGAAATGATAGGGGATGATAGATTCTATACATTGGTTTTGGGGATGATGTCCAGTTTAACCAGGTCATTGGGAATGATGCAAAATTGACCTATAACAAGAACAGTTACCCTGACAACCTACTTAATGAAATAGCCTCGTGTAGGTAATTTCACTATGCCATCTCGAAGTGAAGAGTACCCTCCGAAAAGTCCAAGTGATTCTAGTCAACGTCTACTCCAGGTACAGTGGGACCTTCCCTCCACCGTCACCTTGGGAGAAATCCTAAATATTATGGCCACTAAGGTCACAAAATAATAAAATTACACCTGGGGGGGAAATATACAATCCGATATACACACAAGGGGCAGAGTATCAAGCTCAATCCCCTTGAAAGCTCCTCGAATGATCCGGGTACAGTAAGATCCCTAAGAGATTGTGGGTTGTTAAAGTACTTCCGCTTGTCAAGGATGAGGAAATAAATAGAACTCTTGGATTTCCTAGTTCAAGCATGGGATCCAACTATCGAGGCATTTCATATTAGGAACAAAGTGGTTCCCATTACAGTGGAGGATGTATACTTTCTCACAGTTTTGTCGAGGAGAGGCTTGCCCATTTCTCTCTCAGGGTCTGATCTTGGAGGAGAGACAGTGAGAGACTATGTTTTGCAATTTTTCTATCTGGGGGTAGAGCCGAGAAAATATGGGAAGATAAACATACATGACATTTGAGATTTTTCTTTGAGAACCATTCTTTTCATGATCGCAAAACTTGCTGGCACCGTTACACTACATGTAGCGAATGGATCATATATGCAGTATGCAATAGAATGCATGGAGCCAATAGTCTTCAACTGCTCTGAAGCTGTATTTTCCCAAATAAAGGAACAACCGAACAAAGAAAAGGGAGGAAGGAATAAGAACTTCAGTTATGTTTCAATCCTCATTTCATTTTTCTGATAGCGGATTCCACTGATGCAGCCTCATCATGTGACACTAGGTGTATCTAATCCTAGAGATTCGAGGATGCAGATATGGGTAGAACTAATGGGTAGGCATGCAGGCCAATCGACCATTATCTTCTTGACTACGTTCTTCGCCTGGTTCAGGTGACAAGTTGTCGCCATTGATGAGTATCCATATGTAGGCGTCGATTTTCGAGGAGATCCAGACTTAGCCTTACCAGAAGGCGCTCAGTGGGGTGCAATAGGTAAGAATGTTTTGACCATGTTTTTTATTTTCCTAAGTTTTATATAATGTTTTTGTATTTTTTATTTTCCTAAGTTTTATATAATGTTTTTGTATTTTTTATTTTTTCGCATGACTAAACTAAAGTTTTGATGTAATGCATATGTTGGTCGAGTTCAACCGATGGAGGAACTAGAGCATGGAATAGATGAGCCAATAAAGAGGGCTATCGGGAGAGTAGTCCTTCAGGATCTAGACATGGCTGAGACTCTGTCTAAGCTTCAACAACACATAGAGGGGTTGACCTTCAAGATTTCACATTTCTGGATCGAAGAGTTACCCATGCGACTGCAGCGCCATACTATAGGTGTTCCTAACTGCTGGATGCATACATTTTTAGGTCAGATGACCAATGTGTCTTGGGTACAACTTTTTGTAAAAACCTATGACTATCTATCTATTTGATTTCAATGTTTTCCTATGTTTATTACGTAATCCTATTCAATTATGTGAATGTATCTTTACATGTGTTTCAAATGTCTGTCTAAGACTTGTTTAGCTAAAGAATCAGTTAATGCGTTCAAATATCTGGAAATGTGTTGATATTGAATAAAATCAAAGTATCTTCCCAAAACTCGAACTCTTAGGAACAAACGATGCAGTGTTGGATTTCTAACATTATAAACACTAGTAAGTTGTGATACCACAAGTTGTGATTCTAACCTTATAATGATGTGGTTAATACCAAATGAAATGGCATCAGAGAGAAGTTCGATCAACGTGCTATATTCATCAATATTTTTTGTCGATCTACCAATACAAACCCCTCGAAAACTCACTAACTTGCCATTCGAAGCGAAAATGGCCCACACTGCAGAGGATAGATTCTACATACTATGACTATCACCATCAGCATATCCAGCAAATGGTTCCAAAGATTCAGACATCTGCGATGAAATGTAAAGCGGATTACTAACGTCAAGAAAACTCTAAAAAAAAACTAAGACAGTGAATGCAAATCAACAGCATATATATACAATATAATACAAAAAATTACTACGCACGTGATTAAGCATAGTAATGTTTTAGATACAACCCGTTTATGGGCTGCGCCAATGGAATTCCATCGTAATCCACCAACTCATAGGCACCCTTAGCAAGAAATATTTTGACAATATAGGGGCCATGCCATAATGGCTCAAATTTCCCTGTACCTATTACATCAGCTTCTTGATCATAAAGAAGGACCAAGTCTCCCTGTGAGAAAATGCGAGGCTAGACATTTTTGTTGTATTACTCCTTTATATGTCTTTTATGCACTTCGTTGGCCAATTGGGCTTCATGATGTGTTTCATCAAGGTGGATGAGATTAAAAAGACGTGCTTCTTCTTCTGAGGTGTCAGGTTATAAGTCGATTGTGAGTTTTAACAATGGTATTTCACATTGGATTGGCAAGATAGCTTCCAGACCATACACCAATTGAAAAGGAGTAAAATCAGTTGCGTTTCTCACTGAGTTTTGATACGCCCACAAGGCCGAGTACAGGATCAAATGCCAGTTTCTTTTACGAACTCCTATCATTCGTTGAAGCATACGTTTAAGAATTTTGTTGATAACTTCAACTTTTCCATTTGATTTTGGATAATAATGAGTAGAATTATCATGTGACAATCCCAACTTAGTAGTCAATTCAGTCATCATGTGGTTGCGAAAATTCTTCCCATGATCTGTAACTATAACCTATGGGACCCAAAACCGTGCAATAACATGATTAAAGAAAAAAAATGCAGTTATTTGTCCTGTTTTGTTGAATGTAGGCATCATTTGGTCCATTTAGTAAATTAGTCTACTGCGACAATAATATAACCATGCTCCCCAGACGAATGAGGGTTACAGGTTATGAATTCAATACCCCATTTTGAAAATGGTCCCAAAGAGACAACAGGGTGCATTGGCGCTGGTGGTTTGTGGATTTTATGATAAAAAATTTGGCACACATGACAACTTCTGACCGTGAGGATGCAGTCGCAAAAAATAATAGGCCAAAAGTAACCGACGTGGAGTATCGTCTGCGTGGTAGTGTATCCAGATAAATGTCCACCACAAGCCCCAACATGACAATCATTTAAAACCTTTTCGGCCTCCTCATGAGTGAGACACCTTCTTAAAATAGTATCGACACCATGACGATAAAGTGTATCGTTTACGATCAAATAATATTTGGCTTGGTATCGAATACGTCACTGTTCAGAGTGAGAGGTATCAGGCTGAAAAGTTTGGGTTTGGAGATAAATGATAAAATCTCCATACCAAGGATCAGATGATCTGATCAGAAACAAAGACTCGTCAGGAATTGATGGTTCTGACGTAGTAGCAGTACTATCAAAGGGAAGGTCACAGAGAAGCTCTGCCAAAACTAAAGACTTCTTTGAATTGGATTTGATGAATTCCAAATAAAATTTCTGTAAAATGAAAATCCATTTTGAATATTTTCCCCCTAGAAATTGACGTGATAAGATATAAGTCATGGGGTTGCAATCTGAAATGATAATGGTCTTTCAGAACAGGATATAGTGGCGAAATATTTGGACAGCTTGAACAGTTTCCAAGGCAATATTTTCTACGTATGAATACTTGACTTCTGTATCATTGAGATTACGACTCAAATAATAGATCGGATGTTATATCCCATTTTCTACTTGGACCAATGCCATATCAATGGTCGTATCATTCGCGGTGATATATAAGAAATAATTGTTCTGATAATTTGGGGGATACATTAATGACGCTCGGACAAGGGTATCCTTCACAACATCAAAAAAAGTTTATGCAACTTGGTCCCAATGAAACGGAACCCATTTTTCAAGAGTCAAGTAAATCCTTTAGCCATTTAGGCGTAGTTGGGTATGAACCTCCTTAGGAAGTTAGCCTTTCCTTGAATTTTCTGTATTTGAAGTAAATTTGATGGTGCAGGCAAATCAAGAATGGCCTGGACCTTCAATGGGTCTATTAAAATTCCTTATTTTGAGACTACGAATCCAAGCAAACAACCAGACCCAACACAAAACACACATTTATGTGGATTGAGGCGTATTTTGTAGTGTCGGCATCATAAAAATATGGATCTCAAATTCATTGGGTGATCATTCTGATTTCGTGAATGTGCGGGTAAATCATCTAGATAGGGTTGAACAATATGTTTGATTTCATTGAATGCATAATCCATTGCTCTATAAAAAGTAGCCCCGGCGTTCTTTAAAACAAAAGGTAGTTTCCTATAAGAGAATGTGCCTCAGGGAAAGATGAATGATGTCTTATGTTGATCTTCTGGGTGGATATTGATTTGATTGTAGCCAGAAAATCCATCCATGAACGAAAATTTTTCACATCCAGCACAATCGTAAATAATATGGTTGATAAAGGGAGTAGGATAGTTGTCTTTTGGACAAGCAAGATTAACATCTCGATAATCGATGCACACTCTAATGGTTCCTTGTTTTCTCTTGACAGGAAAAATGTTGGAAACCCACTCAGTTAGCGGAACAGGGTATATAAAACTAGCATGCAAAATTTTTTCAACTTCTGCTTTAATGGCAGTGGCCTTCTTCGGATGAATAGGATGAAGACATTGACGCACCAGCTTGACATCAGGGTACATATTAATAGTGTGTTCAACAATACTAGTGTCAATACCTGGCATCTCCTCACAGTACCAGGCAAATATATCTCGAAATTCACGAAATAGAGAGCGATATGTTTCAAGTTTTGATGGAGAAAAAGACATGCAAACATGAATATTTTCTACCACGACAGGTTTGGTCGAAATATCAATAGAAATAGTTTCTTCAATATTTGACAAATTTCTCTTGGAATTGATTGCATTAATAGGTAAAGAAGTCGAAAATAAATTTTTGATCCATGGGTGATATAGTTCACTAAGATAATATTCATAATCAAGAAAATGGGAATGATGATGATCATCTTCCCAAGTTTCTCCTTCTGACATCATGGTTTCCAAAATATTCTCATCTGTCAAGAAATTTGAGGAAAAAGGATCAGATGGAGTTCCAAAATTTAAAGAATGATCAACCCAAACAACCGGCGACGTTGATTTCGGATTCGTTGCCCAAGCCAGATAGATTGATTGCTATGCCAACTCAATAGGGATGGGCGGCAAAAACTCATCCAATGTAACAATTTTAGAATCACCCGTACTCTTCCTGAAGCTAGATGGAGTGGAAGAGATCAAGTAGCAGGTCTCTATACTTGCAATTTCTGCCGATGTCGCAGGCAGCGGTAATGCAAAGGTTCCCATGAGAGTGGAATCCTTGAAGAGTCCTACGCCAATGTTATGAAGTGCTAGTTGGGGTGCGTGAACATACATAACACTTCTAGTTACCTATGAAGTGAAGGCGAAGACAGATAATTGATTAATGACTGTGATGGTACCTTTATATGGAAAGGCGATCATTCTAAAATATGTAGAAACAATTGTAGTCATAGCATATACCCATGGTCTTCCAAGTAGAATATTATAGTCAAGGGGTCTGTCAACAACCTCACCATCAACATTCACTGTTTTTCCCCCTAGTTCAACATGCAGGTTATTGATAATAGCACAAGGCTTATATGTACATCCGTTAAAAGCCTTCAACATTGTTGATGATTGAGATAGGCGTGGTAAGCCAAGTGACTTCCAACAGTTTAGAGACATAATGCATGTAGATGCTCCCTCATCAATAATAGTACGATGAAAAAGGTGATTGAGAACATTTACTTGTATAGAGAATAAAAATTCTGCTGGTAATTGTGGCACATAGCCCATATGATTAAAGACGACGAGATTAGAATCATTCGGATCAATTCCACTTATAGCCGACAATAAAGCCTGTTTCTGGGAGGGAAAATTTTGTAATACATCAAGAGTTGACATAATTGAAGGGGATTGAGCCAAATATTCAACTATATTATAATTTTGAGTAGCTCTTGCTCGAGGATTATATTGTGATTTATGAACGACTCCCTTCGGTGGCTTGATTGTCAATTCAGGAATGGAAGTAGCTGTTACCGATTCCGTAGACGAATTCGTAGTTGAGGTAGTAGGTTGATCAGTCACTTGACTACCATAATATTTATTACGTGTTAACACCAAAATATCTGTTGAAGGTTTTGTGACAGATAACATAAGCACTTGGGAACTAGAAGTTGGATCCGTAGCAACCAAATTTGTGTCCAGATTTGGAAACAGATCTATCAACACAGCTGACGCATGTGAAGTTTTAACCATTTTTGAAACTTCAGCGTGGTGAGGAAAATCCAGAACAAAGTGTTCCTCATTACAGATTATGCATGGATAACGAGGTTTCCTAGTTCCAAACGATTGATCAGATGATCTTTCCTGCGGGTTAGAAGTTTGCTTTTTCTTTGATTTCCCTTTTTTCTTACTTCCAGGTTGCTTGTCACTTTTTCCTTTATCAAATGACATGGCATTGATTTCGGAAGAAGGTGCAAGATCAAATGCAGTAGTATGATTTGTGCTTGCAGTAATAATCATACCGTCTCCGGCATGAGAGTCCTTTAATTGAGGAGGAATAGTAAAATTAGATAGCAACGTGTTTGGAATTTTTTCATAGAGTGTGCTAGACTGAGTATAAATCAAGTCTAAATATTGTGCACGAGAAATGACTTGCTCTTCAGTGACGATGCCACCGTTAGCCACATCCTCAGTTATAGATGGTAACAGGGACTTAATGAACCACACAGCAAGAAGCTAATCATGAACAAATGTCTTAACCATTCTACGATGATGATGCTACTCATGAATATGATCATAAATGTGAGTAGCATTAGTCTGTTTAAAATTATTCAAGAGTTCTGTTCTAGTTTCATATCGTATGGGTAATTGGAAGTGATTCAAAAATACAGTAGCTAGGGCAGTAAAATTATCAAAAGAAACTCTAGGTAACTTAATGTACCATTTTGCAGCCAGACCCGTGAGTGTATGCTGGAAAAGACGAAGTCGAACAGAGTCATCATTCAGGGAGTTTGATGAAAACCACAAATGATAAGTAATAACATGAGTCGACGGGTCTTCCCTAGGGTTTCCATTGAACTTAGGAATATTTGAGGGTAATTTGTGAGGTATCACCGGCCACCAAGGAGCATAGTTGATTGGATCATTGGTTAGCCGATTTAAATCTGGTAACTCTAAAGTTGCAACAAAGGGAAACTGTCGATTAAGGTTAGGTTGAGCATAGCTAGGGTATGATGGAATTGCTTGGGAAACATGCCTTTGATCATAAGCATAATGAATCTACTGTTGGTAACCTAGAAATGGGTTGTTTTGATAAGAAAACGCTTGAGTGTTCTATTGACCAAAACCTGGATATGATACTTGTTGAAATGAAGGTTGAGACATTTGCGCCTGAGGCTGCCAAAGGGTTTGTCCACCAATGTTATAACCCAAATTAGGATAACATGTATTTTTTTGAGGATAAGTATAACATGGTTGTAGTTGTGACATCCCATAATATGGTAAACCAACTTGTGAATAAATGATTCCAGGTACAGGCTGTTGTTAAAAATTAATCAAAGGATTTGGAGTCTATGGACCCAATACTTGAGGGTATTGAGTTGAAGGACCTGCTTGAAACGGCTGTTGTACAACATTTTTATTCTGTAATAAGAGTAAAGATGTATTAACAAGTGGAATTGATGTGGGTGTAACAGGTTAAACCTGTTGATACGAGTGTACAACCATTTGTGGTTGGATAGGCAGAGTGGAATGCCATTGACAAACATTAATTTCGACATTAGGTTGACTAAAAAATGACGGAGTACTGTCAAAGTGGGTGACCAAAGGTTTCTCCCCAACATGAGGAGGATAATAAGACGAAAAATATTGCTCTCCAAATGCAGGGATTCCAGTTGATATGGTACTAGATGGAATAGACCCAGATGGACCAGCTTGATATTTCCCTGATGATGTGTATAAATGATCAAGCCATTTAGTACTCATTATAGGTTTACCAGTTAGATTACCAGATGATGACATTGGTGAAGTCCATGGGTTTGAAGATGCACCAGAGAAAATTCCAGATAAATATTTATAGCCTGATGGAAGCAAAGGGCCTCCATGTAAATATGATTCTGGTGAAGTTGTACACATGGACGGGGTAGTGAGAGTAGGTGCTAATGTAATTTGAACAGATGGCCCAACCGAAGATGTTGGTTTAGGCATGGTTACTTGACCAAATGTGTACCCTTTTGAAACAATGATATTTTTAATAGGCACGGGATCAAAAAAAGTAGAGGGTGGTGATTGAGGAAAAGACTAGTACAAGAAAAGATCCTTCCCAAAATGGGTTGGAGTTAATGGTGTTTCGTCTTATGGGATTTCTTCAATCGAAATCAAACTAGGTGGAAGTATTTCGCCGTCAGGCCCAAAGTATATTTCAGGAGGTTTACTGTGTGATATGGGAGACTCAATGGCTATATAAAATTTTGGGATGACCAATGGAGGAACAAATTCTAGTCATTTGACTTCAAGATTCAAATTTTCTGGAAAAGAAGAGATATGATATGGATCAACTTTCGATTGAACAATGTCGGGTTCAGGAGGTATGGTCTCACTGAATGGATGGATCATGACCATGGGTAGCTGTGAGGACTTCGTCTCGATAACAGTAGACGAACCAGGATGTGTAGAAACAACTTGTGCCAACTCTAGTATATGGGAAGATGATGCTTCACTAGAGGTACTGATAGTACTAGTTTCGGTAGAGTGATGTTGCCTTTGCCGACCAGAAGTAACTTCCGGTGGTAAAGGTGGTTTCAATGCTAATCTACGCGAATGACAGGGAAAAGGATTGTGTTCTTCCACGATGATGGATTTATTTTAACCAAAAAATAAATAAACACAATAAAAGGGTAATGCTATGCAAAAGGTTTACCAAGAAACTGTGAACTGCAGAATACCTCCTGGCAAACCAAGATGTACGGGCAGGAAATCTCCCCGAATGTTGTGTTCAGTGTATCAAAATTTACAAGGCGGTCGACTTGGTTCACTATGGCTGGATATCAACCTAAATTTGTCCTCCCAAATATACCCGAAGGTACGTGGAGCCCCAAGTCCGTATTAGCGCTGTCTAATGCGAAACTGCACAGTGAGAGCACCCCTTTATACTTTTTGTACTGTAACATCGCCCGATATACTCGAAATTATGTGGATGAGCTACAATATACTTACTTACATGGAGTGAGGTATCACACTCGGAATGTATCATAGATAACTAACGACATTTGCTATGTTTTACGATGCCAGAACACGTCTCTAGCCCAGACCTTCTAAATGTTATCGTTATGGTTCCAATGCTTTGTTAGGTAAATTGATGTAAATTTTAAGTTGACCTTATTTATCAATTTTCCTTTCAAGGTTCACTGCGATGATGTGATGGAAATTCCTAAAATGCAAACTAAAATGATAAGAAAACTTTCAATTTTAGTTTTTCAATGAAAATCCTAGCTACTAGAGGGAAAGAGCAATCAATTTGAAAGCAAACAACAAAGAGCACAAACTAATATGCAACTTTCCTAATTTGTTCCTATGAAAAATACACAATCCACTACATGCAAATGCAGGTTTTTCTTTTCAGTCCCTTTAATGTGAATGCAGAAAAGGAAACTAAATGCATCAAATAAAAAAAAAAACAAATGCCTTTTACTTTGAGAAATGAGGAATTGAACAACAATTTATCTTTTTAGGAAAAATGAAGATTTTAACTACAATTTCTTCTATAGAAAATGAAGAATTTAACAACAATTTCCTTTTCAAAAGAAAATGGATCTAATGCAGTAATGAAAATACTTCGAAATTAATCTATCAATGATAAAGAAAAACACTTTAAATAAAAATTGAACAAATGTTTCTTTCAAAGGAGGAAGATTCAGGTAAAGTCACTGATCTCTATGAGGCATCAGGCTCTTGAAAATACAACAAAAAAAAGGCTCAAAGCAAATGCAATGAAAAATTCAATGGGAATTTGGTTGGCTCTAGGGGGCAACGCAGTCTCTAAGGGGAGACAATGCGTTGCAATGCAGCACTGAGTGGGAGACAATTCTATGAAAATCATTGTGTCCTGTTCAACAGTGCATTGGGCATAGCAGAGAACAAAAACTCGGGCTGTCTAACACACTTCTAATGGAAATTTTATTTCAAAAAGCCTAATATTTAAGAATAAATGCTACTGGGTAGATAAACAGAGGCAAACACACCAAGGATGAAGGGTAAACTCCCCTGTGGAGTCACCAATTTGTTATGCGAAATTATGAATTACAGATAAAACATTATTCCCTAAATGTGGTGTTATGTATTTAGAACAACAGAGTAAAGACTTTGCAGATACTTTTCCTAACAGTAAATAGACACACAAAATAGATCAAGAAACTTACTTGGGGTCCAAGCGCTTCCTATTTTCCTTTTGGCGCTCTTGTTGTAGCTTCAAATCTAAGCTAGTTCGCCAGAATATTTCTTGCAAGAATGAATACTAAATATTAAAGAGATTGAAATATACAAATGGCTATTCAATTTATTCAGTTAAATCAATGAAACATGAACCATATACGTCATATAAGAATTCATAATATGAAAGATAGAAGCTTATACAGATACATATGTGGGAAAGTAAGCAGCAATCTTTATTAAAGGATAGAAGGGGAGGTTAAAACTAGCGATTGATTTGAAGTCACCTTGTCCAACATCATCCCAGCCTCATCACAATGAACATCTCTCCAGCAGCATATCACTCAAATCAAATCTTCAATTGAAATTCCACCAACATTTCTCTACTCAATTCCTTCATTCTCAAGCACTAGGATCTGTGCTCAATTTATAGATGAGCTGAAGTTAGTTTCATAATCAATGAATTTATAATAATAGGCAAGACATGTTCCCAAGCTCAAAGGTATCAAATGGACACATGGATTCGAAGTGACACATATGCACTCTTGTAGAAGGCATTGGCCAAGTGAAGATTACAAAACAATGATAATTTCTCTCCCAACTGACCAACACACCCTTGAGTGTCGGGAAGTGCTTTGTAAAGCACCCTTGAATGGAGGTAACTACATATACAATGAACTTAGCCCCTTGAGAGACTGTGTTGTGAGCTCATAGGTGATTTAACATACACTTCAAACTTTGGAAACCTTGCAATGGAAGTCATGGATGATTTTTCTTTGTTCTTTTTCTTAGGGCATGTCGCAACTGAACTGATAGGGGATGATAGACCCTATACATTGGTTCTGGGGATGATGTCCAGTTTAACCAGGTCATTAGAAATGATGCCAAAATTGACCTATAATAGGAACAATTACTCTGACAACCTGCTTAATGAAACAATCTCGTGCAAGTAATTTCACTATGCCATCTCGAAGTGAAGAGTACCCTCCGGAAATTCCAAGTGAATCTAGTCAATGTCTACTCCAGGTAAAGTGGGACCTTCCCTCCACCATCACCTTGGGAAAAACCCTAAATATTATGGCCACTAAGTTCACCAACTAAGACAATTTCACCTGGGGGAACAGTCTACAATTTGATATACACGCAAGGGTAGAGTATCAAGCTCAATCCCCTTGAAAGCTCCTCGACATGGTAAATCCGAGGTTTTATAACAAGTGACCCTAGGCTCCTCAACAATGGTTAATCTGAGGTTTACAATTTGTATTATGTACACGTATTCTATCTTCACCAATGAAGTAGGTATGATTACCTCATTGGGTCTAACATGACCTCATGCTTGACTCTTTTAAGAAGAGCTTCCCAAAGTACAAATGCAACAATTGGAATTTTTCCTTACTGCAAGATACTATTGTTTGTTTTAGTTGCTTTGGAACGTTAACTACAACCTATTCCAAAGCACTAGCCTAAGCTAAACTGGTGGAATGAGCCCTAGAAAATGTAAAAAATATCTAGATGAATTTTATTTAGCGCTTTGTTGTTTTTTACTCAAAGGGTAAATGGATATGAAACCAATGGTGTTATGACCTGACCCAAAACTGAATGCAATCGAATATGATAGTGTAATAATATTTTCACTTCGATGAATCCTAACTAAAGTAAGGAGAGAGATTCCATTCACTTCCAACAATGAAAAAATTGATAAATAAGAGAAAATATGACAAATTATTTAATGCACTAATTTCAGCAAGAAAAACTAATGCTAATCAATTGAAAACAATTTTTATTTTTTATTTTTATGTTTTAAAACAAGCATAAAAACATGTAAATTCAAATCAAGGCTATCTCTAAAATGAGAGACACTATCTTTTCAATCGATGAAATAAGTCTTTACAATAGGCATAAATGAATATATGATGAGATTCACTAAAAGAAAAGAGATTCACACAACCAATTCCGAAAGTGAAAGACTCTTTTTTGATAGATCAACAAACCAACACAAAGTCAAAACCCAAAAATTGTAAATATAAGTGATTTTCCTCAAAAATACAATCAAAGAAACTGATCTAAATCTACAATTGATTTTTCCAGAATGTAAACTATGCAGTTGTAATCTATGCACAACTCACTTGAAAATTATGCAAATGTAATCTATGTACAATTTTCGTTCATATTCTAAAAATGAGAATTCTAACTACGCAAATGTAATCTATGCAAGGGAATTCTCAAACACAAGATGATTCCAATTCAGCGAGAGAACAACAAGATTATTTTCCTTCACCAATGTAATCTAAAGAACTAATCAAGTGTAAGTAAATAAAATTGGGTGAGAATTCCAAAGGTCAAAAGTAAAAACACTCAAAGGATATTAACACTCAAACACAATTGTTAATAAACTGAGAAAAACCTTAAAGTAATGACCAAAGGAAATCAAATTAAGAATTTCTCAAAAAATAAAATTCAAAACACCCAATTAACTTAACAGAGACTTAACGAGACTGTAACAAGCTAACAGGATCATTAAAAAAAAAAATTGGACTTAAGTCAGAGAAAACTTAATTTTTTTTTTAAATTTACAGGCTTGTGCAGGTAGACAATAGAGTTTAGTGTGCATGCGCACTGTTTATAAAGAAAAACTACGCAAATTTGCGCTTTGTTTGAACAAAAATGGTGCAGATGATAAAATTAAGAAAAAATAAAAAACAAAGGTTTCAAACCAGAAATTTGAATTCTTAAAAGGGTTTAAAGGCATCAAAGGTTACAAATGGACACAAAGGAGAACTCGTTCCTCAATATGGTCGCTAATTTGTTACGAGGATTAATCCCTCTTGCAGACAAGAGCAATCTCCCTAGTACTCCAACGAGTAACTAGAAACAAACAGACAAAACAATGGCACTTTCCTTAACCTATAACTGAAACATGAAACATGTAGTATGCAAAAGATCACTTACCTATTAACAAAGTTCTTGTAGAATTCCTTTCAGCATTTTCCACAACCATCTTTTCCTCAATGCTTTACAATCTCTCCAAATCCTTTCCACAACTTCTCTATGATGCACCAAAAGAAATATGGATAGACAAAAACATTCAAAGGGATCAAAGCATCTTGCATATAAAAGAAAAAGTAAATGAATTCATTAGTCTAGAATACAACATATAAATGAATCAATAATCAGTTATAAACCATGTGAGTGATCAAGGAATCCCACAAATAACATCGAAATAGACGCAATTAGGAAAGAACAATTCTTTGTATTAAAATAAAAAGGGAAAATAAGCTTACAGCCTGGTGCCTTGATGTCACAAGCCTCTTCTAATGGTATCCTTTCCTTCCCTTGATGACAAGCTCTTCAAACCCAAAACCAACAACATGATTTTACCAATCCAAGTCTCTCTAAATCTCTCATTCCTATGTTGAATTTATAGGAAGGATGAGGAGGTTTCTAGTTCCACTTCTTAAGGGATATGATCCTTAAGAAAAGGAATTTAGTTCCATATACCAACAGATGAGTCACAAGTATGTAGTGGTTCGAGGTTTATAATTTGGATAAGATTCCTCAAATAAAGCTTTTAGAAAAACCACATAGGTGCGCAGGTTTTGTTCAGGAAAACCGAGCAGGTGCTCAAAAATAGTTTTTAAGCAGTGAAAACCAAAACTACTTTTGTGTCTGGTATTATTTTACTTCAATATTTTCATGGTGACAAATTTTAGTGTAACAACTAGTGATGGGCAACACATTAGTTTCCCTCTTTTGTTTTATGTCGATTCTTTGGTGCAAATGCCATAATGTATCAGATGGTGTGCCATTTTTTGTGGAAATTTTCTAAGGCTTTAGATATATGTTGTGCTATCACACATGAGAGGACCAAATTCCCTTTTGCTTCAGAGTTTTTTTGCTTAAATTTTAGAGGAATCTGGAGACGAGGCCTACTTTTGACTGTCGCTCTCTTAGGTCGATGAATGAGATGTGAATTTGCATGTGGGGGGAGATGATTCCCAAGAGGGGTCTGCCAAAGTATCCGAACATGATTTTTCGCCGAGGCATTGGGGCTACTGGTCAGTGAGAATGACCACATATTTGTCTTGGTGTGGTGTATGTATGCAGGGATGGATTAGAGACAATGTATCAACATCCTCTTTGCACCGGAATAACCTGCAAACGATAGACGTAGTATTGGTGTTTTCTGTAAATTAATCTAATTTCATTTTATTGTCTTAATTAATTGGAATAAAATTTATTCTAGCATGTTCTTTAACTTGTTTATCAAATTGTTTAATGAAATTTTCTAATTAATTTTGTTTAATATATATTTTGTAGATATCGACAATTTTTTTGGGGACATTCCTTCTCCCCCACCGAAGGGAGGTGCAGAGATGGGCGAGGCCCCAGAGGGTGAGGCACATCCTCATATGTAGAGTGTCATAGGCATGCGGGTGCATAGGACTGGTGTCTAATTCAGGATGGAGTACTGCAACCCACTATATATGATTTTGGTTAAGGAGGGAGTCCACCCTGTGAGGGCTTGATACATCAAGTTAGATCCTAGGTTGTTGGAGCTCTTTAGGGACTGTCCATGAGATATCACGAGTCTTGTGTATTATATTTTTAGAGCTATCAGAATATTGGCATTAAGGAGGGATGGAAATGCAATAGATACATAACATGAGTCTTCACCCAGTGCTACCCCATCAAATCATGATGATGAGGGTGGTGATGTTTTTGGTAGTACTACCCCATTGGATCATGGTCAGGGTTTCAATGATCCTTTTGGTAGTACTCCACCTCCTTATCATTCACCTCATGATTATCACCCAGTATTGGCAGTGGTGCCTCATGTTTCTCCTGAGAGAGCAGACCAACCACCTTCTCCTCCAGTCCCTCATAGTTCGACTGTTGAGGCAATACTTGACCATCTATCGTCTTTTGGTACATGCCAGGTTGCCACTACTACGTATGTTCAAATATTTTATAGCAATTATTTGACTTATATATATATATGTGTGTGTGTGTGTGTGTGTGTGTGTGTGTATATATGTGTGTGTGTGTTGGTGTTGATGTGTGTATTGTTAGGTCATGTTACATATGTTCATTTAACATGCTTGCAGATAGATGTGTATGTGATAGCAATTATTTGACATGAGATGTATATTTGAGGATGTGCATGGTGATGATGTTAGATTGCATTGTTTGTGTTTTGTTAGATGTGATCACGATGATGATGCCCTGTTAGATTATTAGATATGTGTGTTAGCTAATGACATTTATATGTGTTAGAGGTGTATATAATAGATGAGGTTAATGAATTTGAATGTGTATTTTAGATTGTTTTTGTGTTTATGATGGTTATCATCATGTTGTTTATTTTTATGAGATAATATTTATTATTGATTGTTGTATTGGTGACGTTATATCAAAATTTTATATATGAAATTACATGCAAAATTACTTTAAAAAAAATGCAAAGATATTTTTTATAGATTACAAAGTTTAGTATAGTTGAAACTATAATTGTAAAATTACCATCAATATTTTTCTATTGCTTAGATAATTCATTCATATTCATTCTAACCTAATTAGTAAAATATTTCAATACTCACAAGGAAAAAATAATTAAAGGTAAAATAATTTAGTTAGTTCTTAATAAGACGAAAATGTGTAACTCATTCAATTTTTAATATAAATAATAATTATTTCTTCAAAATTTACAATTTAAACAATGAAAAATTACACTATGGCTAATCTATATATAAATATATAAAACCACTATAGATCCATCTTAATCAAAAATTTATGAATCACTAAAAGAGATTAAATATTTTGACACGTACATCTTTTTTCAAGCTTTGCATTCTAAAAAGAGATTTTCATATAATGAGATTCGATACCTCTTAATTCTTGGTAGATCTATTGTTAAGATGGATTTATATGGGCTTATAAAATTCAACTTCTTGTTAAATTTTAAAAACTTAAATCAATTTTTTTTATAATTAATTTAGATTTAATATAACTTAAAAATATATATTTTATTAAGATTTAATTTATCACTAAAGTTATGAGTGTTTCAAGCAAGTTTATTTTAATATTTATAACAACTTTTACCAATTTAAATTAGAAATTTCTCTAAAGATGAGGATCAAGATATATAAAATAAGGTTCGTGAAGTTACTTGTAGGCAGGGATTAGCTCTATTGGAAGTTATCCCTTAAAGAGGTGAGTGGAATTTTTTCTATTAATAGAGATATAACATTTTGGTTCTATTGGAAGTTCTCCCTTAAAGAGGTGAGAGAATGTTTTTCTAGTAATAAAGATATAACATTTTGGTATTTTATTTTCTATTGCGGTTTAAATTTATCTTTTTTTTAATAATAAATATGAGTTAAATAATACCAAAATCATACTATATTAGATTTAACTTTTTGAAAAATAATATATTTGATTATTTCTTAATGAACAATTGAAGAAATATTATTTTTTCCAATACTTATTATGGGATAGTCACTAAAATTAATGTTTTCACATCTCTCCTAGCTAATATTACATCATCCTTACTATGATTAATACACCATGTCTACTTTATGTAATTTACTTGTAAATACATAAAAATAGATATTTATTTTGCATTATCTAAATAGGAAAGAAAATTGCATCAAGAGGTCTATTAGAAATTCAAACAAATGCCTCTTAATCACCATCAAATTATTTATCATTTAATTCTTAGCCATAAGATATTTATTTATTCAAATTTTATTTAAAATTACATTTGAAAAGAAAAGTCAAAACTCTTCCATTATCCATGAAGAAAAAATTAAAGGTGTAGTCTAACTTATAGATGAAATAACATTTTTCAATACCATTTTTTTGGTTAATTTTATTCAAAATCTGACACAAATTATTAGAAACTTGAGTTTAAATTGTTTAATCTGCATAATTCAAGTGTTTTGGGGGTTTTCAAAGATGTTTATAAGTTAGACTACGCCAAAATTAAACCCCCCCATGCATCCATGTAAGCCCATTTGTTTCTCTCATGGTCCATAAAAATATGTAATCAGCATAAGATCTCCCTTTAGTTTACATAATGTTGCAAGAACTAAAATTTAAATATAGTAAGCATGCCTTTACCTCTCGTGTTAAGAATTTAATCTTACACATTAATACACAGTTTTTAAATTCTTAATCTCCCCAAAGATTTATCACTACATGATTTATATTGATTTTGAAATAAACCTTAAGAGAAAACACATGAACAGATTAATAAACCAATAAGTATCTAAATCTAGAATAAATCTTCAATGTTGTTTCCAAATTCCCTATTTTCTCATTTTGGTTATATTCTTTTGATTTTCCTATTTAAGAAGGATTGTCACCTTGAATATATGTTGCATAGTGAAAATAAGGGAGGTTATTTTACTATATTGAAATTTTATGATGATGGTTGTAGTAGCCCTTTTAGTACACATATATGATTTTCCTTCTCCATTTTCTATCACTTTGTGAGTTATTTTAGATTGATACTCACAGTGTCATTTGAGAAATGAGATAATATGAGTATATTTAGATTGATATCTTAATAAAATATAGTTATAAATTGATAACTCATGCTTAGAATTACAATATTTTGACCCGTCCTAATGTCTATCTAAAGCCTATAGAAGAAGTCTACTGTAAATTAGATTTAAACACATTAAACAAATATTTTAAAATTTTAATTTTTAAATTATAAATGACACAATTGGAAATACCTAGTTTTAAGTGTAAAAATGTTTCCACTGCAAAAAAAAAGTGTAAAAATGTTTGTGAATCTTACCAATTATATAAAATGCCAACAAGATGAATAAAAACAATATAATTAGCCAAACAAAGAAAAAAAACATACATGTAACAACCATGGTTAAATATTCATGTAAAAAAATATAAGACCACGGTCATGGGGCACGTATTCCAAGCTGAATGGTGGGAAAAACATCCTAGTGGGTGTCATTTTGGTTTATTGTGGCTAATTTTTTTTGGAAAAGGCAATGGCAAAGACATTTGAAAAAGAAAGAGGCATTATTTGGCATTTTATTTAGGAAATAGGAGAAAAGGGAGGTGAAAGGTCATAAGTTGCATGTGAGGAGGAAATTGAAGGAAAATAGTGGAAAATGAAGAAAATAGAGGCCTAGTTGATAAAAAGGGTTATGAGGATCTGTTGGTAACCTTTTTTCAGTTCTATGGTGGAGCTCTCTTATATTCTCTCTTGCATACTCTTGAACACTTAGATTTTCTTAGATCACTCTTGGAGGAGTGTGGCATACTTGGGATTTGGAGCAATAAGGTAAAGGAAAGCAGGAAAGTGTAAGAGGACATTAGGATCAACGGATATAGCTGGATTTATTTGTAGGTATTGAGTTGAATGTATGGTTTTCTTGTTATTTTTGGTATGCATGGCACATGCATGTGGTTTCTTGGTTATGATCTATCATTGGAATGGAGGATTTCCTGGATTGACAAACTCTTTTCCTAGCCTTTCCATTTACTGGATAGCCATGGTGTTGTGGGTTTCTTTACTTTAGTTTCTGGTTGGTTCTCATGTTCCTTTGGTTGTGGGTTGAGTTACTAGTTCCTGGAAGCTTTGGTTGAACAAACACTATGGAAGCCCTGTAACAACTTGGGTTGGTTTACTAGTCGTGGAAACCTTGGTTGGAAAAACTCTTTGGAATCCCTTGGTGGGTTGAGTTACTAGTCCGAGAGCCTTAGTTGGACAAACACTTTGGAGCTCGACAATAGTTATGGGTTGAGTTACTAGTCCTGGAGCCTTGGTTGGAACAAACGCTTTGGAGCACTGGATAACCTGTGTAGAGACCAATTTGGTGATGGTTAGTGATGTCCGACTGTGAGGTGGAATAATTGGTTGAGGGTTGAGGTGGTTTGGCCTTTGGAAGCCATGGTTTGGTTTTGATGGGATTGTTCTATGAGATCCCACATTCATGCTTAGAATATGGCACAAGGTTGATTGGCTGAAGAGAGATTTGGCTCAGCCAATGTATGATCAGGTTGAACGTGGTAGTCCCATACTGGGTTGGCTTTTTCATTCATTAATAAGAGGTCCTTTCCTTGGTATCTTAAGTGTAAATGGAAAAGATTATATGTGGCATTATTGGCTGTAGTATCCTCATTATTTATGTTGTTTATATTTTCGTTATGGATATGTTTTATGATAATAAAAAGGTATGGTTCTTATCATGTTTGACTTGTAAATGAATGAATGATGAGTATATGACCTAATAGATGGTAATGCAGCTAATGATATAAGGCATCAATGCTTCTTAGTGATTCTCAGATAAGTATAAGACACTTATGCTCAAATATGTTATTATGACCTGTAGAATGCATTTTTATGACATGTTTTATGAAATTCCCGTCATGGCTAGTAGTGATCCAGTCAAGTCTCTGTTCATTAATTTTCATTTGCATCATTGTCTTTATGTTTCATTTCATTTATCTAAATTTCATGAAGTTCTATGCAGTGACTAGGTCCTAGCCCTAGAATTAAACCTTAAATCTCGCAGTCACTCGCATAACACTGGGAGAAAAAGGCCAAGTTTCACGTAGGCATGTTCATGGGAGCGACTAGGACCAAAAATCACTTGGAGGGCTTGACAAGGGACTGAATGTGGATCTAGGAGCTTGAATTATTGAAGGGGTTAGTCACCTAGAAAGGTAGGGTAGCTTCTGAAGGTTTTGTTGGTTGTGTAGATGATCAGTTTGGTTGTGTTTTTTCGATTCCCCTTCCTTAAGGTGACCTAGGAGATTGAACTAGATCATAGTAGGCTCTCGTCACATGTTTACCCTAGCGGGTCAGTTAACTTGGATAAATGTGGGAGGATGGTGTTACAGAGTGGTATTAGAACATGGTTCAACACTTGGACTGGATGGGTAGAATGTGTTTGCCATGCATACATGCTAGTTGCATATGTGTTCTTTATGTTGTGGAAAATGTGCTTCTCGTGTATGCATGGTAGTGCTCATTGTTGTCGTTGCATCCTGTTGAGGCCCCGAAAATTGGTGCAACAACATCAGGGAAACCACCCAACCGGGGAATTAAAAACTGTCACTTTTCCGTTTGGAATGGTGGATCCGACTAGATTTATGGGACCAATTTCTCAGTGGAATATCATTGGGTGAATGGATGGATTTATAACTATCTGTAACTTGGTATATGGAAGGAATAATAAGCTTGCAGTAAATAATATGTCTATCTACTATGTATCCCGAGATTAAATATATTCTCTGTGCGATCTATAAAAATGATCTTTCAGTGGATGCAAATGAAGATCATACAAACAGTTAGAGATATGAAAATGATTTGAAGTAATTGATTTAATTAAATAGTTAATTAAATCAATTGGGTAAAGATTATATCGCAACTATTCAATGCATGTATTCAATATGTATCAAAAGATCACATTATAACAAGTTCAAAGGTGATTTAATGCCAAATTGTATTCAAATAGATACATGAAACAAAACACATAAGATAAATGACCATTTCTCATTTGAAACAAAATATAAAACATAGGATATAAGTACCATTTATATGTTCACTCTGCTCATTTGAGAAAAAGTACTTGGTCTAGCCCTTTCTATTCAGAAAACTTTAAGAGTAAAAAATTTCAACATCCATAAATTCTTCCTTTCAAAATTTCAAGACTTCAAAGACATGAAGGGGTTTATATATAAAAATAAAATTCTTAAAATAGTTATTACAATAAAAAGTTGAGGAGGTTTGAAACAACCCTCCTTAAACTAAGTGAAAATTAAACAGAAGCATAATTTAAAGGGGTGACTTGCTTGATGATTGTCCTGTTGTCTCATAAGCCATCCGTTCCTTCAGCTGAAGGATGTTAAGAATAGGCTTAAAATCAGGAGGTTGGCCTAGCCTGATGTGCAACTATCGAGTGAAAACAACATCATAAAGTGGAGGAAGCATGTAGGAGGATGTATTTGTAAGACAACGCAACATAAGCCATTGACTATGTGGCTTTACGAAGTATCTCCAATACTTATCCCAAACTAGTTTTTCTAGCTTTCTGATGTGTTCCTATTTTACCTTTGAAACATCTTTCCATTGTCTTATCAAGTCTTTCACAATAGGAATTGCACAGATATGACATATATCAATAAGGTTTGTAGCGATGAGATTTTGACTAACAGTTTCCACAATGTTAGTAGCCATGTATTTTTCTCTGCAAATGGCTCTTTCAGTATGTTTCAATTGTATGCCGCAATCAGTAAACAATATTTCATTCTTTGAGTCCTCAATCCTAGGTAGGTTGGCCTTTCGACCGTCAACAGAATCTTTTCGGGTGATATATACTGTCAACCTTATCATCAATCTCATCAAAATTAATCCTCTGGTCTGAAATGTGATTCATCAGTGAATCACTTTGTTCAGAAAATTCAAGAATATTTGATAATTTTTTACAAAAAATGACTTGTTGTTGTGCCAATAAAGTATTTAGTTCCAGGGCCTCTTTTCTAAATTCATCAATCTTTGGATTATATTTCAATTGCTCTATAGAGAACTGAAATTGATGAATTTGAGTTTCATTTGAAATAATTCCATTTTCGTGTTGAATATTCAATTGGTTAATGCTCTCTTGGAGCTGCATCACCTGCATCTGTAGTTGTTGGTTGACATTTTTTTTCTCTCCCTGTAGCTCAAATTCTAGTTGGATGATTCTTTCATCAACTGTTGAAACTCATAAGCTTTATCAATAGTTGCAGAGGCATAAGCTCCTGCGAACTGAGTTAGGCGAGTTAGATACTATGAAGGATCTACCTGTGAGTATTTCCAGAAAACATCCATTGAGATATCTCCTTGGAAAAGGGGTTGAGATTGCTTTGATCTCCTTATTTTCTTCTGTATGTTCATAATTGATTTATGTTTAGGACTGTAGAAAATGTCCAGAGGAGGAATTTCCTCAATGTTAAGTACAATTTCAGAAGTGGAGAATGTTGAGATGAATTCCACTACTAATTTGTCAGAGGGCTCAGCAGTGAATGAGTTTGGAATTTTAGTTTGAGGTGTATTCACAATTTGTTGCTAATCATTAATTATAACTTTGTGGTCTCCCTGGAGATTTAGGTTAAATTCCTTCCAAACTTCACTTAGATTACTTGGGAAGTATAAATCCATAGTTTGAACATAGGTTGATTTATCTTGGTCTATTTTTCTAAGGACTTCAGTATCGTTAGTTGTCGGTTCATTCTCCTTTTCCTTCTGAGTTAAGGGTTGGGATACTTCCAACATTTTTAATGGAATTGCTTCCAATATCTTGTTCTTGTATTGTTTAAACTTTGGTAATTGTTGTGGATGGAGGTGTAGGGTTTCCAGCTTATGAACTGCAAAGTAATTATCGACTAACTCAAATAATTCATCGAACTCATCATCTTCATGAACACAAGGCCTAATTTTAACTTGGGCAGTAAAATTATTAGCAACTTTAATTGGGTCACATTATATGTTTGAAATTATAAATAAATTCAAACATTCAATTTGGCTTATTACTAAAATTGCATGCTTGTAATTGTCTAGACCATAAAAACCACAATTAATTGGAAAGGAAGGCCATGATGCTTTCTTAGCCTCCTTTAGAAACCTAGTTAGTCTGTTGCCAACAGTTTGATATTCTACTTCTCTTGCAAGAAGCTTATCAAGAACATACAAGGGTAGAACATGTGGTTGAGCTAAGCTCCCAAATACTTTGGCATAGGTGAACAGCTCTTCTCCAAACCATTTTCCAATGGCGGAAAAATCAGCTTGAGCCTCTTTTGACAATCTGGGGGCTTTCTCATTAAAGACAACTTGAAACAAAGGGAGAATGACTCCATGGCAGATTTTATAAAAATGGTTTTCAAATTTTGATTCCCATAACATGTTATGAAATATATGAATGGGTAGGGGGTTCTAGGTAGTCCATTTACAGCCCATGGCTGTAAAATCCAAAGACATTGTCCATTATATAAGCACTCATATAAAACGGGGGGGGGGAGAACTTTTGGTGGAAATAGAGCGATTTTTCCTATATTCCAAAATTTGAGTAGCAATATTATTAGACAAAAGGTTTCCCCAATCCATAACATAAGAGTCTGCGGCTGCTTCCATTAGGGGAACCCATTCTACTGAAAATCTGGTACTGTCAGGCTTACCAAAGAGCCTATACATCATGGCAGTAACATAACAATAGGGACTTGAAATGTTGTCAGTAGAATACATACCCTTGTCATCATTCTTGTGCTTATTGGGGTTGCCTCTCCATTGCTTGATTTTATTTCATTTGAGCTCATTCTCATTGGCGAAATGTGCCAGAAATTCCTTGTCATAGAACTTTTCAGGGTCTAGGATGTGGTACATCAGCTTCAAGTCTTCAGCTTTGAAGGAACCAACTCTATTGGAAAATTGTACAAGCAAAGGTGACATTATTTAATGTCAGGCAAAAGGATTTACAGGGCTGAAAGACATTAGAGAATCTGAAAGTATTTAAAAATCTCTAAGGTCTGAGAATAAAAATCAAATTGTGCAGATTTTCCTCAAAAATCCGAGATATTGTGTGGATTTTCCTAAAAAATCTGAGATAATTGAGTGGCTTTTCCTAAAAAACTGAGATATTGCGTGGATTTTCCTCAAAAAGCTGCATGGTCTTGAAAGTGGCGGAAGTCGCTTTCCGGGACCATTTCACACACTCCAATAAATTGGTCCCATACTTGAGGTCGCCCAAGGATGGCCTCCCAAGCCTCCTTATGACATCAAGGGAGCACACAATGGAATAAATGTGGCACACAATAGAATCACCCTCCTCTCTTGAGTCACTATCCACAATGTACCAAGAGAGGGAAGGAGGATTTGAATTCTCCTATAAAAGGCCACCAAGAGATGAGCAACTAGAGAGCACATTGTTATGCTGGCCATAATTTCCCCAAGCAATACCAGCAGTGTGTGATCTGGAGCAGAGATAGATGGGACTTAGTTTTTGGCCATCTAACAACTCTGGTCCACCATAGTAGAAAGAGGGATACTTTGTGCCAAGGTAGCTCGTAAGTAAAGACATCCTTGCATCGGGACTTAGAACCCCAAGTTCTAAGGGACCCTTGGCAAGTGGGTTAAAGTTTCATCTTTATTCCTACCAACACTTAATAACAGGGGACGTAAGTTCCATCGTTTGGATTATTGAAGTTGTTTGACTCTATTTAGAGCTTTTGTGTTATTTGTTTTAGTTTTAGTTTAATTTTAATGTTTGAATATGCATTGTATTTCTCTATCTAGTATGTTTATGTTCTAACATGTTCCACTAACTTGCTTGACTCCATATATTTTCTGCCTGTGACCAATAACTTAAGAGGGAATACCACACCCCTTAATTTGGTATGATTTCGTACATACGTGCACCAAATACACTAACACACCAATCATCGTTCCTCTGCTAGTTAGAAAATTATTGTCCCCAATGTTGAGGTTATCAATGATCCATATTACCATATCAATGTATGGTAAGATTTTAATTTACGCAACAATTCGATGCAGGAAAGAATTGGCCACTTATTCAGTAGTAGCTTCTGAGGAATCAAAAGCATCAACAGTAGCTTTCCTTTGAACTTTGTGAGGTTTCTCATCTTCAAACAGCTTGTACACAGATTCACATGAGGAGGATCCTCTTTTCGGTTCACATGTAATGTCTGTAAACAGAGGAAGCATATGTGTTCTCTTGGTTGCAGTGGGTGCGGGGTTTATAGCGGCCATCTGTTTCTTAGCTTTCTTAAGAGCTTTAGACATCTCCAAAGAATTCTACTTATTTGGGCTAGTATGCAAATAAATGAGAAATGATAAGCAGAAAGAGGGAACTTTGATTTTAGAAATGCACAATTACCATAGTAATGGAAAAAATTAAATGGATGAAACTTGGCATGCTACTAATATATGAATTCAATGGTTCTTACATTCAAATCATTATAAATGCATGAGCTACAAAATCGTTAAGTTATGGAATTAATGGTTGATATGGGTTGATGTGCCCATGTAATCATTTCAGCATTTAAAACTAGATTTGTCGCGTCGCAGTGTTTCTTGTGTGTAAATCTACATAAAATATCGATCGGCTTAATTTTTCCAATTGTAATATTGCAATCGCAATATCGGAAAAAATATATGTAGTGCAAAGTGTTTGTGTTGTGAAAGTGTGATGTGCAATTTGCAATAGAATATATCGCATCGGTGAATAGGGTTGAGGGGGAAGAGTGTTTATGTTTGCAGAAATGCGATGTGATGGAGTATATCGCATCGGGAAAATATGGAGGGTGAAAATAAGCCTGTCGGGGTAGAGTTGTGAAACGCAAAATGTGATTTGTGATGGCCTACATGACGGAAGTGGGTCCCACAAGATTTCCTTATAGAATTTTCTTGGAAAAAAATCCTTTTGAACCCTTTATGAAAGTGCTTTTGTTACCTCGGTGATTCCCCATTGTAATCATCTTTCATCTTTTATCAATAATAATATATACTTATAAAGTTTACCAGAGTTTTTACACTCCATATATATTGCATCGCAATATGTTTTAAGTGATTTTTAGAAGTCATATGTGCTTCATTGCAGTATTGTGATTGTGATATTGTGATATTTCTCTGGTTGAGTGCTTTTAAGGCCAAAATTGAAGGTTTTTCCCCCTTTTGATTCCTATTTCTATCTAAATGAATCACTCTAAGGGTCTTATTTTCTTTACTCTAAAAAATTAAAAAGGGTCCTCATTATTTTCTAAGGTAACTAAGCTAAAATAATGGGGGTTTTTGAATAGCACAACAATTAGCGATTCATTGGAAGAACTAGTTATCTCTGAAAACAATTTCTTAGTATCTTTAAATAAGTAGAAATAATTTAAGGAAACAAAAATTGTTTTCAAAATGTTTAAATGAATAAAATTACTGAGTTAAATAAATAAATAAATAAATAAAAACTAAAAAAAAACTCATCTTTATTGTTAATCTTTCGTAAACCTTTCATAAATAAATATCTTCATTCCTTTACATTAATCATTATATAGTTTAGAAGATAAAGTATGTGTCTCTTTGTAACTTGGCCTTTTAATTTTCTCATTTTGTCATAGGTAGAGCCATTGCTGCTAGTAGGCATTCATAGCCTTGACAAGGTTACCTTTTAACCATCAATGATTCAGTATCCCATCCATTTATTATTACAATTATTTGAGATAAATTCTTAATCATATAACTTATTTTTTCTTTTTCTTAAAAATTCATTGTCCTTGCTTGATGACTAGAAAGTGACAATGACATTCACTGGTTATAATTGAACTGAACAAGTACTCCTCTCAAAAAAAATTTATCTTTTTCGAAAGGTGACTTCCAGGCTAGTGTTCGAAACTTTATCTATGGGCACCATCACCATCATACCTAGCAGCGGCTCCTGCAGTCATGGCATCCCAATGGTGGAGCTCCCAATCGAGGAAACCTACAGGTCAGCCTTGAATCTCACAAAAATAGGACTCATAGGGCAGTTTACTGGCCTCTATCCATCTCTTAAAGCTGTGGAGGATTAGGTGCAGAGAGACTGGACACCTCTGGTCTCGAAAGGCATCAAAAGCCACTTCGTTGGAAAAGGATTCTTTGTTTTTGTGTTTGAGAATGCGGAAGATAAAAGCCTCATATTCATAAATGGGCCATACTTCATGGGGCCTCAAGGGCTATATTTAAACAAATGGACGACCGATTTCGACCCTGCACAAGATGTGCCTTCAGCTGTCCCAGTGTGGGTGCACCTCCCCCACCTCCCTCTACACTGCTAGAACCAAAAGTCTCTCCAAACCATCGGCAACTCCCTTGGAAGATATATCGATCAAGCAGTAAGAAAATACCAATACTCTTGTGCACGCATTTGTGTAGAGGTAGACCTGGAAGTAGGTTTTTCAGAAGCCATAAAACTAACAGTAGTAGATTTGACCCATATTCAAGAGTTGGATTATGAACAACTCCCGTCCAAATGCAAGCACTGTCACAACTACGACCATTTTGCAAGGCATTGCAATAATAAGGTTGAAGAAGAAAGCGAGAAATCAAAAGTTGAGCAGTGGACCATAGTATAGAAAGCAACCCCGTCAAAATACAGAGGAAAAGGGGAAACAAAAGGGAGCAATGCCCTAACAGCAGGGTAGGAACTTAGGGTTGGAAGCTCCAACCCCTCATCAGCAGCAGTTATTCCTATTGAAGAGGAGAATATCTCAGTAGATCCACCAGAAACAATCATGAACAACAATGAACTGCCCATTCCCCCCTCCACAGATAAAGATAAAGAAGAAGTAGTCCTCCCTGGAGCTACCCCTGACATCTCCTCCTCTCCCTCGTATGCATATATAACTAGAAAGAATCCAACGAACTCCCCCTGCTCCTCAGAGGATGAGACCTTCGAGAGGCCCTTGAAAAAATTAGGAATGAAATCCCATAAGAAGCAAGGGAGGAAGAGGCAGAAAGGAAAAAAACACAAGGAAGCCAACCCACAATCGAGATGTCCATTGGGAGGAACACCAGAACAAGGCCTCCCAAGGGAGGAGCTCCAAACCCCTCTATTAGTAAATAATGCAGTTAGTCTCTTGGAATTGCAGAGGCTTGGGTAACCCATCCAAAGCTGAAGCCGTCAAATATCTATTGAAAATGGAACCCTCAGAAATCCTCTTTCTCCAAGAGACTAATGATTGAAGGGGAAACCCTCCTCGACATCAATAAAAAGAAATGGAAAAATAATGTAGGAAAGGTAGTAAGCTAAAGGGGATTCTCGGGAGGAATTTCTACCTTGTGGAAGAAGGACCAATTTTAGCTGGAAAACTCCTTCGAGACCCGGCACTGGATATTTACCGAGCTAAGACACTGCACAAGTAAGTTAACCTTTTCTCTTTTCAATATTTATGTTCTTGTGCTTTATGCTGAGAAGAGAGAATGTTGGCAAACCCTTTCTGCCTTTTTAGATCTCCATTCTCCCAAGAATATCATCATAGTTGTAGATTTAAACATAGCATTGGATTCAAAAGAAAAGAGAGGAGGTAGCATTAGCCAAGACCAAATGCTCCCTTTGGTCGAAGACCTTGTTCATCAATGGGAGGTTGTGGATTTCAAACCTAAGAGAGGTCTCTACACATGGTCCAATAACAGATTTGGGGAGGAACATATCTCTGCCAGAATGGACATTCCTAGTCCAGAGTTCAATGATGTTGGAAAAGAGAGTTATCTCCTCCAAAATCCTCCCCAAGCTGACCTCAGACCATAAGCCTATTCTTCTACAGTTGAAAGAGGAAGAAAACTTGGGACTGATTCCTTTTAGGTTCAGTCCTCTCTAGAGTGATAGAGAAGGGTTCAAAGACACTGTTCACATGGCATGGTCCAATTCATTCATTGGTTCCCCAAGCTATGTATAGGAGCAGAATTTAAAGGCCACAAAGAAAGCTTTGAAAGAATGGATAAAAAAGCCTAATATCACCCCAAACATTCAGAGAAAGGAAGAAATCCATATGTTGGAGGACCTGCAAATGGAATTTGAAATAAAATACATCACCTCTGCGGAGCTTGCAAAGCAACAAACAGCCCAAAGCCTCTCCTACTGCTCCTTCTGCATTGAAGGGGAATAATAGAGAATTAAGTCACAGCCTATGGTTGAAATCAGGAGATAAAAATACTTCCTACTTCTACCATCAATTCAGAGCCCGCCTCTCCCGCGATCATATCTCGGAAATTACGACTGTTGATGGGGTGGTATGCAAAGATTTTGGACAAATCAAAGTTGTTGTTGTCTCTCACTTCCAGAATATTTACAGCAAAGGGTGCGATGGTCGTGAAGAGGAAATTTTGGACTTCCTCTCTCACATCCCCTCTCTGGTTAGTAGAGAGGACAACTCAGCCCTCACAAAGCCCTTCACCGATGATGAAATATGCAACATTATATGGTGTATGGAACCAAACAAAGCTCCCGGTCCTGACGGGTTCTCAATCAATTTCTATAGGATCTACTAGGACATCATCAAAGTGGTTTTTTTTAGAATGATCAAAGGGTTTCTGGAAAAATCCAAGGTGGGGGGAGGCACTAACTCCACCTTCCTTGCTCTAATTCTGAAAGAAGTGAATCCTGGCTCCTTTGGCAGATTCAGGCCTATCTCTCTCTATAATGCCTCGTACAAAATCATAGCCAAGCTCCTCACCAACAGAATCAAATCGCTCCTTGGAAACTTCATCTCCATCTCTCAAAAAGGGTTTTTCAAAGGCAGACATATTCTGGACAATGTCATCCAGGTGCAAGAAGCTATGCATTCAAGAAGTCAAAGGAAGGAGAAAGGAATGTTGATCAAATTGGACATGGCAAACGCATTCGACAAGGTCAACCTCTCCTTCATCTACAAGGTCCACCTCTCCTTTGGATTCTCCCCTGAATTTGTCAACTTGATCAAATCTTGTACATACAAACCATGGATCGCTCTGCTCGTCAGTGGGCGACCAACCAGCTACTTCCAAGCCATGAGGGGACTAAGGCAAGGCTGCCCTCTCTCCCCTTTCCTGTATATCCTAATGGCAGACTCTCTGAGAAGGATGTTGTCAATAGATAAATCACAGGGTCTAATCCTAGTCTAAGGATCGTGACCAGGTTGGAGCCCATCAACCATGCATTTTTCACCGATGATCCACTCCTGCTGGGAGGAGTCACCTCCATGATCATTATTTCATTTAAAGCCACACTTCAAAGATTTTTCAGTGTCGTTGGTGCTCTAATAAATGACAGAAAGAGTGTTGTGTATGGATGGAATGTAGAGGAGTGTGAAATTCATAGAATCGTGCAAACCATGGGCTTTGCAGGCTATGCACGATGGGACAAAATCAAATACCTGGGGCTACCTATAACGCTCGAAATCAACAATATATCTCTGTGGGCTAAAGTAATCAGTAAAATTAAATATAAAATCCAATTTTGGGAAGGCCATTGGCTCGCGAATGGTGGAAAACTTACCCTCATAAAAATTGTGCTCTCTGCCTTACCCATATACCAATCCTCATTCCTGTTGGTGCCCAATTCCATCACTGACCAGATCTCCAAAATTATCTGTGATTTTCTATGGCAAGGTGGTAAAGGAAACCAGAGGAAACATCACTTGGTTAATTGGGACATGGCGAAACATTCAATTCAGGAAGGTGGCCTGTAGATCAGAGTCCCTGCCCATGCCAAAATGTCACTTGGTTGTAAAATCCTATGGCAATTACACGCTGAGCCTAACCATCCGGTAAGTAAAATCCTCAGAATTAAATATGTAAAAGGTGCATCCCTTAGGAATTTGTAGGCGGACAAAAACATGAAAGGTTTGCTGATATGGAACCTCTACAAGAGAGGAATCGAATGCTTCCAAAATTATCTATATCGCATCCCTAGAAATGGCAAGAAAATCAAGTTATGGAAAGGCAATATAATGGGTCACTCTCCCCTCTCCAGCTCTAAAGAACTTAATGAGATCCGGGATTGGCTATCACAGCATGGAATTCACATACTAAAATACATATCTGATTGGGATGAGTCCGATAACTAGAAATCTTGGGCCTTCCCCAGGATCCTGGAGAATCTGTAACAAAAAAAAAAAAAAATACTCGTAACAGAGTTAAGAGACACTGCCCCAATCCACAAGTTATTTTCTGATTCATGGGGCTAGGGTACCTCTGGAACTTACACAACTGCAGGGCTTTCATCTTCTTCAATCACAGTGAGAGTTTAATCATCTAGTAAGCTTTTGGAAACTGGTGTGGGATCCTATGGTTCTCCCCAAAATTAAAATTTTCTTTTGGGTCCTTATGCATAAGAAGAACTTGACAGGGGAAAATCTATTAAAAAGGAGCATAGCAAGTCCTCATAGGTGCTCTCTATGCAGGAACAATCTTGAAACCTCGGATCATCTATTTGTGGACTGCTCCTTCGCCAAATAAGTGTGGAACTTCACCCTTCAAGGACTCAATGTCACAACTCCTTCTCAAATCTCTGTTGTGGACTTATTTTCGACATGGAAGGAGCATTTCCCTGAGCACATCTCGAGAAAGGCTCTTTGGTTTCATGTTTGGCACACCATCCCCAAGTTTTTTTGTTGGAAAATATGGCTAGCCAGAAATGAATATATCTTCAATAAACATCTTGGCATCCCCCATCGGTCGTTGCCAAATCCAAATCCCTTCTCTTTGAAACCATGAGCAACCAATCCCATAAATTTGATAGCTCTCTCCTCCAAGAAGAAAAAAAATGGATGGGGAATTTTTTTTTTTCGAGACAGATATCAAACTGTAGCTAGACCCCAAGCCAATCCTAGATGGCATTTAAGGGACTCGGATGAAATATTTCAAGTTTGGTGGAGGAAGTAGGGTAAAGAAATGATCTTCTTCGATGGAGCCTCCAAAGGAAACCCCGGGACAGCAGGAGTTGGAGGTGTGCTTTACTCTTTGGACAATATAAGAAAAGACAGTTTTAGCTGGGGCCTCAGGCAACAAACAAATAACCAAGCAGAAATTCTCGGCTTGTTAAAAGCTTTCCAAATTGCATGAGAGAAAGGCATCAAATACTTTCAAGCCTTTGGAAACTTTGAAATCTTGATAAAAAAAAGTTACACTCGAAATATCAATTCAAAGATGCAGTCCTAAACAAGATCCTCCGAAGACTGAAGTTCACCTTGCTTGACTTCTCCTCTTTCCAATTCTTCCACATCCTCAGAGGCTCAAACAAAGAAGTTGGTCACATTGAAAACAAAGGTTGTCCTCTCCCGCAAGGTTATATTAGCACAAATGACAGAAACCCGTTACAAATATGCATTCCTTGAGATGAGGATCATCATGTAACGGGAAGCTAGATAGTTCTCTTGTATCAGTGGTTGATTAGGCCTCAACCCAACCAGATTTCTAATAAATAAAAAATAATTGTTTCAGTTAAAAAAAAAAAAAAAATTGAACTGAACAAGTTTGCTCGTGATGAGACCCCTTGTCTCATGATTTTAATAATCATCAGCCATTATCCTAGTTTGATATGCAATAGTGGTAATGTCAGTTTATTATTTACCTAAGATCATGGTAATCAATCTCGTGATGAGAACTCTTATCCTTTTAAGTTTTTCATATTTTTGAATTACAATCTAAAAAAACATTTTCAATGGATGGGGAGAATCATTGACTCCTTAAGAGGTTTGGATGACAATTTAGAGTTAAAGATGCTTAGTAAAAACAAGTCTTTACTTTGTAAAGATGAACCTTTTTCTAATTGATGATAAAGTAAAAAAAAATTACAAGTTTCAGGTTTATAAAATTTACAATTTTGATGGAAAAAGATTTCAGAGTTGTATATTATTCATTCAATTTTTCAAGTTTCGTAGTTATTTCCTCAAAAAATTATATTCTTCAAAAATAAAAAGAGATAAAATAATTCAGAGGTGTTGCGAAAAACCAAAAGCATGTAATCAAACATTATTTTACTATAAATGTAAAAGTGTACGTATAGTACATTTAGAAGAAAAAATTCTTTTAAGAAAATATTTTTTTCAAAATCAGCCCATTAACAGGGAGAAAAGATTTTCTCCCTTGAAGATCTTATAACATGAAGTTTGATGGGCTGATTTATTCTATGATTTGAAATGGTCCAAGCCACATTCTTTGGAATTTGGTATGCTTACCTTCTTCCTCATGTGCCTTGTCCCACTTAAGTACGAGGTCTCCAACTTGGAATTTTTTTGGGGAAACAAATTTTGCATCAAAAGATTTTTTCACTATCTACTGGTGCTGAGAATGAGTTAATTAGGATTTTTCTCTTTCCTCTTCCATTTTAAGGATCTGAGAAATTCTTAATTGTAGGGTAGAAGAAGATAATTCATCAATAAATTGAACTAGGGATAATGAAGGAAGAGCTAAATTTGATGGAATTATAGCTTCTTTCCCATAAATTAGATTGAAAGGAGAAGTTCCTATAGAGGCCTTCTGAGTAATCCTATCTGCCCATAGTGCAAATGTTAAATACTTATGCCAATTTTTCTGGCTCTCATCAATATTTATTTTTATGATTCTTATGAGATTTTTGTTTGTTGATTCTGCTAAAACATTCCCTTAGGGATAGTAGTTAGCAGATTATTTAAGCTTAAAACCTCTTTTGAGAGCAAAGCCAGTCATAATATTTCCCGAAAAATAAGATGCATTATCAAACATAAGTGCATTGGGTAAACCAAACCTGGTAATAATGAATTTATCAATAAATTCCATAATGGCTTCAAAGTTAGCTACCTTTAGTGGAACAGCTTCCACCCACTTAGTAAAATAATTTGTTGTAGTGAGAATGTATTTATGCTATTTGGTTGAGTTAGGAACAATCTCACCTATGATATCCAATCTGTATTGCTCAAAAGTTTGCTCAATGTTAACTGGTTGCAAGGGTAAGGCTGGTTTTTCTTTGTCTTCCAGCAACAGTTTGAAATGTTTTGCATTTTCTCACATAATCATGAGAAAATTTAAACAGAATGGGCCAGTAATATCCTACATGAAGGATCTTATGTGCGGTGGTATCTCCACCAAAATTTCCACTTGTAGGTCCATCATGGAGTTCCTGCAAAACCTCTGTGCTTCAGATTTATCGAGGCATCTTAGTAGTACAGAGTCATAGTTCTTTCTAAAAAAACATTGTCTATGATCTGATATTTACGAGCTTTCAATCTTAAAGATCTTTTTCTTTTGTAATTGAGTTATGTAAGAGCATATCCATTTTTCAAATAAAATATTAAATCAGTTTATTGTGATTCAAATTCATTCAGGCTTACCTCAACAATGTCTACAGTGTTACCTGATTCTTCATCATCTGATATGTTGGATGCTCCAGATAGTAATATGTAGAGACCTTGCCCTCTGATGATTTTGGTTGGTCTTATTTCAATGTCATATTCCTGCAGAGCATTTACCCAATTTTCTCTTTTTTCTCCTAGTTTCTTTTTAATAAGTAGTTGTCTTACTGCCGAAAATGAAACCATTACCTTGGTGTGTGTTTTAAGGTGAAAAGATCTAAAGTGATTTAAAGATTTGTAAACAAAAAATTCTTGTTTTTTCACTTCTAAATAATTTAGTTCAGCACCTTGAAGCTTTAAACTAAAGAAAGAAATGGATGCTTCCATCTTTTGATCATTGATTTGTGTTAACACATTAGCATAAGATGTTTCAGATGAAAAAGTATATAAAATGAAATAATTAGAAAAATATAGGGTAGTCAAAGAAGGAGCATTGATGATGACTTGCTTGATTAGATCAACAACTTCTCTTTCATTATGTCCCCACTTGAAGAGTGAATTTTTCTTAATCATTACTTGCAATGGTAAAACAATTTGGGAAAAATTTGGAACAAATTGACAAAATTTATCTGTCCTAAAAAGGACTGCATGGATTTTTTTGTTATGGGTATGGGAGAGTTCAAAAATTACCTTTATCCTTTCTGGATCAATGCAAATGTCTTCTTTTGAGACAATAAATCCTAAAAGTTTACCTTCACTTAAAGTGAAATAAGAATTCTGGGATTTAAATAAATTCCATATTTCAAACAGTGTTTAAGGATTTGCTTAAGATCATGATATTGGTCGCTTCTTTTCTTGGAGTAAATGGCTATATCATCTAAATATACAACCACAATTTTATTTATCAGTCCTTTAAAATCAATTTCCATTTCTCTTTGAAAATTATCTCTTGCGATGTGTAATTCATTCTATGTTAAGGGCTCCGGAGCATGGCGGCGGTGATGGCGGAACTAGGGTTCGGGCTCCCTGGTTCTCATGGTGGGGTCGCATCCTTACCCCTGTGAACATCGATTCCCTCAAGAGGGCCTTCATTACCTAGGTTCACGGGCGTCCTGTGGTCTGCTGAATGTCTGACTGTCTCTACGCGCCCTTCGACTAGCTGCTACCTGTTTCCATTTTCTATAATCCTGCACGGTTTTATTACGGTCGTCTGCCCCTCCACGAATTTGTTCACTGACTAACGGTTGGTCATTAGCCAGCTTTCAACAGTTTTTTTATTGGGGTTAAAAATTGATGGGGCCCAGGATGAACAGTTGGTTGACTACTCGGAGGACCCATATGCCTTGGTGGACATCTGGATATTATCATGGTGCTTCTCTTCTAGTATGCATGTCACACGTCCAGGATCTTCTCCTTTTTATTTATCTGCTACCACTATATCCCCTCCCTCTGCATATTCTCCCTTCACTCATTCCCTGCTCTCGACTCCTTCCTAATCCTGACCTCACCCCAAACTCCCCTGCTATGATCTTTGTGGTTGACCTCCACCTTATCCCCTCTCCAGACCTCCACCCACCTTCCCCATCTACGCTTGCTTTCCTCCCTCAGACCCTCCCTCTCTTGGTCACTGCTACCCCTTTCACATGCCCCCAGTCATCCCCTCCTTTACCTTTGCCTCCTTTCCCCTCCTCGTCCACTCTTCCCACTACCCCCCCCCCCTTTTCGAACACCCCCATTCCCCCTCCCCCCTCCTGCAATCCTCCCGACCCCACTCTACCATATACATGTCGACCCTTTGGACGCTTCAACATCTCCCCTCTCGATTTTAACTACCACCCCTCCTCCACTGTGCCCTCCTCCCCACATACCTCGGCAGCCTCTGACCCCCCTCCATCCGGTGTTCTCCCTCGTGCCTCGCGATGCACGAAATGCGACCAAGCGTGTAATCGAGGTAGCCTCCTTACACTAGGCGAAGGTGTACAGATGGTGGAAATTCTTGCAACAATGGATAAAGTCTTGGTGGGCAGAGTGTGTGGCTACAATTATGGCACCAAAATATTGCGGCAATGGGTGCAGGAGATTTGGGGAAGATTGTTGCTTGAACTTCCCTTGATTCATACCCTCACCAAAGGTTGGTTTGCACTCTGCTTCTCCTCTAAGGATCCCACTGATTTGGTCCTTTCATATTATTGGCACATTGAGATGGTTGTAGTGCTACTGAAGGATTGGAGCCCCCTATTTGATCCAGAGAGAGAACAGTTGGGGGTGGGACTTGTCTAGGTTCGACTGCCTGGCCTTCTACTACAATTATGGATTGATCAGATTTTCATTGACATTGGCAACTTATTGGGTACCTGCTTGGATCATGAGCGTTCTTATGTCGAATCAGGCAAGATGGCCTATGCTTGCATACCTGTCCATCTGGATACCAAGGAAGGACTAGAGGAATATTTTAAAATAAAGTGGCACAACTCCATCCGGATATAGATTTTGGATTATGAAGGTGTTCCGTTTTGTTGTCACTGTTGTCACAAGGTGGGACATGTCTTCAAGGATTGTCCATTGAATAGACAGGAAACTAGTTCACATACCATGGGTGGACAACACCCCCTAGATCTGGCACAGCTAACGGGCTTCCTCTCGACTCCGGTGACTACACATCAGGAGGATGACATTCTAGAGGTTTTTGATGTCTTGACCAGAGTTACTAGTTCCATGGTCGTTGTAGCACATATTGGCTTCTCTTCATATTCTCGTACTCCTCCTCTCCCTCCCCTCTCTTTTTTTCCTTTTTTATCATCTACTGCATCTCATCATTGTTTGGCTTCCTCATTGGCTGGGTTACCAACTTCATCTGTCACTTTCCCCCCATCCTCCTCTCCTTTACTATTTCCCCCCACTGCCCCAACCATCCCTACTCTCTCTATTTCTCCCCCCTCCACCACCTCCTCTATCCCTCACACCATCCCCCCTTATTAACTCACCCCCCCCTTCTGTTGCGGTGGACTCGACTAACTCCTCCTCTACACATTCCTACAATTTGTGTCCATGTAATCCTACACCCGTGGGTCTGGTTCCCCATCTCGACCCTCCCTCCACTCAAAACAAGTTACCCTGAGGCTGACATTCCAACATTTCTAAGGCCATTATACAAGTTGTTCTTGACGTCGCCTCTGGCAAAAAACTCTCCATTGAAGGGGTTCTTAGAGCAAGGCATACCCCCGGTCTAGTTTCTCGATGAAATGAATCTCCTTCAACTACAGAGGGTTGGCCAGCCCAGCCAAACACCTTGCCCTCAGACGTCTTTTATTTATGTTCCTATGGATATCATTCTCCTATAGGAATTCATGCCTCATCCAAATTTTTCATCCACACATTATCCTCCCTCTTCCCCTCTTAGACTTTCCATGCGTTGGATGCTAACGGGCGATCATATGGACTGGATCTTTATATCAATCCCCGACACATTGAACTCCTTAATGTTTGGGGGAGGGATGGCACTCTGGCGGTGGACGTATTCTCTGAGGCCCTCAGTCTACAACTCAGGATCATCACTGCTTACGGCCCATTCTTGAATCGGCAACTATTCTGGTCAACTCTTATGTAACTATCCCTGTTGCGCACCCACAACTTAATTCTTGTAGGGGACCTGAATTTATCTCTTGGGATATTTGAAACCTGGTGCCCTAATTCTCATGCGGACTCTCTCTCTGATTACTTTTTTCATCTACTTGCAACTCATCATCTGGTTGATCCTCTTTCGACCTCCCCCCCAATTGACGCAACCGGTGTACTAGCGATGATATGGTCGCTCGCAGGCTTGATCATTTTCTCATTAAGGAGGATCTCCTCCTTAATCTTAGTTCGTCTAGAAAATGGATTGGCTCGGGGGGCATCTCTGATCACTCACTAGTCTATCTTGAAATCACTAGTGCTTTCAACAAGCCGGCATCACCTTTCAAATTCTGCTCGGTCTGGCTATAGGACTTCGTCTTCATTAATATGGTAAAAAAATACGGAGGCTTTCTCCCCCTCTGGGATTTTACTCACCCTCATCACTATTTGAACACTCGGCCAAACCAAAAGGGGAAATATGTGGTACCTAGAAGTTAATACGTCATGGTAGCAAGAAGAATTCATAATGTATTTGGGAAAATCTTGTTGACCCAGTGAATTAGCCAGATGTTGACCAAGTTTCTTCATAACCAATGAATGCGCCAGGAAAATTTCCTATTGGCCGAGTGGACCCCGCAAAGATCCTGGGTGGAAACTGTTGGATTGAGGAACTCATTCCAGAACATTAGAAACATGGAGGGAGCAATTGATTAGTTTTCAATTATGATAGGAGAGCCTTGTTGGATGTTCCCACATTCCTTGATTGTCCACCTTTGGTGGTTCCCACCTTCTTGTAGTAACCTTTGGGAAAATTTCCCCATCAAAAGGGCCTTGAACCCCTTCTCCGGAATATGAGCTTTGTGAACCTAGAGTTTGTATTAGTTATGTGGTTAATACTAGATATAACTCATAACCACCCGGAGGTAAGCGGGGGGTTAGTTACCAATAGTCGAGCATAGTCCAGGTCAATTTGGGGAGAGAATTGAACTGATTTGAGAGGAACGGTTTGCACATAGACTCCTCTCCATAAAAAAGCATACTATTACTTGGGCTAAGAACAAAAAAATAATGGAGGATCACGACCTCTCAATTATTGAACAAGAAATTCAGAGACTTAAGAAACCTATAAGGGGCAGTTTCATTCCAGAAGTTGCGAAGGCCCAACTCATTAAGATGGAATCATATCATCATAAAATTCTTCAAAACAGGGATGAAGTCTGGAGGCTAAAAATTCATGCCACTTGGATCAAAGCTGGGGATGAAAAATCCAAATTCTTTCATCAATTTTCCAGGGGTAGGAAAGCCATCAATACCATCTGGGATCTAGAAAATGATGATGGCAGCTCTGCTCCAACTTTCGAACAGCTTGCTCAGAAAGGTATATCCCACTTCAGAGAAATTTATAAGGCACCTTAGCAACCATCATTGGCCAAGATCATCAAGGTGTCCTCCCTATTCCCCAGATATGTAGATCCTCCATCGGTTGAGGACCTCCTTACACTTATTACGATGGGGGAATTAGAATACATCCCAAAATGGTTCAAGAAGGATAAGAGTACTAGCCCTGATGGATGGTCTGTGGAGTTCTATCTCGATTTTTTTGACATGCTGGAACAGGATCTACTGGCAGTTGTGGAAGGGACTCAGTAATCTGGGTGCATCTACGAGGCTTTCAATACCACTTTCGTCGCTCTCATCCCTAAATCGGATCACCCCTCGTCGTTTAAGTATTTCCACCCCATCTCATTATGTAGCTGCATCTAACATATTATGGCTAAGATTCTTGCTAATCGGCTCAAGCCTATTTTATCTAACTCTATCTCTCCTGAACAATTTTGCATTCCTTGAAAACAAACAGATTCATGATGCCATCGGCATTGCTCAGGAAGGCCTACATTCCATGCACACCAAGAAGATCAAAGGGCTAATCCTCGAGATAGATCTTGCGAAATCATTTGATCAAGAAAGTTGGCTCTACATCCGTATGCTCCTTACTCATCTTGGATTCCCCATCCAAGTTATCAATTCGATCATGTGTTGCATCACCTCCATTTCTTATAGCGTTCTCATTAATGGGGCTACTACAGAATTATTTCATGTAGAGCAGGGTCTTCATCATGGTTTTCCACTGTCCCCCCTTCTTTTCCTTCTTACTATGGAAGGCCTCATCAGATGCATCATTGATGAAAGGGACAGAGGCAGACTGAAAGGCATTAAAATTTCAGAGAATTGTATCCTCACTCACCTGTTGTTTGTTGATGACATCATTATTTTTCTCAATGGATTTTTAGGAAACTCCACAGTGGTTACAACAATCCTATTACTATTCTGTACAACTTTCAGGAATGCAATGCAACAACAACAAATCCACTTTGACATGTTATGGCTTCTCCCCACACGAGGTCCACTTTGCGCAGCAACGATTCCCTTTTACTCCTACCCGTTTTGAATATGGAATGAATAATTTGGGATTCTAATTAAAACTTGTTAACTATAAAACTATTGATTGGAATTGTTTAATCACCAAGATTGAAAAGAGACTAAACAACTGGTGCCACCGCTGGCTCTCTAGGTTGGGTAGGTTATTACTTATCAAGTTAGTTTTGGAGGCCATTCCAGTCTACTGAATGTCCCTGGCCTATATTCCGAAAGTAATCCTATATAGGATATAGAATATATGTAGCAAATTTCTCTGGATCGGGGTTAAAGAGGGTCACACATTTTCCTAGTCTAAATGGATGCATATTGCCTTACCTAAGAGCTAGGGTGGGTGGGGAATCAAAGATCTCCCAACTTTTGCACAGAAACTTGCTTATAATTGGGTGACAGATTCTTAGTTGCAACAATCTATGGACCAAGGTTTTCATCCTCAAATACATCCAGCCACCAAGCACTATTGAATGGCTCTATCAACTCCCTGCACATCAACCCAATTGCTCCACGATCTGGAGAGCTATTCAGTGCTCCATCAATCACATTAGTACTGGATTGGCCTGGAATATTGGTATAGGTTCTTTGGTGTGCATTGGTTGGGATCCTTGGACGAGATGTGGAAATGCTCACATCCTCCTACCTGCACTCATTAACACCCTCAACCGAGATGGTATTCACACATTGCATCAAATTGCTAATAGATACCAATATACCATATTCACCCAAGGCTAGTTGAATCATCTAGCTTTACATCTTCATCCACAATTGGAGGTGACTTGGACTACATTTCTGGATGCTTTAAGAGATTCTCATGTCAGAATCACAGACAGTGAGGATGAGCTCATATGGACCATTTCAAAACACGGAAAGTACACTCCAAAAGAGGGGTACCTACATATATACAGTCCACATCGGCCTGATACTCTTCTCCCTTGGTGGTGAACCCTCTAGAAATTAAAAGGACCTGCTAAAGCGAGGCTTCTCATGTGGTGCATACTATCAGATAAAATTCCTAAGGGGACTAATCTCCAAAAGAGCTCACAAATTGGACCCAACAGATGTGTCCTTTGCATTGCTGCTGCTAAAGACATTGTGCACCTTTTCCTCAATTTCCCATCCATCCATGGTCTATGGCATCTTATTATCACCTCCCTCAACCTACAACATCACTAGGATGGGTCATCTGTATCTACTGCATGAGATACCTGGTGGCTATCTGCTTATCCCCACAAGGTTCATAACCTTCCCCTATTGTTTTGCTGGGGAATTTGGATTGCCCACAATCGTGCCATCTTCCACAACTCCCCTCTCAATTGAACCTTGTCTTCTGCTCACATTATCTCCTTCTATCATATGATTCTGGATGACCCCCCACCCCCCCCCCTCCCTGGACAATCACCCCTTAACATATTGATCAATCCCTACCTTGGGCATATTTTGATGGCTTTGCACAAATTCATGGTTGTGGAGGTGGTTTCCTACTTCATTTTACTCCTCTACATTTCTTCAAAGTCAAGATCGGTCTTGGGCATGGCACCAATAATTTTTCTGAACTTTCTTGCCTTATGTATCTTCTACAATTTTCCATTACTAAAAATTTCCATAATTTTCAATCGTTGGCAACTCCAAAATTATCATTGACTGGTTCAACCATCACTCAACCTGTCATCTGCACACACACCAAAGCATATTGGATGAATTACTTCAACTCAAAACACATTTTGATTACATCTCATGTCAACATATTTACAGGGAGAAAAACGCAATTTCCAATCTCCTATCCAAGGAGGGAACACACCTACTGAGAGACCACATGGAGATACAAGAGAAAAATTATCATGCATTTTATCAGTATTTTCACCGCCCTTTTGATCATGATCAAAGGATGGGGTGAAAAGCCCACTAGAGGCATCTCCTGATTTATTTTTTGTTTACTTATAGCATATTTTGAACACAGACTGTTATGTTAATATTTATGTCACACAGTATGTATCTATTCGGACACTTATCAAATGTATTTATTTCTGCTATTTATTTTTCTACCATGAACCAGCTTTATTGCTCATATCAATATGCCCGTTATTTCATATTAATAGAAGCTACGATTTTTCCTGTGGAAAAAAATAAAATTTTCTCTTGCATTGATTAGACCAAAGGGCATTTTCTGATAGGCAAAAGTGCCCCATTTAGTTCTAATTGTAGTATTTAATCTATCTTTAGTATGAACTAATACTTGATTGTAGCCTGAAAATCCATCAAGGAAAGACATTAATTCAGAACCAGAAACTGATTGCAAAATTTGTTCCATTGGTGGTAATAGGAAATTGTCTTTTAAGCAAGCTTTGTTTAAGTTCCTAAAATCAATAAAAATGCGAATATCATCATTATTTTTCCTTACGGGTACTAGGTTTGAGACTCACTTTGAATTCCTAATAGGTAAGATAATCTTGGCATGCCTTAAGGAGTTTTTTTAGTTCACTTTTGATTTTACTTTCAAGATCGGGGTGAATTTTCCTTAACTTTTGTTGTATAGACTTTTTAGCGGATAGTATGTTGGATGATGGAAGTATCATAAGTTTTGAGATATTGATATTTCCATGAGAAGACATTCTTATATTTCTTTAGTAAGTGAATGAAGCCTAATAGTTCATTAGAGGAAAGACCAAGTACTAAGTTAATGTTATGAGGATTAACATTCGTGCCAAGATTTACTAGTTCAAACCTCAAAGTTGAAATTTGTAGCTTAGAACTAGTAACCTTTTTGAATCTATCTTTGAGATCGTAAAGATATTCAAGCTTGACCACAGACTTAGGTGTTATGCATAATTATGGATTACGGATAAAACATTCTTCCCTAGATGTGGTGCTCATCTAGAACAACAGGTTAAAGACTTTGCAGTTACTTTTCCTAATAGTAAACACACACAGAGAACAGATCAAGAAACTTACTTGAAGTCCAAGCGCTTCCAATTCTCCTTCTGTCGCTCTTGTTGTAGCTTCAAATCCAATCTAGATAGCCAAAATATTTCCTGCAAGAATGAACACTAAACAACAACGAGATAGAAATATACAAATGCCTATTCAAGTTATTCAGTTAAATCAATGAAACATGAACCATATACATCAGATAAGAATTCATAACATGGAAGAAAGAAGCTTATACAGATATATATGTGGGAAAGTAAGTAGAAATATTTATTAATGGATAGAAGGGGAGGTTATGAACAAGTGATTGATTTTATGTCACCATCTCCAACAACATCCCAGCCTCATCAAAATGCACATCTCTCCATCAGCATGTTACACAAATCAACTCCTCAATTGAAATTCCACTAGCATTTCTCTACTCAAATTCGTCCTTACCAAGCACTATGATTTGTGCTCAATTTATAGAGGATCTTAAGGTAGTTTTAAAATCAATGAATTTCTAATAATAGGCAAGACATGTTCCCAGTCTCAGAGGTCTCAAATGGACACATGGATTCGAAGTTTGACACATATGCACTCTTCTAGAAAACACTAGCCAAGTGGAGATTCTGGAACAATGAGAATTTCGCTCCCAAATGACCAATGCACCCCTGAGTGTCGAAAAGTGCTTTGGAGAGCACCTTTGAATGGAGGTACCTGCATATGCAACGCACTTAGCCCCTTGAGAGACTGTGTTGGTGAGCTCATAGGTATTATAATGTAAACTTCAAATCTTGGAAACCTTGTAGATGGAAGTCATAGATGATTTGTTCTTGTTCTTTGTCTTAGGGTATGTAGAAATTTAAATGATAGGGGATGATATACCCTATTCATTGGTCCTGGGGATGATGTCCAGTTAACCAGGTGATTGGGAATGGTGCCCAAATTGACCTATAATAATTTCTGCCTAAAGCATGAAGTCAGAAAAATAATAACATTATTTTGATTGAGATGATTTACACTATGATGGGCTAGAGATGAAGTGGAGTGGAGACCTGCATCAATCTTACAATACATTACATCATGACATATCCTCTTCATCATAAATTGCTAAGGGAAGGCATTCCCATGCTTAGCACATAAACTATCTAATAACATGTACATAATTCAGAAAGTCGTCTACTTTGGAATGTTGCCCAATACAGACATGCCTATAGATATAGGCCCATGTTGAGATGAAAATATGTATGTAAGGTCGTCGTACAGATGATGTGTACAAAAATCTTGAAATCGTAGTCCAGATGGCTGAAACTAGATCCGGGGTCTTCTTATCTCGTTCACTTGATCATTCGGGTACAAGTCTAGCCATGCGAATATATGATTTGTAGTCAAACATGGAAAGACATCGTTTTATTACCAGGCAATGATGTGAGTTGTTAACAAATGCGAGAGAACCACCATTGATGTCAATGGCCCTCAAGGTACTACAATACATTTCGTAAGGCATGAATAGACGATTTGATGTCGAACTCCAAACAAAATATTTCGGTCAAAAGTCTGGAAGCGAGGATCTTGTCAATGTTGTAAACAAGCCTCATGGTACTAGAATATGATGTTTCTATGTGAACTTCCAGGATAATGATTTACCATCAAAAGGAAGCCACCTTATTGTGAAACGAGAGTCACTAATTTCGGAGACAAAGGTATGACTTGATATAACAATGTTCAGGGATGATTGTCATGAGAATGAAGGTTTATGAGTATTGCAGAAGTATGAGTATTCACCGGATGACTTCTCGTGAACATATTGGCAACACTGAGATGAGTTGGTAGCACTAACCCAAAACTGAAGTGAAGGTATGATGAACCATAGGTATGAATTAACCGTTAAGAATATTACCCAACCTTAATAGTCACGGTGATGGAGTGAAGTGTCATGTTCAAGAGCGACCTGCTACTGTAAAAAAATTTGTTCACTTTCCCAAATTTTCCCCGGTCATTTGTTGACTAGTACCTCTTTTTTTTTACAATCTTGAGGAGGATAACATATGCTTGATCTATAATTCAACCCTTCAAGCGAACAATGAATCGCTATGTAATAATTTAATGAGTCCAGAGATGAATGAAACTCGATTCTTTCTATGATCAACAAGTCCATTGCTATTTTATGTTTTAATGAGCCTAATGACAGTGACAGCCCGACATTTTTTCATATTTAGAGAGTTTCAAAAAGAGGACGAAAAGAAAACTCTATAGGTACTTTTTCGTAAAGTTGTCGCTCAGATCCGAAATAGTGTAAAATAATATCTGAGAGAACCTATTTAGTCATGTTTTACCAAGGTATTCCTTTTTCGTAAATAATCTATCTCAGTCCGGAAAAGGGTTAAACTTATACTGAGTAGATATCAATTCATTTACTTTTATGAGCTCGAAAAGACAAGTGCTCGGAAATCTTTTCACATTATCGGAGTCTGAAAACAGTTGAAAGAAGACTCCAGGGGTTCCTTTTTCGTTGTTATCGAAGCTCTAAAAAGAGATAAAAGTGCGCTTCAAATCCTTTTTCATTTTTAACAAAGCTCGAAAAAAAAGGATAAAAACTATGCTTTGTGGTCAAATCATTCTTGAAATAAATCCGCATGACTAATCTATTCATAAGTTGTAAAACCTGTTCAAAACAACATCAAATGGATTAAAAATACATGTTTCATGATAAAAATATAATAAAACTATAGTCATAGCAATAAATATTTATTGCAAACAATTAAATGACTAAATAAAAAGAGTTTTACTATTTGTTTTTACCACTCACTAGTTACCATTTTCATTTTGGAGCTCTGAACCTATTTTTGCCCCCAAACTTCAGCAGTTGATTGGGTTCAATTGGTGAGAATTTTTTGAATGCCCCCTACAAGAGAACATGTTGAATGCCCCCTGCAAGAGAAGATGCCCCCCAAGCTTCATTTCATTCACCTAAGTAAACTACTGGTTACTAATAGTTGGATGGAATGAAGGTTCATTTACGAGATCAGATGGAAGATTCGTTGTAATTAGGGGAGGATTTGGTTCATTTTTTAATGAGCTTGACATAGGAAAAAAACTATGCTCATGACCTGTTTCATTTTTTAACGAGGTTGACACAGGAAAATAACTTTCCTCAAAGGAAAGTCTTGTTTCATTTTTTAACGAGGTTAACACAAGAAAAAATAACTATTCTCAAAGGCACTTGTTTCATTTTTTAACGAGGTTGACACAAGACAAAATAACTACCCTCAAAACTTGATTCATTTTTTAACGAGGTTGACACAGGAAAATAACTATCCTCATAACTTGTTTCATTTTTTAATGAGGTTGACATAGTAAAAGAACCATCCTCATCGTGCAGTTGGACTAGTGAGTGTGTGTTGGAAAAGACGTAATCTAACGGAGTCATCATTTAAGGAGCTTCATGAGCACCATAAATAATAAGTTATAACATGCGTCGACAGGTCTTCTCCAAGGTTTCCATTGAAATTTAGAATTTTTAAGGGTAATTTTTGTGGTATCACCGGCCACCAAGGAGAATAACTGATGGGATCAACTTGATATTGCACTGAAGATGTGAATAAAGGATCAAGCCATTTAGTACTCATAAGGGAGGAACCAGATAGGATTCCAAATGATTACATGGGTGAAGTCAATGGACAAAACATCGAAGATGAAGCAACAAAAGATGTTGTCACAGTTGAAATATATGGTTCAATCTGGGATGTTATCTTAGCCATGGTCAAATGACCCAATGTATACCCGATAGTATCTACAGGAACTTGAAGTGAAACAGGATCAACAAAATCAGAGGAAGGTGATTGAGGAAAAGACTCGTACAAGTAAAGCTCCTACCGAAAATGAGTTGGAGTTAAAGGTGTCTCGTCTTATGGTATTTCTTCAATCAAAATCAAACAAGGTGGAAGTATTTCGCCATCAGGCTCGAAGTATATTTCAGGTGGTTGACTGTGCAATATGGGAGACTCAATGTTTACAATAGATAATGGAGTGACCAATACAGGAACAACTTCCGGTTGTTCGACTTCAGGATCAATATTTTCTCCACTTAGGGAAAATAGTAAATGAAATATAAGGGGATGATAGACCCTATTTCATTGGTCCTAGGGATGATGTCCAGTTTGACCAATAACAGCTTCCCCTTAAAGCACAATGGGATCTAGATCAACTTCCAGTTGAACAACGTCGGGTTCAAGAGGTATGGTCTCACATATTGGATGCATCATGACCATGAGTAGCTGTGAGGACTCCGTCTCGACAACAGTAGACGAACCAGGATGTGTAGAAACAACTTGTGCCAAATCTGGTATATGGGAAGATGATGCTTCACTAGAGGTACTGATAGTACTGGTTTCGGTAGAGTGATGTCACCTTCGCCGTCTAGAAGTAACTTCTGGTGGTAAAGGTGGTTTCAATGCTAGTCTACGTGAACGACAAGGAAAAGGATTTTGTTCTTCCACGATGACTGATTTATTTTAACCAAAAACAAATAAACAAAATAAAAGGGTATTACTAGGAAAAAGTTTTACCAAGAAACTGTGAACTACATAACACCTCTTGGCGAACCAAGAAGTACGGGCAAGCAATCTCCCCGAATGTTGTGTTCGATGTATCGCAATTTACAAGGTGGCCAACTCGGTTCACTATGGATGGATAGCAACCTAAAGTTGTCCTCCCAGATATACCCAAAGGTACGTGGAGGCCCAAGTCCATATTAGTGTTGTCTAATGCAAAACCACACAATGAGAGCACCCCTTTATACTTTTCGTACTGTAACACTGCCGGATATACCTAAACGTACGTGGACGAGCTACAATATACTTACATACATGGAGTGAGGTATCACACGCAGAATTTATCGCAGACAATTAACGACAGATGCTATGTTTTATGACGTCGGAACACGTCTCTAGCCTAGACCTTATAAATTTTATCGTTATGGTTCCAATGCTTTTTTAGGTAAATTGAGATAAATTTTAAGTTGATCTTGTTTATCATTTTTCCTTTCAAGGTTCACCGCGATGATGTATTGTAAATTCCTAAAATGTAAACGAAAAATGATAAGCAATCTTTCACTTTTAGTTTTTCAATGAAAATCCTAGCTACTAGAGGGAAAGATCAATCAATTTGAGAGCAAACAATCAAAAAGCACAAACTAAATGCAGCTTTCCTAATTGTTCCTATGCAAAACACACAATCCACTACATGAAAATGTAGGTTTTTATTTTCAGTCCCTTTAATGTGAATGCAGAAAAGGAAACTAAGTGCATCAAATCAATAAAAACAAATGCCTTTTACTTTTGAGAAATGAGGATTAGAACAACAATTTCTCCTACAAGAAACGAAGAATTTACGACAATTTCCTTTTTCAAAAGCAAATGGATCTAATGCAGCAATGAAAATAATTTGAAATTAATTCATTAATGATAAAGAAAAACACTTTAAATAAACATTGAACAAACTTTTCTTTCAAAGGAGGAAGATATGGATAGAGTTACTAGTCAATATGAGGTATCAGGCTCTTTAAAACACATCAAACAACAAACTGAAATCAAATGAAATGAAAAAATCAAAGGAATTTGGTTTATTTTAGGGGGAAATGCAGTCTCTAAGGGGAGACAGTGGATTGCAACACACCCCTAAGTGGGAGACAGTGCTATGAAAAGCATTGCATCCTGTCCAATAGTGCGTTGGGCGCAACAGAGAACAAAAAACTCAATTGTTCAACACACTTCTAATGCAAATATTGATTTCAAAAAACCTAATATTTCAGGGTAAATGCTACTGGGTGAATAAACAAAGATAAATAGAGGCAAATACACCAAGGATGAAGGTAAACTTCCCTAGCGGAGTAGCCAATTTGTTATGCGGAATTATGGATTACGGATAAAACATTCTTCTCTAGATGTGGTGCTCATCTAGAACAACAGGTTAAAGACTTTGCAGTTACTTTTCCTAACAGTAAATAGACACACAGAACAGATCAAGAAACTTACTTGAAGTCCAAGAGCTTCCAATTCTCCTTTTGTCCCTCTTGATGTAGCTTCAAATCCAAGCTAGATCGCCAAAATATTTCCTGCAAGAATGAACACTAAACAACAAAGAGATAGCAATATACAGATGCCTATTCAATTTATTCAGTTAAATCAATGAAACATGAACCATATACATTATATAAGAATTCATAACATGGAAGAAAGAAGCTTATAAAGATACATATGTGGGAAAGTAAGCAACAATATTTATTAATGGATAGAAGTGGAGGTTACAACCTAGTGATTGATTTGATGTCATCATCTCCAGCAGCATCCCAGCCTCATCACAATGCACATCTCTCCAACAGCATGTTACACCAATCAACTCCTCAATTGAAATTCCACTAGCATTTCTCTACTCAAATTCTTCCTTACCAAGCACTAGGATCTGTGCTCAATTTATAGGGGATCTGAAGGTAGTTTTACAATCAATGAATTTATAATAATGGGAAAGACATGTTCCCAGTCTCAGAGGTATCAAATGGACACATGGATTCGAAGTTTGACACATTTACACTCTTCTAGAAGACACTAGCCAAGTGGAGATTCCGGAACAATGAGAATTTCGCTCCCAAATGACCAACACATCCTTGAGTGTCGGGAAGCACTTTGCAGAGCACCTTTGAATGGAGGTACCTGCATATGAAATGCACTTAGCCCCTTAAGAGATTGTGTTGGTGAGCTCATAGGTGTTATAATATAAACTTCAAATCTTGGAAACCATGCATATGGAAGTCATAGATGATTTATTCTTGTTCTTTGTCTTAGGGCATGTAGCAATTGAAATGATAGGGGATGATAGACCCTATTCATCAGTTCTGGGGATGATGTCCAATTAACCAGGTCATTGGGAATGGTGCCCAAATTGACCTATAACATTAGGTATGAAATTTTCTTCAGGTTTATGTTTCAATTGCTTTCAATGTTCATCTTCATCAATTAATTGATCATCATATGCTCCTTCTGATGTAAGAAAAGTTATAACATCATCATTGAATACTCTCCAATTAGTCACATTATCAGGAATAGATGGATAAAAATCAACTCTATAAAAAATCTATCTCGATTGTAATCTTCTGAAGAAATAAGTCTGGATGCTACATTAGCTAGAATTTTTGCATTGCATTTTGAATTATTGGAACAAACGAGATATTTAATGCTAAAAAAATGAGAGGTAAGAGATTGTACTAATGACTGGTAATGTTTAAGATGACTAGAAATATAGTGTATGGTATTTCTTACCTATTTGAAAATTATTTCGGAATCACCATATACTCAAAGATATTTGACACCAAGATTAATTGCTTTGTATAAGCATTGGATCAGTGCCTCATATTCTGCGGTGTTATTTGTGCATTCAAATTCAAGACTGCATGCCAACATTGTATTTTCACCTTCTGAATTTATTAATATACAACCAACTCCTGCACCTTCACCAAATTTTGATCCATCAAAGTATAATGTCAAGAACACAGTACTAATACAAATTTTATCTATGATATTTATACATTAGGAAGAATCTGACTGAGAAAAATTTTCGATCTGAGAATTAACTAAGTTGGTGAGAAATGGAGATTTCTGAGCATTAAAATTCCCCAAAAAGGATTCACCAAAGTAATTTCCAAGAATTTTATTAGTAAAATCCATGGGTTCATTCTCATCTTCAAATTCTGTTACTAAGTATTTCATGTATTTTTCTGTGGAAAAATAACCATGAAGCTTTTTTGACCAGTCTCTACTTAGGATTAAACCATAAAATTGAGGGATCAACAACTAAAATATCAATTACTTGATGAACTTTTGAATTGGATTCCAATCTGATAAGGACTGAATTCATTTCTCCTAACACCTTAACCTTTCTTCTATCTAATTTCACAATGTGTACTATATAATTTTGAGGAGCTATATTAAATTTTAAACAAACAGAATATGACATGGTGTTTGAAGAGGCTCCAGAGTCGATTAGAAAATTATGCACATTTTTGTTGAATATTTCAAAAGTTAAAAGGAAGGGAGCAGTATGTGAATTAGATCTGTCACCGATTAAAATAGCATCACTTGCATTAATTTTCTCAGGTGAATCACTAGGAGGCTTACCAACTACTTTTGAAGCTTTAGATGTAACAAGGTCAAGTAATGATGCAGCAGGGACTACATTCAGCTCTTTGAGTAAAATTTTCTATTGATGCTTCAATTTTCTCAAGTCATGTATGGAGATATTTGCCTTTATCTTCTTCATATATTGCACTATATTATATTCAATAGTATCAGAGACCACTAATGTCGTATATGTATATGGAAGAGTAGAATAAGTTGGATTTTATTGAGAATAATGAGTTTTCTTGTTAATCACTTTGTCCTTAGTAACAGTGGATGAAGACTTTTTTTTTTAGGTGACTGAGAGAGGTCAGTAGAATTTTTACTTATAGTGTTAATTGGAAGTGCCTCATGTTCATATACATGTTGGAAGGATAAATTCCCATAGTCCATAAAATTCAACTAATTCTTTTTCAAGAGATTCTTCTACAGATGATATTGTTTCATATTGATCTTCGTCTTGATTTGATTCAACATTCGAGATTACATTTGAAGGTTGAGAAGCTTGTTTTTTCTTAAAAGATCTAAAATGTTTATTCGAAGACGACTCAACTACTTGTTTCTTTATCTCAACCATATCCTTTGAAATAGTTTTGAGGACTTTTTTTAATCCCTCAATATCATAAGGATCTTTATATGTTTTATTTTTGGGCTCATACTTAAATGAAACCATCTTATTTTTTCTATCTTCTTGTGCAGTTTTTTTCTCTAAATCAAGGATTCTTTTTTCAACAGAAAGAGCTTATTTCAGGTTCTCTACCAATGTAGCCTTATTGGATCTATTTAAAAAAAATTCAATATTAGAAGGAAGAGAGGATATGTACCATTCTATTTGTACATCTACTCCAAGATTAGATGTGGTTGGGATCCTATTGAGTAGCTTATTAAATCTAGAGTTGAAATATTTGATCTTTTCTCCTATATTTGCTTTAAGATTGGAAAGATCATTGATAATAGTAGCAGTAGTAAGAACATCACCAAGTTTAGTAAGGAATTTTTCTTCAAAAATATCCCAACTAGTAATAGTTCTTGATGGTAGTGAGAAATACCATGATCCAGTTGATCCTTGAAAAGTATAAGGAAACAATATAACTACAAAATCTTCTTCAGTGACATCATTAAGATTCATGGCAAGTATTAAATCATGAAGATGTTCTTTAGCAGGTAGATTGTCATCAGGGTTATACTTAGCCAACCATATTTCAGGATACTTAGGTAAAGGATGAAGAGGAACTGGTAATTGAACAACTCCAGGATTTTGCCAAGGTCTGGCTGCCATTTTGTTAAGTGGAGGATTAGTTTGCCCTGAAGAAGGATTTGGAGAGGAGGAAGCAGTTCCAATAGTGGTTGTTGGTATAGAAGAAACAACTATGGAACTAATATTGCTCGAGGCAGCAATTCCACACTGGGAAGAAGAAGGAATGTGAATTGATGAATAAATTGTTTGAGAATATGTAAAAGGAGGAATAAATGATGGTGCTTGAGGGGTAGAAGAGGATTTAATCTCGCTAGTAGATGATTTAGTTTTAGATATAAGAGATTTCCTACGATGAGAATGGAGAGGAAATTAAAAAGGGATTACTCAGATATTTTCACTCTTAGAATGGGTTAATACACTAGTGCCCTCAAATATTGAAGTAACACTTCCTTCTGAGGCTTCAAAAAGTACAATTTTCTCTGCGAAAATTGAAATTTTTTCCATTTTTTTAGTAATGTATATACTTCACGTGATTTTGGTGTATAATCTGAAGAGAGTTCTTTATGTATAGAACTAGGAGATTTGGGGGAAAATTGATCAAATTTTGATCTAAGAATAGGAGATCTTGAACTAGGACTACAAGTTGTAGACTTGGAGGGAGAATGACTCTTCTGATGGTCTTTGATTTTTGGATTAATATTTGGTGCCATTCATATTCATATGGCCCTCCTTCTAGTGCCAAAAACGTTGAGGCCCCAAAAATCATTGCAACAACATCAAGGAAACTACCCAATCGAGGACTTCAAAACCGTCCCTTTTCTGTTTGGAATGGTGGCTTCGACTAGATTTATGGGACCAGTTTCCCAGTGGAATATAATTGGGTGAATGGATGGATTTATAACTATATGTAACTTAGTATATGGAAGTAATATCAATCTTGCAGTAAATAATATATCTATCTACTATGTATTCTGAGATGAAATGTATTCTTTGTCTTTCAGTGGATGCAAATGAAAATCATACAAACACTTAGAGATATGAAAACGATTTGAATTAATTGATTTAATTCAATAGTTAATTAAATAAATTAGATAAAGCTTATATCACAACTATTAAATGTCTGTATTTAATATGCATCAAAAGATAATAGTATAACATTTTCAAAAGTGAGTTAATGCCAAACTGTATTCAAATAGATACTTGAAACAAAACACCATAAGACAAATAACCATTTATCATTTGAAATAAAATATAACACATAGGATAAAAGCACCATGTATATGTTCACTTTTTTTATTTTACTTGGTCCAACCCTTTATATTCAGAAAACTTCAAGGGTACAAAAGTGCAACATCCGTAAAGTCTTCCTTTCAAAATTTTAGGACCCCTTCTTCAAAGTAATGAAGGGGTTTATATATTAAAAAAAAGTCTTAAAATAGTTATTACAATAAAAAGTTGAGAAGGTTTAAAACAACCCTCCCTAAACTAAGTGAAAATTAAACAGAAACAAAATTTAAAGGGGTGACTTACTTGATGATTGTCTTGATGTCTCATTAGCCATTCGTTCCTTCAGTTGAAGGATGTTAAGCATAGGCTTAATATCTAGAGTTTGGCCTAGCTTGATGCACAACTTTCCAGTGAAAACAACATTCGAAAGTGGAGGAAGCATGTAGGAGGATGTATCTATAAGACGATGCAGCATAATCCTTTGGCTATGTGGCTTTACTAAGTATCTCCAATACTTATCCCAATCTAGTTTTTCTAGCTTTCTGATGTGTTCCTCTTTTACCTTTGAAACTTCTTGCCATTGTCTTATCAAGTCTTTCACAATACGAAGTGCACCAGGAGGACATCTATCAATAAGGTTTGCAGTGATGAGATTTTGACTAACATTTTCCGTAATGTTAGTAGCCACATATTTTTCTCTATAAATGGCTCTTTCAGCATGTTTCAACTGTATGTCCCAATCAGTAAACAATTTTTCCTTATTTGAGTCTTCAATCCGTGGCAGGTTGGCCTTTTGGTCATCATTAGAATCTAGCCAGGTGACATGCCGTGAAACCTTATCATCATTGTCATCAAAACTAATCCTTTGGTCTGAAATGTGATTCATCAGTGAATCGCTTTGTTCACACAAATCAAGAATATTTGATAATGTTTTACCAAAAATGACTTGTTTTTGTGCCAATAAAGTATTTATTTCCAAGGCCTATTTTTTGAATTCATCAATCTTTGGATTTTCAATTACTCTATAAAGAAATGCAATTGAAGAATTTGAGTGTCCTTTGAACTAATTATGTTTTGGTGTTGAATCTTCAATTGCTTCATGCTCTCTTGGAGTTGTGTCACCTGCGTTTGTAGTTGTTGATTGACATTTTGTTTCTGTGCTTGTAGCTCAAGTTCTATTTGGATGATTTATTCATCCTTTTCTTTCATCAACTGTTGAACCTCATAAGCTTTATCAATAGTTGCAGAGGCATAAGCTCCTGAGAACTAAGCTAGGCGAGTTGGATCTTGTGAAGGATCTACCTGTGAGTCTTTCCAGACAACATCAATTGAGATATATCCTTGGACAAGGGGTTGAGATTTCTTTGATATCCTTATTTTCTTCTATCTGTTCATAACTACTTTAGTTTATAACTATAGAAAATGTCCAGAGGAGGAATTTCCTCAATGTTAATTACAATTTCAGTAGTGGGGAACATCGGGATGAATTCCACTCTCTCTGTGCTTACTAATTTGTCAGAGGGCTCAACAGTGAATGAGCCTTGAATTTTAGTTTTGAGGCATATGCACAATCTGTTGTTGATCAGTAATTATAACTCCTTGTTCTCCGTGGACTTTTAGGTTAAATTCCTTCCAAACTTCACTCAGATTACTTGGGAAATTTAAATCCATAGTTTGAACTTCGGTTGATTTATCTTGGTCTGTTTTGCTAAGGAGTTCAATGTCCTTTGTTGCTGGTCCATTCTCATTTTCCTTATGAGTTAGGGGTTGGGATAATTCCATCATTTTTAATGTAATTACTTCCAATCTCTTGTTCTTGTATTGTTTAAACTTTGGTAATTATTGTGGATAGAGGCGTAGGGCTGCCAACTTCTGAACTACAGAGTAATTATCGACTAAATCAATTAAGTCATCGAAATCATCATCTTCATGAACAAAAGGCCTAATTTTAACTTGGGCAGTAAAATTATTGACAACTTTAATTGAGTCATATTGTCTGTTTGAAATTGTAAACAATTTCAAACATTTAATTTGGATGATTTCTAAAACTACATGCTTGTAATTGTCTAGACCATAAACACCACAATTAATTGGAATGGAAGGCCATGATTCTTTCTTAGCCTCCTTTAGAAACCTGGTTAGTCTATTTCCAACAGTTTTATATGCTACTTCTCTTGCGAGAAGCTTATCAAGAACATACAAGGGTAGAACATGTAGCTGAGCTAAGCTCTCAAATACTCTAACATAGGTGAAAAACTCTTCTCCAAACCATTTTCTAATGGAGGAAAAATTATCTTGAGCCTCTATTGACAATCTGGGGGCTTTCTCATTAAAGACAGCTTGAAACAAAGGGAGAATGACTCCATGGCAGATTTTATAAAAATGGTTCTCAAATTTTGATTTCCATAACATGCTATGAAATATATGAACGGGTAGGGGGTCCTGGGTAGTCCATTTCCATCCCATGGCTAGAAAATCCGAAATGTAACACACAACGTCCATGATATAACCACTCTTATAAAATGAGGGGGAAATTTTGGAGGAAATGGAGCGATTTTTCATATATTCCAAAATTTGAGTAGCAATATTATTAGACGGAATATTTCCCCAATCCATGACATAAGATTCTACAACTGCTTCGATGTGGGGAACCCATTCTACTGAAAAACTGGGAGTGTTAGGCTGTCCAAAGAGCCTAGACATCATGACAACAACATAATAGTAGGAAATTGTAAGGGAGTCAGTAGAATATATACCCTTGTCATCATTCTTGTGGTTATTGGAGTTTTTTCTCTATTGCTTTATTGGATTTTATTTGAGCTCATTCTCGCTGGAAAACTGTGCCAAAAATTCCTTGTGATAGACCTTTTTAGGGTCTGGGATTGGTACATCAGCTTCAAGTCTTCGAATTTGAAGGAACCAATCATCGATCCTCTATTAGTTCAAAAATTCTTGTCCCCAATGTTGAGGTCATCAATGATCCATCTTACCATACCAGTGTATGGTAATATTTTTGGTCACGCAGCAATTCGATGCAGGAAATAATTGGCCACTTCTTCAGTAGTAGCTTCTGAGGAATTAGAAGCATCAATAATAGCTTTCCTTTGGACTTTGTGAGATTTCTCATCTTCAAACAACTTGTACATGGATTCTCATGAGCAGGATCTGCTTTCCGGTCCACATGTAGTCTTGGCAAAGAGAGGAAGCATCTATTTTCTCTCGGTTGCAGTGGGTGCAAGTTTTACAGGGGCCATATGTTTCTTAGCTTTCTTAAGAGCTTTATAAATTTCCAAATAATTCTTCTTATTTGGGCTCACCTGCGAATAAATGAGAAATAATAAGCGGAAAGAGGGAACTTTGATTTTAAAAATGCACAAGTACCAAGTAATGGAAACAATTAAACGAATGAAACTTGGCACGCTGATAATATATGAATTCAATGCTTCTCACAGTCAAATCATTATGGAGGCATGGGCTACAAAACCATTAAGTTATGGAATTAATGGTTGGAATGGTTTGATGTGCCAATTTCCAATTGCGATATCGCAATCACAATATCGGCGAAAATAGATGGAGTGCAAAGTGTTTGTGTTGTGAAAGTGCGATGTGTGATTTGCGATATACTATACCGCATCGATGAATATGGTTGAGAGGGAAGAGTGTTTATGTTTGCGGAAATGCGATGCGATGGATTATATCACATCAGAAAAATATGGAGGGTGACAATAAGACTGTCGGGGTAGAGTTGCGAAATGTGAAATGAAATTTTCGATGGCCTACGTGGTGTAAGTGGGTCCCACAAGATTTTCTTATAGAATTTTCTTGAAAAAAATGTTGTTTCCCTCTATGAAAGCGCTTTTTTTATATATATCACATCGTAATATGTTTTAATCAATTTTTAGAAGTCATATGTGCTTCATTGCGGTATTGTGATTGTGATAATGCGATCTTTCTCTGCTTGAGTGCTTTTAAGGCCAAAATTGAAGGTTTTTTCCCCTTTTGATTCCTATTTCTATCTAAATAAATCACTCTAAGGGTCTTATTTTTTTTACTCTAAAAATTTAAAAAGGGTCCCCATTATTTTCTAAGGTAACTAAGCTAAAATAATGGGGGTTGTTGAATAGGACAATACGTCCCCATGTGTAAGTTGATGATGTTGTTGTTAGGATGTGTTTGTCAAGAATGCATTTCAGTTGTATATGCATTTGTGGCATGTCAATGTCTATTTGTTATTATGCATGCACTGTCTTGGTTAAGACTGTTTTCCATGATGTCATTGTATAAATTTTAGGTCATCATGATGTTGTTGGTATGTTATGATGTTGATGTGCTAGTTGAGATAAAGCAGGAGATGCAGATCATCAAAGTGAAATATTGACACTAGACTTCAGGGTAAGAGCAGATCGTCATATAGGTATTGTATGTTTGGCATGCATGTATGTTGGTTAATGGTTGTTATAAGCAATAGGGTTATGTACGTGTTCATTATTCTATGGTTGTTGTTATTTAATGTATGATATATGTTAGTTAATCAATGTGATCATATGTACATGTGTTAGTTATTCATGCATGATAGTGACTTGTTTTTATATGCATTGTGGTCATATGTATGAAGGTTATGGTCATTGCAACTAAGATCTTGATGTTATCATGTTTTGTGTTAATTTGGATTGACCTATGCAGATGATTCTGGTTATGAAATTCAAGTATGAGTTAGTATATTTGTGATATTGTGTCGTACTAATTTGGACTGACTGTGCAGATATGATTGTTAGGAATGGATGAAAATTGTTTATGAACTTAGGAGGTGAACATGTTACTTAGTTATTGTTATGGATATCATGACCTTATTTATGTTTGAGCTGAATTGTTGTGAATTTATATCATGCTAAACTAGATTGATTATGAATACAAGATAGCCTCCCTTGAGATTCATTAAGGTATGATTTTTCTTATATTGTCTACTTGGTGCTTGAATGTTTGATTATGTCATCTATTTGGTGTTTGAGTGTTTGGTGTCTATTATGTCATCTATCTGTTGTTTGGATGTTTTACTAGTGTATGATATGAGTATGTGTCTATAATATTTCCTAAAGGAATGATCTTGTTTCAAGATGGTTGTACTAACATATTATGTGCTGAGAATAGTTAATATGTACTTGAGTGCAAGTAGGTAGTAGTTGTAGTATTATGGTTGTTGACTATGAGTTGACTATTATTTATGATATGATTGTTAGTCTTGGAAAAGGTTTATTTCAAATTAATAAATATAATATCTTGATCTTTAGAACGTGTGACTTACATGTGTGAGTAGTTGTAGGACAAAATGCTTGGTATTAGCATGACAAGATAATAGTTAATTTGTTTATATAACTAACAGTTGGGTGATATGACAGTACATAGTAAGACTCGATTGTAGCAAGGTAAAAATTAAAAGAAAGGAATTGGGTGAGAATTCCTTTAGCTATGTTTGGAAACCACAATTCCAAATGAAAGAATACTTTGCATACATGAATTCTTCTTAACCCTAATCTTGTTTGACATTGTGTGGATATATGTTATATTCGTGAACATGTATTTAACAAGTATAATAGTTTGCTTCCAAATATAGCTGGATTCATCAAGAAATTGGAGTTCCTTGAGATATGATATGTGTATGTGTTTAGTTACAAGGTAGCATGCTTGGCACAATAAGGTAAGGAAACTGATATGTTGTTATAATTATATATGCACTGACAATTATGTGCGTTATGGAAAAAGAGACTACCATGAAATCTTGAAGAAGGCTCGGGTTGAGCTTTCCTTGGGAACCATGGGGTTGAATCATGGTGGTTATTTCTAGTCTTGTGCCTTTGATATTTTTTTATTTGTTTACGCTTGATTTGCGGTCTTGATTGCGTTTAGTACATGATCATGCCACTTTGTTTGTGGTGTCATATTGTGTAATTTTTTGTAGATTTTCTATTCTTGATGCACCTTTAATTTTATTCCTGATATCAAATAGCAATCACATAAACAAGAAAGTAAAATGTTGATAGAACATACCAATAGATCGACGGAAGACAAGTCAAAAATATACTTAACATGATCAGAAATTATATGTGTTGTGGTGCATTACGGCGGTCAACAAGATGCTTCAACCAACAAAGTCTCTTCACGGAAATCCAACCATAATGTGTCACACAACCCTTTTGTACAGCTCTACAACGGTGAATCCAAAGTCAACAAAAGTCAATGTTGTCCAGTCAACGGTCAATGCAAAACAACAACAACAAAAATTCAATGCAAACAAGTCAAAGTCAACGTCCAGCCTCGGTTTTGTGCCAAAAAATGCGGACTGCGGAGATCGAGATTTTGGGAGAGTTTTAGGTCAAGTTGACCAAGAATTAACCAAAGTAAACGTTGGTCAAATATGCGTTGAAAACCCCAGACCAGATCTGAAACCCTAGCTGTTTTTTTTCCCACATGTGAGTGAAGAGGAGCCTCCAAGATGATGATCGAACCAATCAGATGCAGAGAGAGAATGTGTGATGAGTGATGGTGAAAATGACCTCCAATGTTGACCTATATATATATATATCCATCAGTGAGGGTGTGTGACACATCTGTTGGGGCTCCAAGCCTACATTACAATTCTAGACGACCTTGCACATCAGTGGAATTAATTCAAAATAAATGTTTTTCTCATCGGATCAAGATGATCTTTCACCTCTCTGAAAGAGGAATCCAATAAAAATATTGGCATCATCATCTGAGCATCACAACATGGATTTTGGACCTAGTTGCCAAAAATTAACATTCTCTCTCAACTAGGGAGAACTCCATCCACCTGCGCCATCTAAACATCGTGTGTCATCCTGCCGTAACTTGCTTTGCTGGGTTCTTTATTTCAGAACAGAAAGGTGAGTCACAAAGACATCACTCTCGCTTGACAAAATTAGTTCAGAGGTCTGAAACCTCTATAGGACTCAAAGGTGTCACATACCAACCCAAAGTTGGTTTAACTAACCTGAAGTCAGTTGGAGGTCTAAAACCTCACTAGAAATGGAGAGTACGACAATATTTGATGCGTCCATCGGTCTTTGCTACTATTCTCTAGCATTTCCCACCTCATTGGCCAAGATGAGAGGTACTTCCCATGAGTTCAGGACTCCATGGGTAGGATGTATACAAGGCACAGATTAAAGAGAGGTGAACCAACTCAATATCATAATGGTGGGGCAGAAGCACACCAACAAGGTTCGGTAATCCTAGCCCTGTGGTTGCTAGGATCGATTTTGGAACACGGGATTCTCTAACAAATGAACCCCACTCTGGTTATCACATAGGATAACAGTGGTATCTAGCACATGCCTGAACATCTCACTGAAGATCTTTCGCAACAAAAATACTTCAAAACAGACCATACTAGTTGCAATCTATTCGGCCTCAGCGATGCTCAGAGCCACCGACTTCCACTTCCTGCTCATCCAAGATATCAAATCAAACCCAAGTGTGAAGAAACATCTAGATGTTCTCTTGTGATCCAAAACATTGCCAGCCTAATCAAAATCAGTATATCCATGAAGTCTCAAACTCCTGGCAGTGTATCTCAGCCCATGGTTTATTGTGCCCCAAAGATATCTCAACAAATTCTTAGTACCAACCCAGTGAATGTGATGAGGATCAACCATGTGTTGACTCAAAGTGTTTACTGAAAAACATACGTCTGGACGGGTGTTCACTAAGAACATTAGGGCCCCTACGAGTTGACGATACTTGGTAGGATTTTCTTGCACAGGCCTAGCAGCGCTGCCACTCAACTTCTTAAACTTGAGCTCCATCAGTGTCGACATGGACTTACAGTCCACCATTCCAAATCTTTCCAGCAGCTTCACAATATATTTTCCTCAAGAGAGGAAAATCTCACCAGGTCTCTGCCAGACCTCCAAACCTAGGAAGTAATGCATCAGTCCTAGGTCCTTCATCTCGAACTCGGAAGTGAGCTCCCTCTTAAACCGATGAATGAGAGGGTCAGCACCTTTCAGGAAGAGATAGTCCACATAGAGAACCAGAATGAGAGGCTTTTCTCTATCAACCTTGAAGTAAATGTTTACATCAACATTACTAAGAGTGAAGCCCAACTTCATCAAGTAGCTATCTATCCTCTCGTACCAATCCCTGGGGACTTGCTTCAACCCATAGAGGTTTTTCTTCTACCTGCATACATGGGTGTCTCTATCTCGGACTTCAAACCCCAGAGGTTTCTCCACATACACCTCTTCCCTTATCGCACCATGAAGAAAGGTGGTATTCACATCCATCTAATGAATATTCCATCCTTGCGTAGCAACAAGGGCTATGATAAATCAGATGGTGGTATATCGGGTCACAGGTGAAAATATGTCATCATAGTATATCCCTTCCTTTTGAGAGAAGCCTCTAGCAACAAATCTTGCCTTGAATTTTTCAGCACTACCATCAGATCCATGCTTGATATTATAGAGCCATTTCAAGGTGACAACAGCTTTGTCCTCCGGCCTCGGAACCACATTCTAAACATCATTCTTCATAATGTACTCATACTCTTCATGCATAGCATCCTTCCAGACTTGATGCTTTACGAATTATTCAAAAGATCCGGGCTCAGACTGTACGAATGTACTCATGGCTGCTAGGTACCCTTGGTATTTATTTGACTTCTTTCTTTCACGGAATGTCCCCCTTAGGGCCATATATCTCTCGGCATCCTCGAGAGTATCCCTGAGCCATGAGGGTCTTCTCTTCATTGAAGGAGGTGGATTAATAGGTTCCAACAGTCCTCCAACATCAGGCATCATCTCATCCTCTGGTTCTTTCTGATTCCCAGACCTTTCATCATGATCTTCCTTAGAGCTCAGAAGATTATCACTTTCCTGAGGGAAGCATATTCATAAAAGGTAACATCATGGAAAATCTCCACTTCTCTTTAAACAAGCACATAGACTCTATAAGCCTTCAAAGTTTCACTATAGCCTACAAACATTCCCTTTTTCCCAGAAGCATCCCGCTTGCTCCTCTTCTCTTTCAGCACATGAAAATAAACGGGACAACCAAAAACTCTAAAACGAGAGACGTCAGGTTTCTTACCAGAGAAAACCTCTTCGGGATTTTTGGATTCCAGAGTGAAATGCGGGCATCAATTTTGTATGTACACAGCAGTGTTCGCAGCTTCTCCCCATAGAAACTTCGGAAGAAATTGGTCACATAGCATGGCACGGGAAACTTCCACAATGGTCCTGTTCTTTCTTTCAGCAACACCATTTTTCTTAGGAGTATATACGGTTATGGTCTCCCTCTTTATGCCAGCTTCTCTGCAAAATTTATTGAACTTGTTCATCTCATATTCAGTGCCATTATTGTTCCTCAAAATCTTGATCTTCTTCCCTGTTTGATTTTCCACCAAGGCTTTTAAAGTACGAAACCACATGAAAGCCTCATCCTTCTTCTTCAAGAAGTATATCCAGATCTTGCGAGAGAATTCATCTATAAACGTCATATAATAAGAGCATCCTCCCAAGTATGTCACGGGAAGCATACCATACAAATCAGAATGTATCAATTGCAAGACATCAAATGTCTTTGTGACACTTGAGGGGAAAGGTCCCCTTGTAAGCTTTCCTTAGGCACAACCCTAACATACACCTTCATGATAATTTTTGAATTTGGGCATCCCTGTCACCACCTTCCTTGCTTTGGGAAGGGCTTTTTAATGAAGGTGTCCAAACCTCCGGTACCATAGTTCAGTTTGATGGATAATATCACATATCAGAGCCCCTAGTGGACTTCCTCCAACCTGGTAGAGTGTATCAACTCTAAACCCAATCGTGATAGCTTCCTTGAAACTCTTCTTCCATATGTGTACCTTCCCATCAACGAATGCCACATTGAAACCTTTGTCTTCCATGGCCGAAATAGACACAAGGTTATTCTTCAAATCAGGTACATATAGTACATCTTGCAAGCGAGGGACTTGACCTTGAGATAAGTGGAGGGTCACAGTCCCAGTCCCTTTCACAAGATAGGTGGCATCATCTCCAAGGATAATTTTCAGATTAGTATCCTTCTCAACCAAATCAAAGAGTGCTTCCTTAAACCCAGTGAGGTGCCTTAAGGTGACACTATCAATCAACCAGACATCCATAATGTTGGGTGGATATGCAACAAAGAGGGCAGATACAAGAATGAATTCATTTATTTTATCATCAACAACATTAGATTCCTCATACCTAGAATTTATTGACCTTTTGAAAGGTTTCCCATTTCCATTGCGACTAGAGGGACCCTTCCTCTTTCCTTTGAACTTGTTGTTCCTTTGATTTCCATTCTTCCTATTGTTGTTTTTGTCATCATCCCTGGGAGAATCCTTCTTATTAGGGAATATAGTGGTCAGTCTTGTTACATGTGTAACATCTTCCTTTCTTTCCTTTGGCCCCTCCTCTTCCATGGTTCCTCGGACCACCATTGTTCTTCTTCTTAGCACGAGCGGTGAAAGCAGCATTACGTTCATTTTCATATTCCATCATCCTTGTCTCCTCTTGAGTGCATCTCAACAATACTTCATCAAAATTAGGTATCACATTATTATTGATAATGGTAGTAATGAATACATGCCATTCAGAGGAGAGACCTCCATGTGCGATGAGAACCATTTCTCGATCAGCTATTGTCTCCCCAATGGACAAAAGATTATTCCTGATCTCAGTCAATTTCAGAATAAGGTTGAATGGATTCATCCCTGCCTTTATTAAGATTATTCAACTAGTTTTTAAAGAATATGACTTGATTTGCATTGTTGGCCCTGAATATGTTGACCAACTTATCATACATCTCCTTGGATGTGCGCAGCTCAAAGATGTAGGCAACCAGACTCTTATGAATGGAATCCCAGATGATTAGCTTTGCTTTGGTTTCTCATTTCTTATACTTTGACTTGGTGGTGGTAGGTGGAAATGATGGAGGCTCTTGGATTTTACCCTACATATAGTCCATGACATCTTGCTCTTCCAACATTAAATCCAAATACATCTTCCAAGCATGAAATTCAGCCTTGCTAGTCAACTTGTCATCAGCTTTGAAGCCATTATAATTTGAGGTACCCATGGGTCCTTGACAAATGCTACTTCTTCGGTGATTTCTCTTAATACAAACTTGGGCTTTGTCTTCACCTTAGCTTTGATACCATGTAAATTTTTGTAGATGTTCAATGCTTGATGCAACTTTACTTTTATTCCCGATATAAAATAGCGATCACATAAACTAGAAATTAAAATGTTGATAGAACATACCAATAGATGAATGGAAGACAAGCCAAAAATACACTTAACTTGATCAGAAAAATATATGTGTTATGGTGCGTTATGGCGGTCAACATGATGCTTCAACCAGAAAAGTCTCTTCACGGTCATCCAACTAGAATGTGTCACACAACCCTCTCGGACAGCTCTACAATGGTCAATCCAAAGTCAACAAGAGTCAACGATGTCTAGTCAACGGGAAACGCAAAACAGTAGCAGCAAAAAGTCAACACAACCAAGTCAAAGTCAATGTTCAGCCTCAGTTTTTGTGCCAAAAAATGTGGACTATAGAGATTGAGGTTTTGGGAGAGTTTCAGGTCAAGTTGACCAAGTGTTGACCAAAGTTAACTCTGGTCAAATCTACACTTAAAACCCTAGACCAGATCTGAAACTCTAGCTATTGTTTTTCCCACATGTGAGTGAAGAGGAGCCTCTAAGATGATGATCGAACTAATCAGATGCAGAGAGAGAATGTGTGATGAGTGATGGTGAAAATGACCTCCAACGTTGACCTATATATATCCATCAATGAGGGTGTGTCATGCATCTGTTGGGACTCCAAGCCTACATTACAATTCTGGATGACCTTGCACATAAGCGGAATTAATTCAAAATAAATGTTTTTCTCATTGGATCAAGATGATCTTTAGATTGATATTGGACCTCTCCGAAATAGGAATCCAATAAAATTATTGTCATCATCATCTAAGAATCACAACATTGAGTTTGGACCTAGTTGCCCAAAATTAACATATTGCTATTGGTTTTTTGTGGTTTTATTCTTGTTTTCTTGTTGTTCTTGCCTTTTTTTTTAGAGTCTCAGGAATTGGTTGGGAAGGGAAAGAGGAAGGTTGATGGAGATCTGGGAGATTTGTGTGGAACTCAACAGGTGATGTAAATACCATATGAAGCTCGGTGCATGAGTAAGGGAAATTGAAGGTAATAATATGACAATAAGTTTGATTGGTTGGTTCCATTGGTGTAAATGGAAAGTGGAAGTATAGTCATGAGAAAGGTAATCATGAAAGATAAGGTAAATGTATTTGATTCATCAAATGCCTTGGCTAAGTTGGGAACTGTTGTTCTCAATGTTTTGTATTTTGTGCATGGATAAAGGAAGTTCTCTTAACCTTAACTTTATGAAATCTCATAATTATGTTGTGAGTATGATTATGATGATATATATATATATATATATATATATATATATATATATATTTATACATGCCTATATGTCGTGTCTGACAAGGTCGTCATGGATCATGATTGTCTTTATGCTAATGTTTATATGTATATATGTATGTATGTATGTCATTGTTTGTCATGATCATGATAATTTTATGCTAATGTTTATATGTATGTATGTATCTATGTATTTATGTCACTATCTGACAAGATTGTTAGGGATCATTCTTATGGAGGAATTATTTGTTATGCAGGTGAATGGAATGAAGGGGTTCCTGGTCTTATGAGGAATCAAGTGGGAAGAGTAGTCCTGACAAATATACGAGGTTAGCATCATGTGGATATGAGTTGACATTATGTGTTCATACTATGCATGTGTTTGTGTTATGGACACACTATGTTGAGGGATACATCATCGAAATAAAATCAGTGTGATTTGCGACATGTCGGGATAAGCATGGATGGCAGAGAGACAATGGAAGCAAGGTTTCTTGGTAGAGACAATGTGGTTGTGGATGTGCAGTGCTACTGTGTGTATATGTTTTTCATATTGTATATTCATTAATAGTATCTATGGTGTTGTGTTCCTGTTGTGTATATGGTGTTGTGTGTATATTTCATATGCAATGTTGGGTATAGATGGTGTTATGTACTTGTCAGATATGTGGTGTTGTGTACATATCGTATTGTGCGCATGTTGGATATGCGGTGTTTTCTGCATATGGTTCGGTGTGCATGTTGGTTATTTGGTGTTGTATACATATGATGCTATGTACATGTTTTATATGCAGTGCTATGTACATATGGTGTTGTGTGCACGTTTTACATGTGGTACTATGTGCATATGGTGTTGTGTGAATGATTGTAAATGTGGTGTCGTGTACATGTTGTACATGTGGTGTTGTGTACAAGTGATGTTGTGTACATGTCGTGAATGTGATGATGTGTACATGTGATGTCATGTACATGTTGTGCATGTGGTGTTGTATACATATGGTGTTGTGTACATGTTGTATAGGTGGTGCCGTGTACACATTGTGCAGGTGGTGTCGTGTACATGTGATGTTGTGCACATGTTTTGCAGGTGGTGTTATGTACAGGTGGTACTGTGTACATGTTGTACATATGGTACTGGTGTACATGTGTTATTGTGTGCATGTCTTGCATGTTGTGTTGCGGGCATGTGGTACTATGTATGTGCATTGTGTAGTCATTGTATCATGACACGTGTATTCGTTGTGTTGTACTTTGTGTACGTATATTTATTGTGTTGTACACTAGATGTAGGTGTATGCATTGTGTGTACAGTAAGGACGAAGGCGGAAGTAAGGACTGATGAAGTATAAGTATCGATATTATATTTCAGTTTTATTATGCATGTGATCTATGATTCAGACTTATGATGGTTACATGTGATTTATTATTATGGTTTATGATGATTGCATGTGATTCATGATTTTGATCTATGATGGTTGTGTTTTTAGCTAACCAGATGTGATATGTTTATACATGATGATTTGATCAAACAACTAGTTTGACTTGTTGTGACAGGAAGTGAAAGGAATTGCAAGTGTACCTTATTGATAGGCCACCAATGAGATATGATTTGAAGTCATTTCAATTTATTTTGAATCTAATGGAAATTATGTGCTTGGTACAAGCAAGCATAGAAAATGCCTGGTTTGAGGTGATTGGAACCGACTGCAAGAATTCATAGCATTAGTGAAAGGAATTGGAACAAGCAGCAATATATTGGTAAAGCGCTTCAGGAGTAGGGCCATTATGGGAGACTGGTACCCAATAGTGTCCATTGATTGCCATGATCATGCTATGACTGGTATAATGGTTTTGAGGCAGATATATGCCTTGGTTTTTGGACCTTCCAATGCAAGGAAAAATTCATAAGGGAGGGCTCTCTCGAGGGACTATGTAGCAGAGAAGGGGATGCCCGCGAAACTTGGAAGGTGTGTGATTACACGGAAGGGGGTGACCAGATTGCCCGAGGGACTATGTTGCAGAGAAGGGAAGGTCTGGGATGGATTTTTTTTTGTCATTAGAATTTCTAGATGGAATCAAATCCACATTGGGAGTGTGCCCTAGAACAATGAGCCAATAACTGCTCACTGAGAGGACAAGTGGCTTAGGATTTTAGTGTTGGAAATTGGATGCAGACTTTGGCTTTGGCACTGGATTTTAGACTTCCTGGGCAAGAGGTGAATCCGGGTACTATTTTTGAGGGTGGAGGTGTGAGCCTTTGGATTCCCTTGTTGCAAATGCAGACATTGTCTCTTTTTATTTGTTGGTTAGAGAAAATGTGTATATTTTATATTATTGTAAATATTGTATCGAGATAGATTTATAAGTATCCATAGACAGTATGATTATTTGTTGGTTGAAGAAAATGTGGTTATTATTTTAAATACCATAATGAGTTGTGTTATAAAGCTCCAGTAAATGGTTTGTTTGTCATGTTTTCAACAGTGGTCATTGTAAATACTACAACGAGCTATGTTATAAAGCTCCATAGGAAGTATGTTTTTTTTTTCAATGGTCTCGTTGGTTATAGGTGTCATTGAATGTCGAGCACAGTGTTCACCCAAGAGGGAGGGTTCTATAACAACCCTAGTTAAATATTCATTTAAAAAATATAATATCATGGTCATGGGACATGTATTCCAAGTTGAATGGTGGGAAAAACATCCTAGTGGGTGTCATTTCGGTTTATTATTGCTAAAGTAAATTGGTAAAGGAAATGGAAAAGGAATTTGAAAAGGCAAGAGGCATTATTTGGAATTTTATTTATGAAAATAAAGAAAATTAGGAGAAAAGGGAGGTGAAAGGTCACAAGTTTCATGCAAGGAGGATATTGAAGGAAAATAATAGAAAATGAAGAAAATAGAGGCCTCATTGATAAAAAGGCTTCTAAGGATCAGTTGGTAAACCTTTTTCAATTCTATGGTGGAGCTCTCTTCTATTCTCTCTCTCATACTCTTAGACACTTAGAGTTTCTTGCAGCACTCTTGGAGGAGTGTGGAATACTTGGGATTTGGAGAAACAAGGCAAAGGAAAATCAAGAAAGTGTAGGATGAACTCGAGATTAGTGGCTACAACTGGAATTGTTTGTAGGTATCGAGTTGCATCACTAGTACATTTGGCAGAAATTCCGACACTTTAGTTCCGACACTTTTGTCATAATGTCGGAAATTTCCCCAATTTCTATCAATTTTTCAAATCCCGCCACAAACCGTCGCTATACCGACATTTAGGGATATCGCTGCTTTTGCAACGTTTATGTTTGTCATCGGAATTGTGACGTTTTAAACATTTCATCGGTGTTACAACGTCTATGGGATGAAACGTCGGAATTGCGACGTCGCCTACACATCCGTCGGTCTTGCAACGCTTGGGAGAAACTGTTGGAAAAGCGATGTTTCTCATATGGATGTCAGTCTTGCGATGTTGTGAAGCCAAACGTCGCAAGACCGAGTCTATATGAGAAATGTCGCTTTTCCAACGGTTTCTCCCAAGCGTCGCAAGACCGATGTTTAAACAACACAGCATTTTAATATGAAAACATTTGTTTGGTTGGACAACAGACTTGGACATGAAAAACAATTACATGCGTGGACATGTAAAGTATTACTTTATTAACAATTGTTCAACATTTGAATATGAAAACATTATAATATTTAACATTTTGTTTATATAAATATCATTTATTTGGATATAATGAGTATTACATTATTGGATAATGTTTTTTTTTTGTTGGAAAACATGCTTATACATCAAAAAATTTACATTACACTTATACATGAAAACTTGCACATTTTGGTATATTATTCCAAAGGCTAGGACATGCTTGGGATCTTTTAAATCTTGGATTACAACTTGGTGAGATGAAAACTCTACTATTCTACCTTTACTTGAATGAGTGATTTGATATTTTAATTGAAGGTTGCAACAAAGACTCGGAACACATAATACATTATTGAAATGTATGTTATATTCCTTAGTTGTTATAGACCCTACATCACCAACAACAAAAAAATAAATAAATAAATAATAATAATAAAAATTAAAATTAAAATAAAAATTAAAATAAAATAAAATAAAAAATAAAAAATAAAATTAAAATAAAATTAAAAAATTAAAAAATTAAAATTAAAAAAATTAAAAATTAAAAAATTAAAATTAAAAATTAAAAAATTAAAAAATAAAATAAAATAAAATAAAAAATAAATAAATTAAAAATTAAAAATAAATAAATAAAATAAATAAATAAATAAAATAAAAATTGGTGTTACAATCATTACAAGCAATAAAATTGCATTTATGCTTAACCATATAATAATATGCTCTAGAATAAATAAGCCACTCATTGGAATAAGAAGTAGAGGATGCATTGAAATAGAAACCAAAAGCAAAAGTGTATTTCCAAAAGAGCTAAGCCTGGGTGAAATATTTTGTGGAAACAAAAAACATGATAAGCATATTTTCGGGCGGCCCGTTTGTCGTTTGCTCCCATGTGGCATTGTTCGGTCGGGCGCGCCATGTGAGGTCCCCCAACCGGGTGCGTTCGAGTCGGGTTTTTTTGTTCGAGGGCGCCCGTATCAGTTTTTCTAAGGTGTGACCGTCCGGGTGCCTTGTGCACGTTTGAGTGGCCTGTTTGTCATTTTCTCCCTTGTGGCATCGTTCGGTCAGGCGCACCATGTCGCGGCGTGTGAGGTCGCCCGACCGGGCGCATTCAGGTCGGACTATTTCATCGAGGGCGCCCGTATCATTTTTGCTAAGTTGTGACCGCCCAGGTGCCTTATGCACGTTCAGGCGACCTGTTTTCCATTTTCTCCCATGTGGTATCGTTCGGTCGGGCACACCGTGTGAGGTCACCCAACCAGGCGCGTGTGGGTCGGCCCGTTTCGTTCAAGGGCGCCCGTATCAGTTTTGCTAAGTTGTGACTTCCCAGGTGCCTTGTGCATGTTCGGGCGACCCATTTTTCGTTTTCTCCCTTGTGGCATCGTTCAGTCGGGTGCGGCGCCGTGTCACACCGTGTGAGGTTGCCCGACCGGGTGCATTCGGGTTGGGTCAAGCTGTTTCGTTTGAGGGCGCCCATATCAGTTTTGCTTAGTTGTGACCGCCCGGGTGCCTTGTGCATGTTTGGGTGGCTCGTTTGCCATTTTCTCCCTTGTGGCATTGTTCAGTCAGGTGCGCCATGTCGCGCCGTGTGAGGTCGCCCGACCGGGCGCGTTCAGGTCGGGTCGAGCCGTTTCGTTCGAGGGCGCCCGTATCAGTTTTGCTAAGTTGTGACAGCTCGGGTACCTTGTGCACATTCGGGCAGCCCATTTGTCGTTTTCTCCCTTGTGGCATCGTTCGGTCGGGCGTGTCATGTCGCGCCGTGTGAGGTCGCCCGACCGAGCACGTTCGGGTCAGGTCGTTTCGTTCGAGGGCGCCCGTATCATTTTTGCTAAGTTGTGACCGCCCAGGTGCCTTGTGCACGTTCGGGCTACTCGTCTGTCATTTTCTCCCTTGTGGCATCGTTCGATCGGGCGCACTGTGTGAGGTCGCCCAACCGGGCGCGTTCGGGTCGGGTCTGGTCATTTCGTTCGAGGGCGCCCGTATCAGTTTTGCTAAGTTGTGACCATCCAGGTGCCTTATGCACGTTCGAGCGACCCGTTTGTCGTTTTCTCCCTTGTGGCATCGTTCATTCGGGCGCGTCGCTTCGCGCCATGTAAGGTCGCCCAACCGGGCGCGTTCAGGTCGGGTCGGGCCGTTTCGTTCGAGGGCGCCCGTATCAATTTTGCTAAGTTGTGACTGCCTGGGTGCCTTGTGCACATTCGGGCAGACCGTTTGCCGTTTGGTCCCTTGTGGCATCGTTTGGTCGAGCGCGCCATGTTGCGCCATGTGAGGTCGCCCGACCGGGCGCGTTCGGGTAGGGTCGAGTCGTTTCGTTTCGTTCGAGGGCGCCGGTATCAGTTTTGCTAAGTTGTGATTGCCCGGGTGCCTTGTGCATGTTCGGGCAGCCTGTTTTCCATTTGCTCCCTTGTGGCATCGTTCGGTCAGGCGTGTCGTGTCACGCTGTGTGAGGTCGCCCAACCGGGCGCGGTCGGGTCTGGTCGTTTCGTTCGAGAGTGCCCGTATCACTTTTGCTGAGTTACGACCGCCCAGGTGCCTTGTGCACATTCGAGTTGCCCATTTTTTGTTTTCTCCCTTGTGGCATTGTTCGTTCGGGCGCGCCGTGTCGCGCCATGTGAGGTCGCCCGACCGAGCGCGTTCGGGTCGGACCGTTTCATTCGAGGGCGCCCATATCAATTTTGCTAAGTTATAACCACCCGGATGCCTTGTGCACATTCGAGTGGCCTGTTTTCTATTTTCTCCCATGTGGCATCATTTGGTCGGGCGCGCCATGTCGCGCTGTTTGAGGTCACCCGACTGGGCGCGTTCGGGTCGGCCCGTTTCATTCGAGGGCGCCCGTATCAGTTTTGCTAAGTTGTGACCACCCGGGTGCCTTGCGCATGTTCGAGCGGCCCTTTTTTCGTTTGCTCCCTTGTGGCATCATTCGGTCAAGCGCGTCGTGTCGCGCCGTGTGAGGTTTCCCGACTGGGCGCATTCGGGTCGGGTTGGGTCGTTTTGTTCGAGGGCGCCTGTATCAGTTTTGTTAAGTTGTGACCGCTCGGGTGCCTTGTGCACGTTCGGGCAACCTGTTTTCCATTTTCTCCCTTGTGGCATCGTTCGATCGGGCGCGCCGTGTCGCATCATGTGAGGTCGCCCGACTGGGCACGTTTAGGTCGGGTCGGGCCGTTTCGTTTGAGGGCGCCCGTATCAGTTTTGCTAAGTTGTGACCGCCCGGGTGCCTTGTGCACGTTTGGGCGGCCCGTTTGTTGTTTTCTCCCTTGTGGCATCATTCGGTCAGGCGCGTCATGTCGCATTGTGTGAGATCGCCTGACCGGGCACAATCAGGTTGGGTCGAGTCGTTTCGTTCGAGGGCGCCCATATCAATTTTGCTAAGTTGTGACCGCTCGGGTGCCTTGTGCACGTTCAGGTGGCCTGTTTGTCGTTTTCTCCCTTATGGCATCATTCGGTCGGGAGTGCCGTGTCGCGTCGTGTGAGGTCACCTGACTGGGTGCGTTCGAGTCAGGTCGAGCCGTTTCGTTCAAGGATGCCCGTATCAGTGTTGCTAAGTTATGACCGCTCGGGTGCCTTGTGCATGTTTGGGCAGCCTGTTTTCCATTTTCTCCCTTGTGGCATCATTTGGTCAGGCGCGCCGTGTGAGGTCGCCTGACTGCACGCGTTCGGGTCGGGTCGGGCCGTTTCGTTCAAGGGCGCTCGTATCAGTTTTGCTAAGTTGTGACCGCCCAAGTTCCTTGTGCATGTTCGGGTGGTCTGTTTTTTGTTTTCTCCCATGTGGCATCATTCGGTCGGGCGTGTTGTGTCGCGTCGTGTGAGGGCGCCCGACTGGGCGCGTTCTGGTCGGGTCGATTCGTTCAAGGGCGCCCATATCAGATTTGCTAATTTGTGACCGCCTGGGTGCCTTATGCACGTTCAGGCGGCCTGTTTTTCGTTTTCTCCCTTATGGCATCGTTCGTTCGGGCGCGCCTTGTCGCGCTGTGTGAGGTCGCCCGACCGGGTGTGTTTGGGTCGGGTCGTTTCGTTCGAGGGCGCCTGTATCAATTTTTTTAAGTTGTGACCGCCCGGGTGCCTTGTGCACGTTTGGGCGACTCTTTTGTCGTTTGCTCCCTTGTGGCATCATTCGGTCGGGCGTGCCATGTCGCGCTGTGTGAGGTCGCCCGAACGAGCGCGGTCGGGTTGGGTCATTTCGTTCGAGGGCGCCTATATCAGTTTTGCTGAGTTGTGACCACCTAGGTGCCTTGTGCACGTTCGAGTGGCCCGTTTTTCGTTTGCTCCCTTGTGGCATCGTTCGGTCAGGCGCGTCGTGTGAGGTCGCCTGACCGAGCGCGTTCAGGTCGGGTCGAGTTGTTTTGTTCGAGGGTGCCCATATCAGTTTTGCTAATTTGTGACCACTCGGGTGCCTAGTGCACATTCAGGTGACCCATTTTTCGTTTTCTCCCTTGTGGCATCATTCGATTGGGCGCGTCATGTGAGGTCACACGACCGGGCGCGTTTGGGTTGGGTCAGGCCATTTCGTTTGAGGGCGCTCGTATCAGTTTTGGTAAGTTGTAATTGCTCGGGTGCCTTGTGCACGTTCGGCCGGCCCGTTTTCCATTTTCTCCCTTGTGGCATCGTTCGGTTGGGTGCGTCGTGTTGCGCCATGTAAGGTCGCTTGACTGGGCACATTCGAGTCGGGCCGGGTCATTTCGTTCGAGGCGCCCATATCAGTTTTGCTAAGTTGTGACCGCTCTGGTGCCTTGTGCAAGTTCGGGTGGCCTGTTTTCCATTTTCTCTCTTGCGGCATCGTTCAGTCGGGCATGCCATGTCACGCCGTGTGAGGGCGCCCAACCGGGTGCGTTCTGGTAGGGCCGATTCGTTCAACGGCGCCTGTATCAGTTTTGCTAAGTTGTGACTACCTGTGTGCCTTGTGAAAATTCGAGCAACATGTTTTCTATTTGCTCCCTTGTCGCATAGTTCAGTCGAGCGCACCGTGTTGCGTTGTGTGAGGTCGCCCGACTGGCCACGTTCAGGTCATTTCATTCGAGGGCGCCCATATCAGTTTTGCTAAGTTTTGACCACCCGGGTGCCTTGTGCATGTTCGAGCGACCCATTTTCCATTTTCTCTCTTGTGGCATCGTTCAGTCAGGCGCGTCGTGTCGCGCTGTGTGAGGTCGCCTGACCGGGCGCATTCGAGTCTGGTCGAGCGGTTTCGTTTGAGGGCGCCCGTATCAGTTTTGCTAAGTTGTGACCGCCCGGGTGCCTTGTGCATGTTCGTGTGGCTTGTTTTCCGTTTGCTCCCTTGTGGCATCGTTCGGTCGGGCGCGTCATGTGAGGTCGCCTGACCGGGCGCATTTGGGTCAGGTCGAGCCATTTCGTTCGAGGGTGCCCATATCAGTTTTGCTAAGTTGTGACAGAACGGGTGCCTTGTACACATTCGGGTGGCCTGTTTGTCGTTTTCTCCATTGTGGCATCGTTCGGGCACGCACGTCGTGTGAGGTCGCCTAACCGGGCACGTTCGGGTCAGGTCGGGTCATTTCGTTCGAGGGTGCCCGTATAATTTTTGCTAAGTTGTGACTGCCCGAGCGCCTTGTGCATGTTCGAGTGGCCCGTTTTCCGTTTTCTCCCTTGTGGCATCATTCATTCGGGCGCGTCGTGCCGCGCCGTGTGAGGGCGCCCGATCGGGCACATTCTAGTTAGGTCGATTCATTCGAGGGCGTCTGTATTAGTTTTGCTAAGTTGTGACCACCCGGGTGCCTTGTGCAGGTTCAGGCAGCCCGTTTGCTATTTTCTCCCTTGTGGCATCGTTCGGTCGGGCGCGCCGCGTCGCGCCATGTGAGGTCACCCGACCGAGCGCGTTCGGGTCAGGTCGGGCCATTTCATTCGAGGGCGCCCATATAAATTTTGCTAAGTTGTGACTGCATGAGTGCCTTGTGCACGTTCAGGTGGCCTGTTTGACGTTTTCTCCCTTGTGGCATCATTCATTCGGGCACGCCGTGTCGCACCATGTGAGGTCGTCGTCCAGGCACATTCGCTTTGAGTCGGGCCATTTTGTTCGAGGGCGCTCGTATCAGTTTTGCTAAGTTGTGACCACCTGGGTGCCTTGTGCCCATTCAGGTGGCCCATTTTCCATTTTCTCCCTTGTGGCATTGTTCGTTCGGGCGCGTCGTGTTGCGTCGTGTGAGGTCCCCCGAGCGGGCGCGTTTGGGTCGGGTCGGGCCGTTTTGTTCGAGGGCGCATGTATCAGTTTTGCTAAGTTGTGACCGCCCTGGTGCCTTGTGCACATTTGGGCAGCCTGTTTTTCATTTTATACCTTGTGGCATCGTTCGGTCGGGCGCGCCGTGTTGCGCCGTGTGAGGTCACCCGACTGGGCGCGTTCGGGTCGGGTCGGGTCATTTCATTCGAGGGTGCTCGTATTAGTTTTGATAAGTTGTGAAAGCCCGAGTGCCTTGTGCATGTTCGGGTGTCCTGTTTTCTGTTTTCTCCCTTGTGGCATCGTTCGTTCGAGTGCATTGTGTCGTGCCGTGTGAGGACGCCCGACCGGGTGCGTTCGGGTCGGGCCGATTTGTTCAAGGGTGCTCGTAACAGTTTTGCTAAGTTCTGACCGCCCAGGTTCCTTGTGCATGTTCAGGCGGCCTGTTTTCCATTTTCTCCCTTGTGGCATTGTTCGGTCGGGTGCGCCATATCGCGCCGTGTGAGGTCGCCCGACCGGGCGCGTTCAGGTCGGGTCAGCCCGTTTCGTTCGAGGGCGCCCTTTTCAGTTTTGCTAAGTTGTGACCGCCTGGGTGCCTTGTGCACATTTGAGTGGCTTGTTTTCTATTTTCTCCCTTGTGGCATTGTTCATTCGAGCGTGTCGTGTCGCGTCGTGTGAGGTCGCCCAACTGGGCGCGTTCGGGTCGAGTCGGGTTGTTTCATTCGAGGGCGCCCGTATTATTTTTGCTAAGTTGTGACCGCTCAGGTCCCTTGTGCATGTTCGGGTGGCTTGTTTGTTGTTTTCTCCCTTGTGGCATCATTCGTTTGGGCATGCCGTGTGAGGTCGCCCAACCGTGCACGTTCGGGTCGGGTCGGGCCGTTTCGTTCGAGGGCGCTCGTATCAGTTTTGCTAAGTTGTGACCGAACGGGTCCCTTGTGCACGTTCGGGTGACCCATTTGCTATTTTCTCCCTTGTGGCATCGTTTGGTCGAGCGCGTCGTGTCGCGTCGTGTGAGGTCGCTCGACCGGGCGCATTCTGGTCGGGTCGGACCATTTCGTTCGAGGGCGCCCGTATCAGTTTTGCAAGTTGTGACCGCATGGGTGCCTTGTGCACCCATAAACCCCTTAACCCCTTGATCTGATAGGGGCCGGTTACCTTGATATTAATGGTGGTGTATTCATACTCCTTCTGAATAACCAATAAAGGGTCAACGAAATTGACCAATATGTTGTCAAGTTTTATCTTATCCATCTCTGCGTACGCTGATTTTCAGCCAACTCCACTTCTTTTGATCTCAATTTTGCCAATTTCTTCCTTCTCTCATATGATACCTGAGCCTTTTCCTTTCTCTTCCCTTCTAATTCCGTAATAGTGTCATAGTGATGCCAGCCAACTTCTTTGGAAAGCCTTCCTAGCAGATAATACTTGTGACTTGGCTGAAGCCTCAACACTTTCAGAGCATATGGAATGACCTCTCTCTTCCCCAATCTCTCTCTCTCTCTCTCTCTCTCTCTCTCTACCCTCCAATCCTCTCACAGCTATATCCCTCCCTCTATCCTTATTTTTTCCCCCCTTCCATCTTTGTGTCACTATCTCCCTCTCTTACCCTTCTCTACCTCTCTCAGTCCTCCCCCTCCCTCTCTCTCAGCTGATTCCTTCCTTCTCTCCCCTCTCCTTTAGTTTATCTCTATCTCTCCTTTGTTAATCCCCTTGTCTTGCCACCTCTATCAATCTATGTCTTTATAATTATTCCTTCTCATATATATAGAGAGTTAATATATATCATGACATATTGGGACCTACGATTGGGTTAATTTTGCCTTGTTGGCAAGGTTAAAATGGTTAATCTTCGATAGACAAAATGTAGATAAAATATTTCATCAAAAAGAGGGAACCATACCCTATATTCTTCCAGGCTATGCCTATCAGTTGCTTGGCCTCTTCTTGCTCTCACATGAATGTAGTCTTCCTTGACTGGTACAGAAGAAGGTTTCACATTATCAACTATTTGTTTGGGACAACTTCTAGTTGTTTCAACACTGCTACATTCTAATTCAAGCTTATCCTTTAAAGCATCTTAGTCTTTTCTACTCTCTTCAACTTTGTAGTGCTTTCCATTCCTCTCAGTCACATATGTTTCCTTGGTCTGTTAAGGGACAAGGTCGACAAAATTAGGATGTTTTTGCAATAAACAAGGGTATTTCCAGGACACATGAGTCAGGTGGAGAAAGAGTATAAGAGCCAAATTTCTCATGATTGTGGGACACTCGAACTTAAGATTTTATGGAGTAGTCATGACATGTAGTCTGGTTATTAAGACTTCATCGGATGGCCATTATCTGGACTTAAATTGTGTGACAACACTGTGGCTGAGTTTGAAACTGGAGATTGAACATACATTTGGTTTGATTGCAATGGACATTTTCATCAATAAATGTAAAGCAATGGCTAGAAAATACTATAAATTAATAAATAAAGAAGACATGGCAAAAAGCAACAATACTTACAAAATTGTTACATTGAGATGCAAATAATAAGCAACTAATTTAACCCCTATCTCATTTAACCCCTAAGCCATAAACCTCTAAACGTCCCTTAACCCCTAACTCCTAAACCCTTAACCCATAACCCATATAACCCCCTAAACCCCTAGTAAACCCCTAACCCAGTTAACCCCCTAAACCCTAAACCTATAAACCCTTAACCCCTAACCCCTTAAACCCTAAACCATTAAACCCTTAACCCTAACCCCTTAAACCCTAATTCTCGACCCCTAACCCATCTAACACCCTAAAACCTAACCCCCTTAGCCCCTAACTTCTAACCCCTAAAATACTTAACTGCTAAATCCCCTAACCCCCTAAAACCCTAACCCATTTAACCCCCCAAACCCTAAACCTATAACCCCTTAACCCCTAACCCATTTAACCCCCTAAACCATAAAACTCTAAACCCCTAACCCATTTAACCCCTAAACCCTAAACCTCTAAACCCTTAACCACTAACCCTTAAACCCTTAACCCCTAACCCATTTAACCCCCTAAACCCTCAACCTCTAAACCCTTAACCCCTAACCCCTTAAACCCTATTTCCCAACCGGCCTAACCCATTTAACCCCCTATATACATAATACATAAATTATAAAGAAAAAAATAAAATATATATATATATATATATATATAAGAGATTAAAACTCCAAATATTTAAAATACAACATAATTTAATAGTGTAAAGTTTAAAACTCATTTTAATAAAGCATGATGATTTAGTAGGGTAGAAGGATTACTATATGCAAAAATCATTCCATTATTTACTCATATAACTTTAATTGCTTCTCAAAAAGATATGTTTTATTTTTTTGATTGTTAATATTTTTAAACAAACATTTAATGTTGAGATTGCAGCAAGATGATGAGCTTAGTGGAAAGGAGTCGCCTTCACTAAGTGGGCCCGCAGGCTATTTTTGGCGCAAAGTCTATTTTTAGACTATGTCTATTTTTAGACATGTGGATCATGATTCTATGAGTTGCAGGATGCTATTTGTGGAGGGTTGGTCAAGTTGGAAAAATATATGGACTTCTATTTTTAGACATACTGGGCGGAATCTATTTTTAGATTTCCAGTCTAAAATATATATGTCAAATATTATTAGCTCTTAATAATATTTAGACTCTAAACATTATCTTATTCTCTTGGAGCACTTCAGTTTGATGCCTAGAAGTGGCACATGCAGCTGACAGAAGGAATTACACTTTTCCTAGGGTTTAAGTGAAGCTATTGCATGGAGACTTCAGTTAGAACTCATGTGACAGAGTTTGGTGGAGTTGATTGAGGAAGTTAGTGGAGTTGTGTTCAGTTTAACTAATCTTTAAACATAGTTGAGCTTTTTGTATCTAGTTTAACCGATTGATACAATTAGTGAGAGTGGTGTGAATTAATTATTAATTAATTCACTAATTATAAACTCATTAATCAACTAAAGAATACATCAGTTAACTTCAGTGCATGGACAGTTTCAGTGCAGACCAGTGTAGAGATAGGTGAAAGAGCAGGTTAACTATCAGTTGTGACTATACTGTTGCTATTTGCAACACACAGATAGGTGGAGTAAGCCCATGAGGATTGCGCAGTTCAGGCCAGGTGGTTATTTATTTAATGAAGCCATCCCATAGCTTTGAAAACGCAATATAGGTTGGCTATCAAGTGGCTAAGGATTGGAGCATGTGTTTTGCTAGATCTAGCTTGATAGTGTGTAGCAATTGAGGGTGTGCATGAGAGCTTGTGAGGAGCTTTGTACTATGATTGTTACATGATCTCCATGGCATGTATAATATACATATAGTTAGGGTTTTCAGCTTTAAGCTTTCCCATTAAATACTGTGTTCATATGTGTGATTGTTTGTGGTTTTAATGTGTGCATGCAATTGATTTTATTTCCGCATGTGATGATCAATGGTAGAAGAGATTCTGTATTATGCATGAAGCTAAAATAGTGTGTGATCAGGAGAATCTCGGTGAATAATATATTATTTATCCAAATTTCTACATGGTATCAGAGCGTTATTGATCATTGGAGCAATTGCAAAACATTGAAGCGGTTGAGTTTTGTGCTGGTGGAATTCGAATTTGCAGCAGTGTTTTATTGGTGTCGAAGTTGAGATGTATTTCAACGGATTGCGATTGGAGTATGCCCTTGAGGGAAACTCAAATTATATTGCATGGAAGGACAGGTTGGAGGCAGTGCTAGATGATAATGGGTTGAAGGAGTTCATAGATGTTGAAGTCCCAAAGCCTACTTCTAGTGATGTTGTCGTACTTAACGCATGGAAAAAGAAGACAGCAAAGTGTCGAAGGATTCTGTTGGAGGGTGTGAAGGATCACATAGTGTCCAGCCTTCATGGTAAGGCTTCTCCATTCTTGATGTGGAAAGCTTTGACAGATTTATTCCAAAGCAAGAGCGACCAGAGGAAGTTGGCGTCAAGGATAAACTCAGACACATAAAGATGGAGAAATGCGACAGTATGCCGAAGTACCTCACGAAGTTCATCCAATGCAGGGATGAGCTGGGAAGTGTGGGGGTGACTGTCGATGATGAGGAATTGGTGAGCTTGGCTCTCCTTGGTCTTCCGAAGAGTTGGCATGCCTATCAGGATTATGTCAATGGTCGGGAGAAATTTCCAGGATGGGAGTGACTTTGGTCGGATCTTGTGCAAGAGGAGATAAGGTGAAGTACCAGGGACGGATCTTCATCAAAGAACTCTGATGAAGAGAATTGTGCTTTGGCTACCAAAGAAAAGAAGGGGAAGAGAAAGAAAGCTTCTCAATCTGGTGCGAAAGGCAAGAAGCAGGACATGTCCAAGGTGAAGTGCTTTCACTGTCACCAACACGGACATTATGCCACTAGTTGTCCACAGAAGAAGAAAAATAAGCAGGCTGCTGGATCTGTAGCTCGAGAGGCCTTAGCCTCGCATTTTGAGCTAGATTTTTCACTGATCGCATGCTTGGTCTCAAGTGTTATGGGTTCAGTGTGGTTTCTTGACAGTGGTGCATCTTTTCACATGACAGGAGATCGAGATTTGTTTACTGATCTGGATGAGAAAGATCTTGGAGTGCACATCGAGATGGGCGATGATGGTAGATACGCCGACCGGTATCGGTACCGATTCCTTTGAGAGGGAGTCTAGTAAACCCTTCGTATTGAAGGAAATGATGCATGTTCCAGGATTGAAGAAGAATATGATCTCTGTGGCGATGTTAAAAGATAAGGGATATGATGTTGTTTTTAGCGAGGGAAAGGCTTTCCTGTGCAGTAAAGCAATTGGTGAGACCCGGAGGATAGGGGTTTGAGTTAAGAAACTTTATCAATTATAGGTAGATGGATGCGCAACAATGGTAGGCAAGGCAGAAGGAGTGGTGAGCCGGGATGATGGCGAGTTATGTCACCAGAGATTGGGCCACCTTCACCATGGAGTTTTGAAGATACTGCAGCAGATTTCTACTGGGCTTCCTATGGGTACTCTTGTGCATTCAGATCTGTGCAAGGGATGTACCTTGGGAAAATTTGTGAAAGCCACCTTTCACGAGAAGGATAGTCGCGCCACGATGATCCTTGAGAGAATTCACACAGACGTGTGTGGACCTTTCTCAGTAGCTTCGACAGCAAAGCACAGGTACTATGTGACATTTGCTGATGATTTTTCTCGGAAGTGCTGGATCTTCTTCATGCAGAAGAAGAGTGAGACATACTCAAAGTTCTGTGAGTTCAAGGCACTGGTTGAGAAAGAATCGGGGAAGTAGGTGAAGGCTCTAAGGAGCAACAACGGTGGTGAATTCATCTTTGGAGAATTCAAAGAATTTTGTGGCACAGAAGGGATTCGAAGAGAGCTCATAGCACCTCATAACCCACAACAGAACGGGGTTACTGAGCGGAAGAAAAGTACGATCGTGGGTGTTGCACGGGCGATGTTGCATGATTAGGGCCTACCCATTCACTTGTGGGCGGAGGCATGCACACCGTTAAGATATGTGCAGTAACCGTTGTCCTCAGCCAGATACTGCATGAGTACACCCGAGAGGCGTTTTCTGGTAAGGTAAGAGTCTATTATTTTCCCATTTGGATTACTTTTGGTTCAATTAAGCATGGTCTATATGACGAAGGATGCCAGGAAGAAGATGGAGACGATCAAGAGGTTGGGATATTTTGGGGTACACGATACACCCCACAACATCGTGTGTATTTTCCTTTATGGGCCACTTTAAGACTATTGTGCGACGGATATAAAATTTCGTGAGAGAAAGCCATGAAGTAAGCCATGAGAGGAGCCACACTTGCATGCAAAGATGGAGAGCTATTAGTTCCTAAGGATGAGCCTCAGATGTGGATCAGCCACAAGAAGAGGTTCAGGAGGTGGAACAAACCACCCAGGCAGCGCCAACCATCAGAGGGCGCATGCGCACTACAGAAGCTGAGCGACTGGCTCGGGATGCAGAGAAGGTTGTAGGACCACCTACAGCACAGCGCAGACAGAGACAGTCACCGGATCGGTACACTTGATACATGGCTCTTATGAGCAAGTGTATCGTGACAGAACCATCCTCTTTCGAGGAAGTTGTGGAGGACCCTACATGGGTAGATGCCATGGTGGAAGAGTATGATTCGATTGTCAGAAACAGTGCATGGGAGATTGTCCTGAGGCCGGAGGGGAAATCAGTGGTGGGTTCGAGATGGATCTACAAAGTGAATTAGGCAGCTGGCGGGAGTGTGGAGAAGTATAAGGCAAGATTTGCTTCCCGAGACTTTTCACAGATTGAGGGGATCGATTATGAGGAGCCCTTTGCACCTGTCGCAAGGTATTCTTCCATACGGACGATTCTTGCTCTCTCAGCGCAGATGGGGTGGCACATTCATCAGATGGATGTGAAGACTGCGTTCCTCAATGGGGTCATTGTGGAGGAGGTTTACATAGAGTAGCCCGAAGGTTTCGAGATCTTCAGCAGCGAGTCGCATGTGTGCAGGCTCAAGAGAGCGTTGTATGGGTTGAAACAAGCACCTCGTGCTTGGTACACACAGATAGACAATTATTTCATCGGACTTGGATTCTCCAAGAGTGAGGCGGATCCAAACCTAAACCAGATTGTGGTGGAGGGTAAGTTGCTGATCATTGTACTTTATGTAGATGATTTGATTCTGACAGGTAATGAGCTGTTGATACTCTCATGCAAGGAGGATCTTGCAAAAGAGTTTGAGATGAAGGACTTGGGCCTCCTTCATTATTTCCTGGGATTGGAAATCTGGCAGTGCAGTGGTGGAATGTTTGTTTCTCAGGGTAAGTATGCTCAGGAGATACTGGAGAAGTTAAACATGCATGGCTGCAAGCCTGTTGATACTCCTCTTCCTGCTGTCTGGAGGAAGGAGGATGCTACTTCGGCGGAGGTAGTGGATGCCACTGTTTATCGACAGTTAGTGGGGTCGCTTATGTATCTGGTCAATACACGACCTGACATATGCTATGCTATGAACCAGCTTTCGCAAGCTATGGTTAAGCCAACCAAGCTCTTCTGGGAGGCAGGCAAGCATGTAGTGAGATATCACAGAGGCACATCGGGATATGGATCATGGTACAGACAGGAGGATGAGTTGAGGCGGCATGGCTTCACGGATCGATATCATCATATCAGAGATTGTGTGCAGCGGAAGGTCATGTTACTTTCATGCATTCCTACGAAGGATCAGGATGCTGATATCTTGATGAAGGCGTTCACCAGGAGCAAATTCGAATACCACAGGGGCAGGATAGGGGTTGCAGATAATCCATATCTTGTTGAGAGGGAGTGTTGAGATTGCAACAAGATGATGAGCTTAGTGGAAAGGAGTCGCCTTCACTAAGTGGGCGCACAGGCTATTTTTGGCGCAAAGTCTATTTTTAGACTATGTCTATATTTAGACATGTGGATCATGATTCTATGAGTTGCAGGATGCTATTTGTGGAGGGTTGGTCAAGTTGGAAAAATAGATGGACTTCTATTTTTAGACATACTGGGCAAAATCTATTTTTAGATTACCAGTCTAAAAATAGATATGTCAACAGACTCTAAACATTATCTTAATAATATTTAGACTCTAAACATTATCTTATTCCCTTGGAGCACTTCAGTTTGCCTAGAAGTGGCACATGCAGCTGACAGAATGAATTACGCTATTCCTAAGGGTTTAGTGGAGCTATTGCATGAAGACTTCAGTTAGAACTCATGTGACAGAGTTTGTGGAGTTGATTGAGGAAGTTAGTGGAGTTGTATTCAGTTTAACTAATCTAAACATAGTTGAGCTATTTGTATCTAGTTTAACTGATTGATACAATTAGTGAGAGTGGTGTGAATTAATTCACTAATTATAAACTCATTAATCAACTAAAGAATACATCAGTTAACTTCAGTGCATGGACAGTTTCAGTGGAGACCAGTGCAGAGATAGGTGAAAGAGCAGGTTAACTATCAATTTTGACTATATTGTTGCTATTTGCAACACACAGATAGGTGGAGTAAGCCCATGAGGATTGCGCAGTTCAGGCCAGGTGGTTATCTATTTAATGAAGCCATCCCATAGCTTTGAAAACGCAATAGAGGCTGGCTATCAAGTGGCTAAGGATTGGAGCATGTGTTTTGCTAGATCTAGCTTGATAGTGTGTAGCAATTGAGGGTGTGAATGAGAGCTTGTGAGGAGCTTTGTACTATGATTTTTACATGATTTCCATGGCATGTATAATATACAGATAGTTGGGGTTTTCAGCTTTAAGTTTTCCCATTAAATACTGTGTTCATATGTGTGATTGTTTATGGTTTTAATGTGTGCATGCAATTGATTTTATTTCTGCATGTGATGATCAATGGTAGAAGAGATTATGTATTATGCATGAAGCTAAAATAGTGTGTGATCAGGAGAATCTCAGTGAATAATATATCAGTTATTCAAATTTCTACATTTAATTATTTAGAAATTATTTTAATTATTTAAAATTATTATAATTATTAAAAAATATTTATTTTTAAATTAATTTGAGTGGCCTTAAAAAAACACAGTGTTTCATTTCAAAATGTCAAAAATTTTCAAATATCAAAAGTTTTAATTTCCCTCATTCATTTCCCTCTGGTTGCATGGTTTGTCCAGTATCCAAATCTGAGTTGGGTCAATAGCAAAAATGCCAGAGATTCTTCACATTTAGGGGGACCAATGTGGCAACCAGATCGACTCCAAGTTTTGGGAAGTGGTCTGTGAAGAACACAGGATGGATCCTACTAAGAGATATCAGGGCACTTCAGATCTACAGCTTGAAAGGGTTATGGACATGTATTCAGACCTGATAACTTTTTTTTGGGAAAATCTGGGGCTGGAAACAACTGGGCCAAGGGGCATTACATGGAAGGAGCCGAGCTCATTGATTTTGTGCTTGATGTCGTTAGGAAGGAGACTGAGAATTTTGATTGCCTGCAAGGTATGTGTCTTTTTCAGATTCGAATCCTTGACCTTGTGTTTTTGAAATGTAGGATTTCATTTGCTAAAATGATGTGGGTCTTTTTGGTGTATAGGGTTTTTGTTGTGTACAGGGTTTCATAAAAATTCCCAATCTGAAGCCGCAAAGTGTTTTCATCTGTGTCTCTGCAAGTCCCATTCTCAAGCCGCAAAGGTAAGATCTCATTCATGCTTTATGTTTTTTTTTTAAATGCATGAAGTAAACTGTTGATGTGATTCTTTGTGATGCCAAATTTTATGACGAGTTTGATGCGCATAATACTTGAAGCGAAATGAGGCATGTGTCTGAGAGGTTACAAGTATTATTATTGCTAGCCGTCGTATGGTGAAAACAACTTGTTTTCACTGACGGTCGAGTTTTACCCTTTTATGTATTTTTAGTTAAATGGGTGCCTTTGGTATGAAAAAAAAATGCAATTGTGCCCATCATCATGTTCTGGTGGGGTTTAGATTGTCCCTTACCTTTTAGAAAAATTAAATATCAACATCGTGAAGAACGATTCACCAAAAGGCTTGAAGCCACAATCATGGATTGACCAGCTCTTGCAAGATCTTTAGGTAGAAATATCCAAGGAAATAAAAATTTGGTGAATCGTTGTTTTAAAAATAGTACTAAATCCAGGTGCACATATGCCCCTGACTAAAAAAGGCTTGAATAATGCATGAAATCAGGAATTTTGAACAGGCCACAGATAAGTGTGAGTAATTTGGTAAACACATGGTTTTAGGGCAAGTTGATGGTATGAAAATTGAGTTATAATGCCAACCAATCACCATGAGCACTGAAGGTGATACTAGCAACAAAACAACCAAGATATTTTGATGCATGTTACATGTGCATGCACAACACATAAACCACATTTGATACCAGAAATTCAGTCAAACGGTAATTGGGCAGTAGGAAGCCACCAGTGATGTAACTAAAGTGAAATCTTAGAATCTATGACAAATATGTTGTAGTATGTGGTTACCTAGCAAAATAACGTCACACAGATTCAATTAAAGGAGAAGGTGGGTACTGCTGAGATAATACCCATAGTCTAAAACTGAGTGACTCCAACACGCTCTAGTCAACCAGCAATTCAACACATCAATAATAGTGTTGTTATTGGTGAATTACACAGCACACAAGCTGCTATAATTTCACACCAGTGAATAGGCAACCAATTTTAGTGTGTCAGGAATCCATTAGGAAGGTGGGTAGTGCTTAGCTAATACCCATAGTCTAAAACTAAGTGACTCCAGCACGCTCTAGTCAACCAGCGATTCAACACATTAATAATAGTGTTGTTACTGGTGAATTACACAGCGCACAAGCTATAATTTCATACCAGTGAACATTAAACCAATTTTAGTGTGTAAGGAATCCATTGGGAAATTGGGATCACTGTTGTTATTCAATGTCCCATTGAATTAACAAACACAAGAATGTGATACAGGCTCGCAGTTTCTAACAGTCAGCATTTCAATTAAGCCAACAATTAAACAAGCAATTCAAATCATCACACATGTATTCTTATTCCTTGGTCGTACTTTGCAGATTGTGTTGGCTCCAAGACAATCTTCATTCTTCATGGACAATACCAAAATCCTTTTCATCCTCCAATCTATGAACAGATTGGTTCATTCCCAAGTCTTCAGTTTTCTGTTGTGGTGCCCTTCTTCCAAGCTTCATTGTTTTCAATATTTTCAGTTGTTTTTCCATCAGGCAAGCATCCTTTATATAATTTTGCCTTGTAATGCCAACCAACAAGTGGTTCATTCCATCTTCTTGTCGCCCAAATGAGGCCTTTGGCCTTTGATGTTCAATTTTATTGTTGACGGACCATTGACTCCAAACTTTGCCAATAATTTTCCCTTCTACAAATTTAGAGGAGGGTTTCTTTCAGTTCCATTTTGGATCACAAATTCAAAGAAGCGACTATGAAATTTTCAATTATCTTTATATAGATCTTATACAAGGGAGTGTTACCACTGTTATCTTTATGCTTAATTGCAATGTACACTGTATTGCATTGCAAGCAGCAAATAAATGCAATGTTTCTTCTTGAATTCTAATGATTTGAAAGTTTGAAATAAAAAAAAACTATTTGAAAAACCTTATTCCATAAACATTAATTGTTTTAATGTTCTAGATGGATGCAGCCTAGAAGACTACTACTTAATGAAGTGTAGGTGAGATTTGTATAATTTTGAAATATAATATAGGGACTATGCCCTTACAACATGCATGGAATTTTGGAAACCTCATGATGAGTACCATACAACTATCCAAATGCACGATATGCGTTGAATCACTAGCAGACATTCTAAAAGTGTTATGTTCAAATTGTCCAGATGCGACACATAACATTAGCCAATCTACTTGAAACAATATATGCCCATGAAAAGGAATTCAAACATTCTAATGGATGAACAAGGTAGAAGACTTATACTAAATATAGCTTGAAATATGGTTTACACTAATGTATCAGTGTAATAGTGACAGTTCCCCCACAATTCATTCGCTTGGCACTTCAACATTTGGTGAAAATTTGAGGGACAACTTGCATGACAGTAATAATTTTGCTCTTGAAAACTTTGGAAATTCAATGTTAGTTCATGTCAGGTAGGGGTGCAATCATAGTGCTTAGATTTCACTGTTCATACTCTAATTTTATCTTAAATTTTATTAGTAAATATTTTAATGTGTTAACCCAAACTCCATATTTTAATGTGTTAAACCATGCTCCTCTTAGTTATGATATTTGCCTTAGAATTGAATGATTTTTTTGGCTAATACTTCCCCCCTTGATCACTAGGTATGGCTAATACTTCCCCCCTTGATTCACCAGAAGGCTTGAAGCCACAATCATGGATTGACCAGATCTTGCAAGATCTTTAGGTAGAAATAGCCAAGGAAATAAAAATCTCGTGACTCGTTGTTTTAAAAATAGTGCTAAAGCTAGGTGCACATATGCCCCTGACTAAAAAAGTTTCGTTATTCTCGATGTTAGGTTTTCTTAGCCTGTAACTATTTTTCAAGTTGTTTTCCTGAAATTTTTAATATTGGACTCCGCCATATCAGGACATAATTATTATGCTGCATTAGAAGTTGAGTTATTTTTCAGAAATTGGAAATGTTAAAAATATGAGAGCAAAATGTAATTTTATGTTTATTTAAGGAAATGTTTACGAGGTTATTCAGTTTTACAAACGAAAATATAGTTACCAAAACTATTGTAAAGGAGCCTCCTTCATATGTGTAATGGAGCCTCCTTCATATGGGTTGTTCCTAGCAATGAGGAGGCTATATAGTAAACCATAATGTAATAATTTTCTTGAAAAAGATAAATCTAATCGCTTTTCTCGTGCATATTTCTTTCACAAGTTGTCAGGGTTTTACAATGTAAATCATGTGTATTTGTATACCATTTTATTGTGAATGATTTAATTTGCAGACCCTGAATTCTAGGTGTGATTTGATGATTCATTGATATTTCAATTGGAAAGGAGAAATGGATAATTCACTTCCGTAATAGTTTTGATTTTGATGTTGATTTTGCAATTAGGAAAGAGAATCGAATCACACCCTTCCATACTTGTTTTGATTTTGATATTGGTTTTGTAATTAGAAAGAGAATAGGATACCGCTATTTAAGGGTTGATGTGCTTTACCCTGCAAACGAGTAGTATGTATGTTGCTCGTCGGTTACCTTGCAAACAAGTAGTATGTGATTTACCCTGCAAACGAGCAGTATAGAAAAATTAAATATCAACATCGTGAAGAATGATTCACTAGAAGGCTTGAAGCCATAATCATGAATTGACCAGCTCTTTAAAGATCTTTAGGTAGAAATAGCCAAGGAAATAAAAAGCTGGTGGCATTGCAGACTTCTTGCCATTATGCCTGTACATAAGCCTAAGTACAAGAATTGGACAGGTATTGGCAAGGAAACTTCCAGACTTTAATTATCAACCACTTACCCACTTGTAATTGACCAAGTTGTCCACTCTGTATTTAAGCAATGCATCCCAACATTCCTTGCTGCTTCATCATACAAGGCATCGGTATACTAATTACAGTCTTTCATTTGCAGCTATTATCCAGTATTCATCTGGTTAATTCCCGCAGAAATGTACCATTCATTATGAATATATGGGCTACAGAGAATTAAGATTGATCCCATCCAAACATTATATGCAGGTGAGATATATTGCCTGTTGGTTGTAGTTCTTCATGTTATACTTTAAGAGCATGATTATTGTTTCAATCACTCACAATGCGTACCTAAGGCACTATTATGGATGAAATTAAATTTATATCAATAAAACTAGAAATTGCTACAGAAAATAAAACCATGAAATATTAATTGAACCAACAAGCTCAAGGATGGCTTAGGAAAAAGAAAAGGGTCACTGTTATAATTCTTCATTTGTAAACACTGTTAGTTGATCACTTGCCAAGCTTATAAAAATGTACAATAAATGTGAGTACAAAGATCTCAGGTTCAAATTCCTGATTATTTATCCGTGAACACCTGCATTCATGATGGATACAGGGGAGTGATTATTTTGGGGAAAAAACCCATAACTGACATTCTATTGATCTGTGTGTCCATGCAGTTGGTGACTTGAACCACCTGATCTCTGCAACCATGAGGTCTATGGTCTATAAATAAGGGTTTAGGGTCAGCTGTTCCTGAGGTGGAAGGAGTTGGGTATGGGTATTTGGAATCATGGCCCGAGTTCTAGAAGCTAAAAGTCTTACCTAGCCATAGCAAAAGAAAAATCCAAAACGGACCTATCCTTTACGAACGAAAAATCCATTGTTAAAGTTTCTATGGCAGTTTAACACCCCGTTAGGTGCAAGCCATGATTGTCATGTCTTTGAATATCGAGGTGATGGGCAACACTTCGAAAAAATTAGGCCTAAAGAGACTTGTGGAAGCCCACAACCAAGAAATTGTTTTATTTAGGAATCTATGATTGAAGGCTCCAGACTCCAAAGTATCTGGGGAATTAGGGAAGCATTATGTAACGCTAATATACAAAATTAATATTAATGACTATATATAATTAATGAATTGAGGAAGTATAGTTCAATTTTTGTATACGCGGAGGAAGTTTTTCTTTTATGTCTTCCGGATCAGAGACTTAAGTGTGAGAATGTTTACTGGATATGGTTTGAATGTTCGAATCATGGGAAAGGTGTTTTTATTTTTGTTGGAAATCATAACCGTATTTTGGTGAAACTTGGTAACAAATCATCACAGAATTTAAATTTTTATACGTTGGTGAGACCTATATTAATTCGGTTGAGTTTATAATCGACACAAGCCAAGCATTGTTATCATAGATACAACTATAATTGGTGTAAATGGCATGGTTTTAGTTTTCTTTATGGTTGAAGCTTGGTGATTCTAGGAACACCCTATTTTTTATTCATTTCCATTAGTTGGAGAAACCACGTAAGTGAAGACCAGACTGGTGGGTCATGTTGATAGGCCACGGGAGTGAAGACCAGACTATATATTAATTCTTTTTTTTTTAATTTTTAACTTATTGTCAGTATTGTGATGCTTCCTAAGCGTCGGTCTTCCGACGCTTTCAATCTACGAAATTTTTAACTTATCATTCGTATTGCGACGCTTCCTAAGCATCGGTCTTCCGACGCTTTCAATCTATGAAATTTTAAAATTATCCTTGGTATTGCGATGCTTCCTAAGCGTCGGTCTTCCGACGCTTTGAACCTACGAAAATTTTTCCTTTCGTCACTCTTGCGACACTTCTTAAGCGTCGATCTTCCGATGCATTCAACCTACCAAAATTTTTTCCTTTCGTCGCTCTTGCGACTGTTCCTAAGCGTCAGTCTTTCGACACTTTCAACCTATGAAATTTTTTGCCTTTCGTCAGTATTGCGACGCTTTATGAAGAGCGACATTCTAAACATCGGACGACATATCGTCAGAATTGTGACAGTTGAGCAAGTGTCGGTATTGTGACACTTTGCAAGCGTCGGAATAGCGACACTTTGCAAAACGTCAGAAAAAGTGTCGGTATTGTGACGCTTTGGAAAAGTGTCGGAATTGCGACGTAATGGCTAACCACGTTTTGTCCGGCCTCAAACTGTCACTCTTGCGACGACTATGTGTCAGAATAGCTATGAATTGGCCATCGGAAATTGGGCCAAATTTTCTAGTGAGGAGATGAAGGGAACATTGGAGGGATGCTTTTGATTATTCATGTAAAGGTATTTTTAGATCCGAAATTTTCATTTGACATTCCATGCTTTCTTTGGTTGTTTAGCTAAGATTGCAAGTGTTGTTTAGCACTGGGTGTTCCTGGTCGGGAATCCCACCTCTTTCATTCAGTAGCTCTTGGAAGAGGGTTGTACTTCATTCATCATCAGGAATTGGTGGCACATTGTTTCCATTCTCTAAAGAACACCTACCTTCAGGAATTATGAAATTCTGAAGATTAGTTTTGGGAGGTGGAGGTTGTCTTCAGTATTTCACCTGGAGAAATGGTGTAGGATTATTGCTATCACCCTGGGCTTGAAGATCAACATTCCCAGGGCTTCATTTCAAATCTGGCATCAGGCCAAACTTTATTTACCTCCTAAAAACAACAGTCCCATCAAGGAGTGCACAGTCCATCATTGCAGATCCAAAGGAGGAAGGAAGTTACTAGTATTTCAGCTAGTAATCCTATGAGGGATCATCCGCTCACCTTGCTATTATCATTTCCATCAGCCTGGAGCTTATTGTAGCACATTTAAGTAGGAATAGAGCCTCTCCCTCTTATACAACTTAGTTTCTATAGCATTTGCATATTCAGTTGCTACAAATTAAAGGAGGAAGAAGAGGAGGTAGGATCTCAAGTTCCTAGCTTGTAGATCTGAAGGAGGGATCAACCCTCAAAGCTTAGATCTGGTTGTATAACTTATTGCAGCCATATGTGGATTAGATCTAGCTTCAGATCTACATAACATAGCAGTCAAAGTATCAAACCCTAGGAGGGTGATTTTCCAAAGTTATAGATCTGGAAAATCCTTTCTGGGTTATCTTAGTTTCCCATCACATTGGCCAGATTTTGAATCTTGGCATCATCAGATCTCCTGAGCTCCATAGATTTGCATTTCCTTTTGTAGCAGCTTCATGTACATCAGAAGCAAAAGGGACAACACATTATTGCTTCCTGTAAGCTCACCAGTTACACAATGCTAGTTGTAGCATGTTTTCAGGGTGATTCTATGCCATCTCTTTGGCTAGATTCCCTCATCTTTTGTACATTGTGTAACTGAATATTCTCCAAATAATAAAAAGGCTCAAATTCTCTGTATATTCTAATTTTGTCTTTAGATTTATTGTTTTCTTAGTTTTAGTTCTTATATTTTATTTCAGTACTACTTCATTCTCCCTTTTGGGATATTACATTCTGCCTAGAGAAGAAGGATCGTGGATTTTTTCCTTAATCAGTTTTTAGAAATGAAGAGTCAAGCCCTGACTGGGTGTCTGAAGCGTACATAAGCTAGTAGTTTTGAGCTATTAGAATGGGACCCGTTTGCATTTTATAACTTTGTAGTAGCTGTTACACATGTACCAGCATATGCCTAGGTAAGAAAGACCCTCATCACTTCCTGGATTGGACTAATATTTAAATTCCCTTCGACATGGCTACCAATAGAGCAATACCATGTTCGTTATGAACTGAGTGAGTATGAAGAAGAGTCTTGGAAATGAAAGCTGATGGCTACTCAAGGGTACAAGTTTCCAGATGAGGACACAACCGACGTCTATGGTTTCACTGACCTGCACAGGGGATATTATCAGGGGAGATGAGATTTTTGCATGAGGACATTCAAGTGCTTCATCTGGGGGAGATGTTGGTGCCATTTTTGTACTTATTTCTCACATCTATTTCCCTCATTTTTACCTTGTGACCTCAAACCTTTGGACTACCTTTTCCTTTTTCCCTTATTTTCTATCTTAAACAATGTTGTTTGTCCTTATGTCATTATTTTGTCGTTTCGTTAATTATTATGATGTATCATTTCCTTTTTGTGGCTAACTAGGATGAATGTTGGAGGAAGTTATCTGGTATTTTCTTGTCCTTCCATATGTTATTTTTAGCACAATAGGACCTAGAACATGAGGCGTACATAAGCAATTGAAAGTGTCTTCTTAGTGTGACCTATTACACTATGATGTTGTTATAGACCCTCTATTACAAATTGTTATTATAGTCGTATTGTTGATTGGATATCGTTAACTTCCAAATGCCGACCTCCCCCCAAATGTTGTTACGCTACATCTGTCGCTTTCCACGACAGCTGTAGAAGTCCTTATATATTATATTTTAGAATGACAACTTTTAGGTAGTTTTGATTGTAATCCATATTCTCCTAGTGAGAATTTTTATTTAGGAATTGGTTGTAACTATATGTATCTTATTTTGATCAGCATGAGAATTGTAATATTCTCATGACTGATCCATTCCTCGTTTTTCTGAACATGTAACCATTATATAACTCTCGAACCTTGAGGTCAGGGGTTAGTGGAGAATCTTATCACCTTTTGGATATATAATTTAGGTCACCTTAATAAAAATATATCATGTTTTTGTTGTTACATGTGTTGTCTAGTTTAATTTCCATTTAGTTTCTATCTCTTCCTACGCCCTGCTTGGGAGGAAGGCCCCTCCTCTTTAGTAGGGACTGCAGTTGTAAATTAGTTGTACTATATTTCTTATTTTCTTTGTGTATTGGTGGAGTGTTGTTTTTTTTGTTCTGGATGTAAGTAGATCTAATTCAGTTTCGATACTATTATGTTGTTACATGAATGTGATTAGAAATACCAGTTGGTGTAATAGTTCTGTGGCATGCTAAGTACCATTAAATTGAGGCATGATTACATTATTGTAGATTGATTTTATTCTTGCACGAGTTTAAAGTTTCAACAATAGATTCAGCAACAATTCCTCTTTATTTTGATTTTTCTTCTTGTTTGATGTATCAGCATAGACAATGCAACTGTCATTGAAATAAAAGGCGTCCCTAGATTGATAGTTTGTGTTTACCATCTTATTCGTTTAATAGTGATTAATATATTCCAACAGAGGGCTTGTACCTTTAGAAGAACTGTTTGAATTTAACTATGTGGCCAAGAAACCAAAAATGGAACCAACATGGATAAACATTGAAGAGTGTAACATAGGCACAGAACAAAGCCCTAAAATCATAAAACTGTTAAAATCACTACCTATAGTTACACAAAAAAGGTATATATCTATGTTTAAGGAATTCATAGATATATTTTCTTGGAGCTATGAGGACTTAAAAGCTTATGATACTAGCATTATGCAACAGAAAATTTCAATCAAGGAGGATCAAAAACCTTTCAAACGAAAACTGCGTAGGATAAATCCTGTCTTAATGCCCTTGGTTGAGAAAGAAATCAAGGAAATGTATGAATCTAAAATCATAGTTCCACTTAGATATTCTAAATGGGTATCCAAAATTGTGCCTACAAGAAAGAAAATAAGTGAAATCCGACTTTTCATTGACTTTACGAATCTGAATAAAGTATCCCTTAGGGACAACTACCCATTACCAAAAATTGATCATATATTGCAGAGGGTAGTAGGCTCCAATAAGATTTCTTTGTTAGATGGCTTTCCAGGTTATAATCAAGTTTTAGTGCATCCTGTTGATCAGGATAAAACAACCTTTACTACTCCTTGGGGGGATTTCATGTATGTAAGAATGCCCATTGGATTACTGAATGTTGGTGCTACTTTTCAAAGAGCCATGGAATTTCTTTTGCAGATGAAATTGGCCATTTTATTGTGATTTATCTTGATGATATTAATATATATTCAAAAACTGATGAAGAACATTTGGCACATCTAATAAGAGCTTTTGAAAAATGTAGAAGTTTTGGAATTTCCTTAAATCCCAAGAAAACATTGTTTGGTCTTGAAGAAGGAAATATTTTGGGTCACATTAATTCTCAATATGGAATTAGAATTGATCCTAGTAGGATTGATGGTATACTCAAAATTAGTCGGCCCAGAAATCTCAAAGAACTTCAATCTTTCATTGGTAAAATCAAAATTTTAAGGAGATTTATACCCAATCCTACAGAACTGTTGAGAAATATAACCAACATGCTTAAAAAAGATTCAGAAATTAAGTGGAACATTGAAGGTAAAAAATCTTTTGATATAGTCAAGAAATCATTAACAAAAGCTCCAGTTCTAATCAGTCTAGATTTTACCAAAGACTTCATAATTTTTTCTTTTCCATCTAAACATACTATTGTTGTTGTGTTATTGCACAAAAAAATTGAAGGAAATGAACAACCAATATCATATTTTAGCAAAGCCTTGAGAGATGGATTTTTAAAATACAACACCATGGAAAAACATGATTTTTATCTGGTTAAAGAACTAAAGGATTTCAGTGTTTACATTTTACATTCAAATATTGTTGCTTATGTGCCTAATGCAGTAGTCAAAGAAATTTTAACTTAGAATGGTCCTGATGGAAAGAGAGGCAAATGGATTGTTGTTATTTTGGAATATGGTGTGGAAATTAAACCTACCAAATTGATTAAAGTGCAAGGATTAGCCAAATATATGGTTGAATCAAATTTTCATTCACTAGATATCTCTATGGTCTATTAATTGGATGGTCAAGAGGAACATGCGACTCCAAAAATTGATGAAGCATTCATAAGTTCTCCCTGATATGCAGATATCTTATATGTTTTTTTTTTTTTCAAATTCTCCTCCTGGTTTGTCCAAAACTAAAGAAATATTTATAAAGTTGAAAGCTGTCAAATTTTGCATTCTAGAAAATGTCTTATACTGGAAAGATGTTGGAGGTGTTTTACTCAAATGTTTGCTAAAATATGACGTAGATAAAGTTATGCAGGAATTTCATGAAGTTGACTGTGGTGGCCATATTTATTGGAAAACCACTGCCAATAAGATCCTTAGAGCTGGTTTCTACTGGCCTACCATTTTTATTGACATCCACAAGATGGTAACAGCCTGTCACAAATGCCCAATTTTTGAAGGAAAGAGAAAATTGTTTCCCTTTCCCTTAAAGCCCATTTTTGTTGAGAGCCCTATCCAACAGTGGGTGTTACACCATTTTTTGGTCATCTAACCTATTATCATTAGATGGACCCAAGTACACCATGTAAAACCAATTTTACCCTAAGTAGAATTGCTTTCACTATGAAAATAACTTAGTAAACCACCTTTATTAAGTTTTTTATGGTCCAAACAGGAAACCCCATGAGGAAATATTAAATAAATCTACATTTGTTTGATTTTCCTCAAGGAATAGTTAGTTAAACAACAGTTTAATTAATATTCAGGTTATATTTAACCCAAAACAAGGAAATTAATTAGACAAATCATTATTTATCTTATTATTTTCTAAGAATAATTATTTAAACCTTATTTAAATAATATTATTTGTTAAATATGACTAAATCACCCTTAAATAATTAAATAAATCATTATTTATTTGATTATTACTCAACCACATACTTAAAATGATAAATAAATCATTTATTTATTTATTATTTACAAATAAATGGATTTGACCAAAGTCAAATTCCTTTTCCCTCCAACAAATATAATAAAATATTCCATAAATGCTGGATCTTGATTTGGTTAATAATATTTTAATTATGCACCAATATCTAGACTAACTCAATATTTTGTTATAAATAGAAGGGTTTTTCAATTCATTTACCACCTTTTGTTGCCTAAAGATCACTCTGGAGATATACTTTTGGTCTGACTATTGATCCACCATCATAGTCATATTTTGCTACCATTTTTGTCCGGGTTTTCTACACCATCAAGAGAGAGGAATTCTAGAACTGAAATGTTGAGGACTTACAAGAACCCATCCCATTGAGGAGAACTGGGAACACCCTCATGAGTTTTCCTCCCAGGTGCCATTAATACAAAATTCATTCAACATATTCTTGTCTTGTCTATTGGATGCATGGAGTAAATCTTATTTTTTCTACTGCTTAATGTCTTCTAATGCATAGATCTAGATTTTTGCAACATTTATCTTGATCACCTAACTGCAGATCTGAGGATATTGGCAGCCATCTTTGTTGTTAGGGATGTTTTTTATGCACAACTAAAATGGTCTTTTTCCGTACACTTGGAATTAAGATTCATACTAACAACTGGTGACTCCACATGGGTTTACGATTACGACCTCTATTGTTTTTCTGATCCTTGCAGATCCAGCTACTTCAAACACTAGGATTTCTCTTCAAACTCTTGTTTCCAAGTTTCTTGATGTTTGTTTTAACCTATAAAACCCTAAAACATTAAAAATTCTAACTTCCGTGTGTTTTCGGACCTATTGCGTAGGTGACGGACATCAGCCACAGCTGAGACGACACTTTTTTTCTGAAATCTGCCATCAAGAGTGCCAGGAAGTGCAGGTCGCACTTTTTCTCCCAAAAAATGCAACCTAGACCCTCAGGATACACCTTTCAGCCCAAAAAATGTGACCTCTGCTGAAAACAAGTCAAAAACTACGACCTAGAATTTTTGCGGGAATTTTTCTGAAAGTTTTATGCGTTTATCTGACCCTCTGTTTAGGGTTTTCTAGCCTCAGTCTCCACTCGTTTTGGACCTTTAATTGTTCTTTTTTTCTCAACTAAGTGGGAACTTAGCCCCCTAGGGCTTCAATACCCTCCACTTCTTGTGGAAGAGTTTTTGTTGTTGCAGGTTGTCTGAAATTTCAGAGTCTTCAGCCATTTTTTAGATATGATACGTCACCATCAGATCCACTTTAGATCTTCTTGTTATCCATCCAGATCACCTCATTTATATTTTTTTGGGTTTTCCTCTAGGGTTCACTCTGTTTCCCTCTAGGAGATAGCCTTTCACCACCTCATTTACAACAATTTTTCCTTTGATTTGTTGTTTTTTTCTACACCACTTTCCAAAAGATTTCTCCTTTAGATCCCTGTCCCTCCTGATCTTAGATCTATTGGCTATTTTAGTGTGTTTTGATTAGTTTTTTACTCGCCTATAGACTAGTTGTTGAGAGGCTCGCCTCCTTGGGTTTAGATTATTGCATTATTAGCTGTTTATTTTCTGTTTTTGCAGGCTTATATAATGTCATTTGCAGTTTTATTTGCAGCTATGCAACACACTTTTTATTTTTCTCTACAAATGTTTGGGTTTAAAACTTAAAATCTACACAATCCACACACACACCCTAAGTGAAAAAGGGCTTGGTTAACACTGCCAAGCACAGACTCTAAAACATTGAAATCAACTGATCCTGCACCTCTTTTCCCTTGTTTCGACATTGTAATCAGTTGATCCTCCACCTCCCTACCCTTGTCGGTCTCTTTTTCCTTTGTGTCGTGTTTGTGTTGTCATCATTGCACCACCAAGGCATTTATCCCAGAGACTTCTTTGCCTTCATTCTC